>OZ005649.1:91781672-92094172 GCA_963930645.1 Salticus scenicus | reverse complement strand
CCTAGCTAATCTACAGATTAACTAAAATGACCCGTTAAAGTGTGGAATCAAGAGCTTTCCGCATTTTTACTAGGTAATCTGCAAATTAGCGGCTTCTGTGTCGTTAAAGTTCAAATGTTTGTTTCGAGCCTTAGTTTTTTTTTACATTCACTATGACGTCAAACAGTCATGTGATACAGATACGCGAATGACCTTCAAACACAAACCAAAACTTTCATCCTTTCAGCTCCGCTTCCGCTATGATAATTGGTAAACGCAAAACGTGGAGCGTGGAGCATCGAAGACATGATTATTATAGGTTTCTTGTTATGACCAACACAAAACTTAAAGAAACAAGTAAGTTATAATTGTTTTAATTTTGATTTTATTTCTTCTCTTTTTTAATTCTGTCAATATAAGTTTGGTAAGGGTCTGCACTGCATTTTATTATTGAAATCTAATCTTAAATAAACGCTCTATCTCCTGAAACTTCATTTTGAATTATGAATATTAAATTTTACAACACAGTAATTATTTCCTCCCGAAACAAAACTAATAAAACACAACTTTTTAAAACTAATTTATTTAAAAATTGATTTAAATTACTATTACTTACTGAAAAAAAAGTATTAATTTTTAACTCTGAAAAATATGGCATTCAATATTATGGCTTTCTTTAATAAATACTTAATATGAAATTTTTATGCATTTTTTAGCATTTCATTACATTTTGTTGTTGTTGTTTCTTTCAATTTCACGTTTCCTTTATATATTTTATATATTTTGATTACATTTTTATTTTTATTTTGTTCGCTTTTTCAGATAATTTCGTTGTAGTTTATCACATAAAATGTGTTAATAGTTTTTTTTTTTTTTTTAATTGTAAAATTAATATATTTGCTATACTTAATATATTTGCTATATATGTATGCTGTAAAATATAGTTTAATAAAGCATTGGAAAACAGTCATTTTAATTTTCATGCGTTCTAAAAATTATTAAAGTAGTTTTAATTATTTGAAGTACTTCTTAAATAATGCTTCTGAATTGTCTAATTTAATATTTCTTTATCAAATTAAAAATTGGTGCATAAAATAAAAAAAATAAAAAATAGCAATGTAAGTTGTTAATAAAACTTTTTTTTTTTTTAATTTAAATGGTTAAATATTTTTATTTTGAAAATAAATCGTTACTGTATTATAATTCTAACATTCATTTATAAAATATAATTTACTGAAAGCTATTAAAGTTATTATATTTCATATTAAAAATGCATAACATCTTCAAACATATATTGACAGAATAAAAAAGATGAAATAAGTAAAAAAATTAAAACTATTATAACTTTAAAAGACATAAAAAATAAAACACATACAGATTAAAATAAGTAAAGAAAGAAAGAAAACGAAAGAAAACAATTTTTTCCCCGAATGAAAAAAACAAATACAACACAGCGGGTTGTAAAATTACAACACCAGAGATCTTATTTTCACTTTAACGAGTGCCTAGTAGGTAATGTGCAGATTATCTAGGTAATTCGTAGATTACCTAGGTAATTTGAGAAATGAAACAATTTTCCTCACTTTAACGGATCGCACTAGTTAATGTGCAGATTACCTAGCTAATCTGCAGATTAACTGATTTCTGCACTTTAGCGGTAACATATTTATATATATATAAATATATATATATACATATATGCATATGCAAAAAGAAAAAAAAAAGTACGATAAATGTTGACTGCTCTGAACGGCCAAAATATGAATACATACGTATATATATTAGAGTTTTTAGTAGTCTCTATTTTGCATACCAGATTTATTTCTTTTTTTGTAGTGATTTTCATTAATTTTTAGTAGTTTATATCTTCGAATGAATAATGCAAATATTACTTTATATAAAAAAATTATAATACAAATTATTAAATGCTGTAAACTCATAACTATCAGATAGAATACAATTTTATTTTAAAAAAAAAATGTTTGAAATTCGATATTAACAAATATCAATGATCTTCAAATATCTTTATGTATTCTATAATTGAAAAATGTACATAAATAAGTATTTTACGTTTAAAGTAATTTAAAACAATCTTATTTCTAATATGTTTCTTAAAAGGCCTGAAAGGTCTACTTAGAAACTTGTAGTTAGCTTTCATAAAAATCCAATTTTTTTTTTTTTTTGTTTAGTGGGAAACATTTATACAGAATGACAAATTATATTTATTTACTTCATGAGCTAACTATAATTTTATTTATTATTTTTTAAATATTTATTTTTAATAGTTTATATATAAACTTCCTTAAAACTTAGAAATTTGTATTTATGTACAGAATTTTACAATATACAATTTGAAATACTCTGTTTATGTGTCAAAGTATTATTTTAGGTGATATTTATTGTTAGCGTGTGACTAAATATTTCAGTTGTAAAAGTTTTGTAGAATCAAAAATTATTCGTGTCAAACTTATCATATTTGTTGCGATATAAAACAGCTAATTGTTGTGTGAAATAACTAAAAAAAAAATCGTTTTGACAAAATGTTATTATTATTATTATTTTTTTTTTTTTTTTGCAACAGATGTACTTAACATCTGCATTACATTTGCTTTGAAATTCCAATATTTCAAAAATTACGTGAATTAACATTCTGAAACTTTCGTTGAACAGACACAAATGTATTTTATTTGGCTAAAGACACATTTTATAAAAGTCTAACAGTTAGATGATTCTGTTTGATTTTATTTTACTTCTCTAAATAACTTTTCAAGTGTAAAGAAATTCCCTTTCTCTTCTTCTTCCCTATTTTTCGAAAGGCGCTTCAACTTTCAGCTTATCTATGATTTTTAACGAATGGGAAAATATTGAAATCCATTGTATTTTAGGCGGTAAAACTGTCAAAATTTAATTGATGTTGTATGTCTGTAAGATATTTCTTTACAGTATTATCAATTCAATTCATAAAACAATTTTCATTTTCCTTTTTTTGATTTTTTGATTTTGTTTATTATATTGTATGTTTTGTGTGAATTTACGCTGTTTTGTGTGAATTTACGCTGTTGAGAATTTTCTAACGTTATTATGTAGATATATCGCTATCAGTTTTCAATAACAGCGGATCAGTTTTCAATCGTTATCAATTTTCATTCAAAGACCTAATGCAGTCAGAAATATTGTGAATATGTACAATTATCTTGCTTTTTCTGGTATAATTTATAAGATCACAAGCGTCATTACACATGGACAAGGAAAAATAATTTATACTATTTTAATATTGTTTTTTGCAATAATGCATATGCATACACAATAACACTTAAGTCATTTTAAAATTAAAATAATTATAGCCAAATAAATTCTATTGTTGAGAGATAAAATAATTTATTGAGCCCCTAAGTGTAACTTTTTAGAAAAGGATTTTTATTTAAGGACATCTAGACATAAGAGAGAAGCCCCTAAGAGTTTGGCTATCAAAAAAATTTGGAGGCGAAACCTTTGCAAGAGTTATTGATTGGAGTGAACAGGGAGCAGTATCCCATAGTTAAAATGTATAGCAATAAAATAAAATGAAACGCTTTATATATTATATTAAATATAAGATAAATTTTGGTAACTAATTATATAAATTAAAATGTGAATTATTATTACTATTGTCTTATGCTAGAGTATTTGATCATTTAGCGTATTTTTCTTCAGTTCCATCCCATTGCTGATTAGTTTCTTTTCTTTTCTTTCTTTCTTTTTTTTTCCCCAGATTAAAAGTTCTCAAATTTTAAAAGATAAATAAAACAAATAATTCTAATACATTTATTCATTAAAATGTTGCATAGGCAAATAAAACACGACTAATGAGCAATGTTTTATATTTTCCAATCAGTTTTAATCTAATGCTCTTTTATTGAAATGAAATAATTATTTATTTTCCCATTTCTTTTCATAAATATATCTGTAAACTTAATACTAAAATTATATTTAACATGTATATATTATTGTTTAGTAGCGGAAACAGTATTTTTTTTTTCAACATTTATATTACCAAAATAATACAGTCATTTGTAGTACATATAGATGTTGTTAAAAGTATTAGTAATTAAATAATATTACATTTACTTTATTGATATTTTTTATAAATGAGTTCAAAACCTATACATTCATTTTTAAACAACTGAACAAAAGGCATGATTTGTATTATTCTATTTTACATCTCATGTTTTGAAAATTTAAAACCATTTATATATATAAAATCCTTGTTTTATTTTAACATTTAGTATTAAATGCAATGGGTTTCACTTCTAAATATATTATTTAAATTGAGCCAACATTATTTTTATTTAAAATTTGAATCTAATTCCTGCAAGATAAAAGATTTAAAAAAAAAAAAAAAAGAAAAAAAAAAAAACCTCAAGAATAAAAATTTTTGTAGAAGAAAAGATTTAATAAAAATAACATAACATCTAATTACAAAACGTCAAATATTTGTTACAGGAATCTTCTCGTTCGAATTAGGATCTTTTTTTAAAAAACATTAAAAAAAGTAAAAACGCTAATTAATTTATGCTTAGAATGTTTTAAAACAAGAATTGAAAAATTACACTTATTTGCGATCTGGTGAACTTTTGAAGGTATTTTTCATTAAGCCATTAAAAAATCCATTTTATAACAAATACTTGGAGTTATCGTTTTCTTACTAACCCGTTGATTTAATTAAAAGTTTTGTTTGCGTAATTTAGCAATTATTAGCAAGAGTTTTCTAAGATTTTTTTTTTTAGCTGTACTTAACATTAATTGGATATGTTAGTATTTTTAAATTTGCTTAGAGCATTTGTTAAGTACTAATATAATTAATATATTTTTGTAGTATTAAAACAATTTTTAAAACATTTTCATAAATTACAATGTTTTCTATCGTTGATATTTATAAAGTATTATTTTTTAAGAAAAGGAAATACTACTAAGTTTTATACAAATAAGACAAATGTAGTAGAAATCACGATTGTAAAAGTTGTACAAATATATTTTTAAGCAAATAAGGTACAATTCATTACAAACTGCTAATACGGTTGTTTGAAAAAGATCAATAAATGTCAATATGCTTATAAATATTTTATATTTAACGTAAATGTAAGTTTATTTATTTATTTATTAACTTTTTTATTTATGTTGCAAAAAGCGTACATCTTTAATTATCCTAATATATTTAAGTATGCACCCTGAAAATTTCTGAAACATTCACACTTTTTGATGTTCTATCTGTTAAGTGATTAAAATTAATCTGTTACGTATCTAACTTTTTGTTACGATCATGGACATTTATACGTTTTTGAAACTAATCGTATTTCAAATTGAATGTTTCGAAGAGTTTCGGAAATTGTTACAATGTTTCGAGTTATATGACTCTTACATTTCAGGAACATTTTCTGCTTTTCTTCTGATATCTTTATTTATAAATTAATTGAATATATTAAACATTTAATTTACGATATATAAATAAATCTTGTATATGAAAACAATTTTAAATGCCACATTTACATCAAATAATTCTCGGTTTTATGGCAAAAAAAAAGGTTTTCTAAAATTGATTAGAGAACTTTTTTATGTAATCGAGGTGATAAAACATATTGCTTTTAAGGTTAAATCGATAACACTTCATCAGAGGGTACATTGAATTCAAGGTTATTTGTTACCAATTTTTTTATTTTTTATTTATTTACACTCATGTCCATAAATTAAGGATAATGGTAGCTGCGGCAAATAAAGGTTCAGAAGCAAAACAAATATGATTTATTCATAAAGTGCATTCATTAAACAAAATATCAAGAACAAAAAAGGTGGTTTATGTAGAATACCATTCCTAAAATCTACGATTTTTGCTCCCTGAAGTAATTAGAAAAAATGTCTCCCTTACAAAAACCTAACAATACATGATTGATATGATGGTTAATACATTATATGTCTCTCAGATGATGATATACAGTCGGTACAACGCTTACGCATGCTGATATTAAATTATCGAGCTGATCTTGGAGAAGATTACTCCACTCAGTAAGCAATGCTCTCCGAAGTTCTGGTACACATGTAGGAGGTGATTGACGGGCTGCAACTTGTCAGCCAATCATGTCCTACACATGCTCTATCGGATTCTAGTCAGGTGCGAATGCTGGCCATTCCATACTGGTGATATCTTTAGATTGTACGCATCCGTGTACAATGTTTTCACGGTGAGGACGCACATTGTCATCCATAAATACAAATTCTGGGCCCATACAACCCCTAAACAAACATGCATGTTGCTTCTGAATGATGTCCCGATAAATTTAGCAGGTTATGGTTCCGATTTGAACTTGCAGATCTGTTCTGGATCTGCAGATCCCCCCAAATGAGCACTCCTGCCCCACCGTAACGGTGTCGTTCAATGATGTTGTCTTGGTGGTAACGGGCACCTGGCGTTCTCCATATGAAAGACCGACATGAATCTGACTGCAAGCTAAACCTGGACTAGCCGGAAAACATCACACGAGTCCACTGTGCCGCTGTCCAGATTGTATGTTCTCTAATCCAAGCTAACCACTGGCCACAGTGCGTTGCTGTGAGCAGAACACAACTGACAGGCCTGCGAGCATGTATACCAATATCAATCAAAAGTCTATACACGGTTTACCTCGTAACTGTGGTACCCGTGGCTGCGGATTGCTGACGACACAGGTATGATGCGGTGATCCATATGCTTATTTTGGCGGTTAGTGCCAAATACCGGTCTTCATTTGGCGTTGTAACTCAGGACCGGCCAGTACTGTACCGTTCACTGGCATTTCCATTATTTTGGAATCGTCGCTAAAGCCTAGAGATGGCACTTTTGGCGATTCCAAGTTCCCTCGATACTTCTATCTGAGTACGCCCACATTCAAGTCGGCCTATAATTCTACCACGTAAAAAACAATCCACATGCGTAGTCTGTGTCATAACAATTCGTTTTTGGCACTGAACAGCATACAGAAAGTTTGTGAACAGTTTTCCTTCTTTGCTCTTATTCTTTATCTACCCCTTTCTTAAACTTTCGTCAGTGTGACATCATACTTGCGTCATCTAATGGCTTCCTATAATTTGCATATTTTTCTTAAAGATATGTGTGGTATTTCTACAGTTGAAATTTTTTGCATTAAAGTACGATTTCCGTGTGAATCTGAATTATCCTTAATTTAAGGACATGAGTGTATTTATTTTTAAAAATTAATGAATAACGGTAAAATAAATTCCAATTTGAATGGGAGAAGTGAAGAAAAGTTTTAAAGCATGTTGAGCGAAAAATGTAATCAACAAAAGGAATAAGTACTTGATTAAACTATTGTTTTTTATTATAAAAGTAAAATCACTCAATAAAAGACTGATATGAAATGAAATAAAGATTCATTATTATATGTTGCAACTTTGTGAATTTTATCGAATTATAATTTAGTTTCAGATGCGATGTACAGTTTTTAAGATTATAAAAGCATTAGAACAATAGTTTAGTTATAATAGTAGAATTGTTACATTCTTATCCTAAAACATTAAAACAATGGCTTAGACTGTGCAATCTGTCCTTATTAGTGACAATTATTGAACATTATATAATAATACGAAATGAAAAGATTTATAATAAACACACAATCAATATAATGACCCACAATAAATATAAATGTATACTTTTCCACACAAATTTTCTTCTATTTACGTGGATATATATATGCATATATTATATATTTAAAAAAATATTTTAAACTTTGAAATATCCAGTTTTTAAGTATTTTTTACTTAAAATAAAATAATAACATAATAAAACTTGCTTACTTTTTTTTTTTGCTCAAATTTATACTATCTTAAAATGTTTTTATAATATTCTAAAGCTTAATTTTGTATGAAACGTATTCATAAAACTGAAAACGAAAATCGTAAAAAGTACGTAGACTTATATATTATTTATTCATAATCACTATTTAATTTCTTAAAATCAACTTATATTACATCTCAAACAAATATTTAAATTGACATATTATTTATTCCTAGGCTTGTACTTTGAATTAAATTTATTAAATTTTGAAACGGGAAACAGCAAATTTTTATAAAGAAAAGTACTGAGCACAAAAGAAGAAAATGTTAATTTTAATGTAGTTGTGAAAGGAAGAAAAGAAAACCCTTCTCAAAGTTCAAGTCTGTTGAAAAATAATTAGATTGACATTTAAGGTCATATGCGTGAAAGTTTTAAAAAAGATAATGTGAATAAGATTCGTGTCACGGCAAGATAAAATAAAAATAAATATATATATACACAATTAAAAAAAAAAAATAAGTTTGAAAGCTCATTTTAAATTGTACGAAAATATTTTCGAAATGGAATTAAAATGATCGTAAGTGCAACATCTTAACTTAATTAAGAAGAATTTGGTTGTATTTAGAGCGCAAAAGAACTAAAGAAAAATAGTGAAAAAGACATACAGAATCTAATTTAGAAGAGTAATGAGACGGTAAGTATAAAACTTTAGCCTAAAGGTATATTTCAATTTGTTTGGAGACAAAGGCATCATGCTTCATTTTTGTTTTCTATTTAGGCATTTTTTAAACCTACTTTGAGCACATTTGTACATTTATCTCCTATGTTAAGGCAAATTTATGTTCATATTAAGTAGGTTAATATGGTTGTAAAAAATTCATCAGCATTAATTTAGGAATTTTTTGTAATTTAAAATTGAAATTGGAAGCTTGTTATTAAAAGCGTTACACTTTATTTATTTCATAATAAAAATTCATAACGATTAAGTTCAAAGTTATAAATTATATTTATTCGTTTTTCCACTGTTATAATGTAGTTTACAAAATAATGAAAATTTCCCCACTAATACCGCGTGATTTACATTTTAGTACATGAGTATTAAAATATGCTTTATAACTGTACTTCCCATAGAAGGTAAAATGATTTCGCCTAATGTCATCTTTAAAGGAAACAGTGTCATCTTGATTCTAATACCACAGACGTATGAAACATGCTTTTATGGATCTGAATAATTTATACTATATATTCGTTGTGTTATAAGGAATTTAATATATTAAAATATGCTTAAAACAAACATCTTTGTTAAGCCGTTTTATCTTGGAAAAAATTTTCTAGTACTGATGTTGGATATTTTAGCATTATATTTAGGTATGTGGGATTTTCATAAATGAAAAGCCTTAATATGAAATCAAGGGATAATATTACTCACATCCACAGCATACTTTAAGCTAAATGTTTTCCCTGGGTAGTGCAAATCGAGTAACAGCTTTTGCAAGTTTGAAATCATGTTCACAGCTATGACTATTGTCTTTCATTGGATTTCATCTCATGTAGGAATAACTGGAAATGAATGAGCTGATAAATTAGCTAATAAAGGATTTGAAATATTGCAATTAAATAACAGCGAAGTACCAGTTCATCAATGAAGAAGTTATAAAAAAATTTTATAGGCAACAAATTTTGGCATTAAATTACTGGAAGAAATTATGAAAAAATGTGGAAATATTCGATTTGTTTATTCTAAAGCTACCGCAGTACCGGTGTTCCGTTTGGAAATCAGGCAGGATTTCTCACGAAATATCTACACATATTTTGCATATATAATAGTTCTTTGTGTAATTTGTGCAACCAGAACTTTCAGATGAACGAAGATCAATTGCTTAGGTATTTGAAGAAAGCCTATACAGTCATTAATGACGGATCAGAGAGCTTATACAGTTGACGTCCAGCGATATATATTATTTTAAGTCTATGTAGTCATATGTCATTTTGTTATACAGTCAGTTTTTAAGCATTCCTAGTTATTGTAATCAGTTTTATACAGCTTTTTTTTTCCTTTTGTAATCTTATTTTTATAAGTTTTTTTATGCTACAATCGCATGCTGCAAACATGCTTAAGAGGTGCCACCGTGTATCAAAGATGCATTTATGTTCCTTTTGTAATCTTATTTTTATAAGTTTTTTATGCTACAATCCCATGCAGCTAACATGCTTGAGAGATGCCACCGTGCAACAGAGATGTATTTAGGCCAATGATGTAAAATCTAGTGCTTTTGAAATAATAAAAATCGATGTCTGTATATAAATAAATAGATATATATATATATATATATAGATATATATATATATATATATTAAGAGAGTGGAAGAATAGTTGCATACTTTTCCTATATTTTAATTTTCAAAATAATAATATATTTACTTTTTCTTCTTGTGTTAAACTCCGGTTCTCAAAGCATGAAAGTTTTGTTACATCGTTATAATTCAAAGGAAGATCTTATTCTACAGCTAATGCAGTTACAATTATTATTTTTTTCTCGTCACATTGTATTGCCAAAATAAATTTTTATCCTTTTAAAGCACAAATCGATCCTTCAAAAATTGATGAGTGAATATACACAGTAAAAAATAATTTAAATTACAATGTTACGACCATAAGCAAAATATTGTTTTCAATTCTTCTCTTTAAAATAATTTAGGTTGCTTCAAAATTGGATATATCTGTTGTGATATTTAATCTCAGACATTCTTTTATTAACTTTCATTTTTCTTGTTCCGAACTTTCTTTTTTTGTTTTTTACTTCCCGCCAAAAGATTGTTCGGTGCACCTGCCGTATCACGTGACGATGTGTCGCGTCTCTCTACAAGTACATTGTAATTCTTTTTTTTTTAATCATGTAATTTTCGTTATTCGGAACTGACGTTCCATTTTTCTTATTCTATTTAATCATAATTTTTTCCTTTTGTCTAAGATGAATAAATTAAAGTAAAAAACATCTAGGCTTTCTTTCATTACCTAGCAACGAGTGAATTATCCTAAATATAATAGATCTACATATTATGTAAGAATTTCTCACTCTAATCAAGATTAATTATAGGAAAAGTAGTTGCTGGTCTTTAATACAGAAGTCATATTAAGGAGATTTTTTCTTCACCAATGGAATTTGCAATTACCTGTGAAAACCCAGGTAAGCCAAACTTTATTTAATTATATCACTGTTATTTTAGCAAAGAATTATTAGTAAGAAATATTTGTTATAAATATATTTAAATAACTAATTTGAGGAAACTCCGAACTCATGCACATATTCAGAAAGTATTTTTCTATTAGATTATGATTCTGATATTTTGAATTGAAAATTTAGATTTATTCTTGACAAAAGTTCAAAAGTTTTTTTTTTTCATTGCACATTGGAAGAGATTGCTACATTTAAATAATAAAATAAATAAGAAATGAAAATGTAAGCGAAAATATTTGTTTTTGTTTCTTCAAAACCGAAGTGACACTAAATCGAAAGTATTGAAAAGTGCTTATTTTCATGAAAACTATTTAATTTCATTTTCTTCTTCAAGTACTATTTATCCTAACTGTGTTGATTTAAAATATTAAATGAATATTTACGAATTGAACAAATATTAACAAAACTATTACAAAAATTTTGTTTAAGTATGTCAGCAACAAAAGATATACAAATTGAACCGCTGAACTCTACAAATTATAATGTGTGGAAGTTTCGTATTGAGATGTACTTGCAAAAAGAGGATCTTTTTACAGTCATTACTGACGATCCTCCCAACCCAATAACCGATCAGTGGCGTTCAAAAAATAGAAAAGCGAGAGCTTTAATTAATTTACTTATTGATAACGAACAAATCGTGTATGTTATGAATCTAGATACAGCACGAGAGTGCTGGAATGCTCTGCGCCAAGTCCACGAAAGATCATCCCTTACGAGTAAGCTTTTCTTACTTAGGAAACTTTATTCCATAAAATTAATGGAAGGTGGTGATGTAAACCAACATATAGCTGATATATATAAAACACGCGACAGACTCACTGCTATAGGTGAAGTCATAGACGAATCGCACCTAGCTGCATTAATGCTATGCTCACTCCCTCCTTCGTATGACGTTCTCATAACAAGTCTCGAATCGAAAGACGAAGCGCAATTGACACCTGAGTATATACGAAACAAATTAGCTGATGAATATGCCAAAAGGCTTGAAAACAAAACTTATCAAAATTCAGCGTTAAAAGTCCAATACCATAACAAATCGGAGAAATTCTGCAAATACTGTAAGAAAAGTAATCATAATATAGAAGAATGTTATAAGTTAAAAAACAAAAATAATTCTGCTGTTAAAAGTCACAGTAAAAATTTCAACAAAAAACCCAACTTCAGATCCAACATATGCTCTCAGAACAATGAGAAGCCAGATAGCGCTCAAATTGCAGAGGGGAGCAATAAACCAAAAGCTGATAAATTGTATTCTTTTTATGTTGGAGATAAAACTGTAAATTGGGTGGTTGATTCAGGGTCGTCTTCACATATCTGCAATGATAAACTAAAATTTCGCGATCTTAAAAATAACGTTTCTAACGTCACTATCGCGAACGGCACGCAGCTAAAATCTTTGGGTTCCGGTACTGTGGATTTGTATACCGTAAATTCGGAAAACACACAGAACAAAATAACACTTAAAAATGTTCTTTATGTCCCTGAAATAGAAACTAATTTAATTTCTATAAAAAGAGCAACAGAGAATGGCTGTATCGCTGTATTTGATGATAAAACCTGTAAAATTGTAAATCAGGGAAATACATGCATTGAGGGATATGTGAAAAATAACTTATATGAATGTCAATTAAATTATTCTGAAAACAAACACACAGCGAACATTGTAATACAAACTTGTGATAACGAAAATTGAATAAACAAGTGGCATGTGAAACTTGGCCACAGAAATACTAACCACATTAAAGATTTAGTTAACAAGGACATGGCTGTGGGTATAAAATTAAATGATTGCAAACATAATACTGAATGTAAAACATGCATAATGTCAAAATTAACTGATTCACCTTACCCCAAAGCTGCACAATTTAGAGCCTCCGTACCACTCGAACTGGTCCACACAGACTTATGTGGCCCTATGAAAACCCCCACTGTAGGTGGAAAATATTACTTTCTTACATTTATAGACGACTACAGTCGTTATACTATTATATATTTGCTAAGAAATAAGTTTGAGGTATTTTCTAAGTTAAAGGAATATGTGGCTATGACCGCAAACAAATTTGGCCGAAAAGTGCAAGCAATTCGCTCCGATAACGGGGGTGAATACACTAGTATGGAAGTGAATGAATTTTTGAATAAAGAAGGAATTGAGCACCAGTTTACCGTTCCTTACTCTAGTGCTCAGAACGGCGTGGCAGAACGTAAAAATCGTACGCTGACCGAAATGGCTCGCTGTCTGCTTAAAGACAGTAATTTACCGAATTCCTTTTGGGGGGAAGCCGTAAATACTGCAAATTACATACAAAATAGGCTCCCGACCTCCTCATGCGACTCAACTCCTTACGAAAAATGGACCGGCCGTAAACCCGATTTATCAAATATAAAAACATTCGGATGTCGCGCATATGCATATGTACATAAAATACATAGGGGAAAACTGGATAGCACCGCTCAAGAAGGAATTTTTGTGGGATATGATAATCGTAGCAAAGGCTACAGAATTTGCACAAATAATAAAAATGTAATAATTAGCAGAACAGTAAAATTTTTGGAGGATGAAAATAGAGAATCCCACAATAATGAAACATCACAAATTAAGAATGAAAATTCAAATGATGAAATTCCGGTGTCCAAATTACCAATATTAGATACTGATATAAATATAGATATAGCGGGCGATAACGATAGTCCGGATGACACGCAAACTCTGCCGCGACGATCACAACGATTAAATAAAGGTGTTCCGCCCGACAGATTTGCATTTGCAGTAAATGACAAAAGAATTGATGAGCCTAAGTGTTTTGATGATATATTAAAAATTCAAAACCCAGCTGAAAAAGAAAATTGGCTGAATGCCACACTCGACGAAATGAATTCACTCAGACAAAACAATACTTGGGAACTTGTTGACGCTCAACCAGGGACCAAAGTAGTAGGGTGTAAGTGGGCGTTCAAGGCCAAATACAATAGCCAAGGACAAGTCGAGAAATATAAAGCCAGGCTTGTTGCCAAGGGTTTTTCTCAAAAATACGGGGTGGACTATGACGAAACTTTTGCACCAGTTGCATCGCATACCACTCTATGAAGTTTCTTGACCATGTCACTATATAAAAATTTGAATCTAAGGCATGTAGATATAAAAACTGCTTTCCTACATGGAAATTTGCAAGAAGATGTATACATGCATCAACCCGAGGGTTATGTTATCCAGGGCGAAGAAAATAAAATATGTAAGTTAAAGAAAGCGATATATGGCTTGAAACAAGCCGCTAGAGCGTGGAATTTGAAAATTAATGAAACATTGTGTAAATTAGGATTTAAACAAAGTCAACATGACAAGTGTTTATATATACGTAACAAAGATAACACAGAAACTTACATTCTTGTGTATGTTGATGATCTACTTGTAGCTGGTAAAAATCACGATATTGACATACTAATTAATCAACTTAGGGAAGAATATCCATTAACCGACCTTGGGGAAGCCAAATATTACCTCGGCATAAATATAGAAAGACCTTGTAAAGGGGTAATTACGCTTGATCAAAATAATAAAATACGAGACATTGTAACCAAATTTGGGCTAGATAACGCACGGCCCTCTGACACACCAATGGAACCAGGGTATATAAAATTAACTGATAATGACAATCTCTTACCAAACAACACAATGTACAGACAGGCTATAGGCGCGTTACTTTACATTTCTACAGTATCGCGACCTGATATAAGTGTTGCCGTTGGCATCTTAAGCCGTAGAAACGAAAATCCTAGAGCGAAAGACTGGGAGGCAGTTAAAAGGGTTATTAGATATTTGAAAAATACCCAAGATATTAAATTAAAACTTTGTAACTCTGGTGAACCTGTTCTTAGAGCATATTCGGATTCGGATTGGGCCAATGACCCAAGTGATAGAAAGTCTATATCTGGAAATTTATTTAAGATAGGAAAAAATCCAATATTTTGGACTTCGAAGAAACAGTCCTGTGTGTCCATGTCTTCAGCACTGGCTGAGTACGTCGCAGCTGCGAGTGCTGCACTTGAAATACAGTGGCTCAACAAACTACTGGATGATTTAAATTTGCCGCAAGAATGTCCTATAGTGTTGTACCAGGACAACCAATCTACCATCAAGATTGCTGAAAATGAAAAATTCCAGTCCAAAACAAAACACTTACAGCTGAGATATCATCTTCTGCGAAACTTAATACAAGAAGGCCTAATAAAGCTTCAATACAAACCTACCAAAGAAATGAGCGCCGATACCCTCACAAAAGCTCTACCAAAAACTGATTTTAATAGACATAGAAATGCATTAATGAACAATTGAAAAATTTCTGAGCTTAAGAGGGGGTGTTGTGATATTTAATCTCAGACATTCTTTTATTAACTTTCATTTTTCTTGTTCCGAACTTTCTTTTTTTGTTTTTTACTTCCCGCCAAAAGATTGTTCGGTGCACCTGCCGTATCACGTGACGATGTGTCGCGTCTCTCTACAAGTACATTGTAATTCTTTTTTTTTTAATCATGTAATTTTCGTTATTCGGAACTGACGTTCCATTTTTCTTATTCTATTTAATCATAATTTTTTCCTTTTGTCTAAGATGAATAAATTAAAGTAAAAAACATCTAGGCTTTCTTTCATTACCTAGCAACGAGTGAATTATCCTAAATATAATAGATATACATATTATGTAAGAATTTCTCACTCTAATCAAGATTAATTATAGGAAAAGTAGTTGCTGGTCTTTAATACAGAAGTCATATTAAGGAGATTTTTTCTTCACCAATGGAATTTGCAATTACCTGTGAAAACCCAGGTAAGCCAAACTTTATTTAATTATATCACTGTTATTTTAGCAAAGAATTATTAGTAAGAAATATTTGTTATAAATATATTTAAATAACTAATTTGAGGAAACTCCGAACTCATGCACATATTCAGAAAGTATTTTTCTATTAATATCTATGTTTTCATTTTTCATTTAGCATAAAATAGTAGCTGTTCTCAAAGAAATCGCCCTTTTTTGGAAGTTGTAAACTTTGCAAGAAATTGAAACGTGCGGATTTTGATTTCCAAAACTGCTTTTGGATGATCTATATAAATAAGGAGAAATGTCTGTGTGTGTGTGTCTGCGCTCTGGTGCTCACACTGCTGATCGTAGAGCTTCCAATTTTGGCATATGGGTACCTGGGACCCTGCAGGTGTGCACCTCATCCAGATTTTTTCGAATTTTGAATTTGAAATTTTTAAATTAATGTTTTTTCGATTTTAAACATTGGCTTTTATGCTTCATTTTTCATGAATTTATTCTTCGATTGTAAACGTCTGCGTACCTTAGCAACGGCTATTACGGAATTCATTTTTATTTAATACATTCACTTCAAGGCAATTTTCTTTTCTTTCTTTTTTTTTTTAAATTATTATTATTATTATATTATATTTATTGAAAATCAAATGGTAATGCAATAGAAATAAATTGCTACGTTTATGTGTAAATTTTATAGTATAGCAACTTTTTTAGTTAATTCCTTTAAAAAAAAATCATTTTTTTTTTTTATATAATATTTATTGGATGAAAAAAATGGTAGTTTATAGTAGAAGTAATTAAACTGATTAAAATTCGTTTGTGTTTCATGTACTTAATTCATTTAAAAAGAAAATCTACTTTTTTATTTTATTTTATTGCACTGGTCGGAATCAAATCGTAATATAGTGTAAATAACGGGGGTTATAAAACGCATGGTTCAAAAAATAAAATATATAATAGATGCTGAGATACAGTCATCTTTAAAATCGTAGTTCTTAAATAACAGAAAATCCACAAGTCGTCGATAAATACCCAGATTGAAGTGCCCGTTCAAGACTTTTTTTGTAGACAGTGGAAAAAACTGGATCCGATGGAGTACGGACAGAAAAATGAGCTGACTTAGGCAATGGGTACCCGAAGAAGCGAGATATAAAGCAATTTCAGTGATTTTTTTTTTTTTTTTTTTTTTAAGTTTTTATTTCTAATGTAATGTAAAAAATAAATACTAATCCAATTATTTAGAAAATTCATTTAAATATAGTTACCAGCGAAGCAGGCGTTGCCTGCTAGTACAGAATAAGAGTAAACTAGGGACTAATATTAATTTCGTTAATTAATCCTTTAATTTAATTATATATTGAAACTAAAATATCATACAGATTATTGATATGATTTATCATAGCTAGATTTTTTTTTCTGCATTTTGTTACGTTTATGAAAGATAAAAATTTTAGTACAATAGGTCATACAATTTCTTTCAGACAGCGATTTTCCATTGTCAACTTCTCCAGTATTACAACCTTATTTATGAGCGTGCACACATTTCTCTTTATATCTGAATTCATAAAGCTGAAAGTTTGTCACTGTACCAGTCCGGATTATTATAGTTTACAGGACAAAATCTTGCTAATGCCGCATATTTTAAATCAATCAAATAATTAGTTCAAAAGGCACTAAATAAAAACCAGAGTTTAACATAAAAAAAAAAGAAAAAAAAAAAGCAATTTTTTTTTTTTTTTTTTTTTTTAATGTTATATTTATATATATATATATATATATTGCAATATTTTTTTTTTCTTAATAATTAAAATAAAATTCAGAAAAATCGTGCTGAATAATGAAATAACAACATCATAGATCTATATGTATTATTATTATTTATATAAGTTGGAAAAAGAGAAAAAAGAAAGAAAGAAAATATGTGCATACATTCATTGTGATTTCAGCAGATATGACGTCATTAATTAACTAAGAAATTCATTTGAAAATATTTATAATTAAATTTTTTTAAATTATTTATAACAAAGTTTCTTAAATAATGATGGATTTCTAATAAATTAAAATAAATGGAAATATCTTAAATTTAATAAAAGAAATTGAAATTCCTGAAAGTAAACAAACTTTGTGACATATTTTTGGCTATTAAAAATTTTATATTTATTTATTAATTATATTAAAAACACGTAAAATAAAATTTTATTTAAAAGATGTTAAAAAATTTTATCCGGAGCTTTTCACTTTAATAGTAAAGCATCAACAAGGATTTTTAATACTCATTTCCAATGAGCAGTTTTTAAATATTTTTTCTTTTCACAGTCAACAGTTAAGTCTTATAAAAACGTGAATTAAAGGTGTGCACGGGCCGGAATTTTGAAGCCCGGCCCGGCCAAATTATTTTTTGCCAGTGTACGACCCGACCCGGCCCGAACATAAAACCATAAAATCAGGCCCGACCCGGCCCCGCCCGATTCAAAAATAGGAAAAAAAATGCATACCTTTCTATAAAAATGATTTTTAGTATGTGTTTTGCAGAGGTTTTATATAGCGAAGCAATAGAATCTTCTTTAACAAAACTGCTGAACTTTTACAAGATAATTATATATAAACAAAAATTCATTATTACAGACGTACAGAAGGCACAAAGGTAGACAGAAAGTTAAATCGAAAATATTAGCACTCATCAAACAATATAGGACGGTATTTAAAATGATTATTACTACTAAAATGCACGTTCAACCATTTTCTCTTATGTACCGTAATGTATACGAATCTTTCATGTGATCCGGTAAACAAAATTTTAATGGTAATCCAACCATATTCAATAGAAAAGAGTCTTTTGTACATGCTAAAAAAGATGCTACTTTCATTCAATGCACTGGAGAAATGAAAAGGGGTTTAGATAAAAAGTTACAGCGGCAGGATTTCTATAACCCAAATACCAACTAAACTCTACAGACCATAGGGCACAAAGCTTTGTACACAGTAACGTACTTAATTTCTTTTGTTTGAACATGTGCGCAAACTAGTAGTGGCATGCATACTCTTTTGAATAGGAAACCATTTAATATTACTTGAAATAAAATATATTCATTTCGAGACATGCTAAAAATATTTGCGGAAAATCAGATTGCGAACAGACAGACTGATAAGCAATTAAATTGAAGTTACAGACATTTTTTAACAAAATAAAATTTTATGGGATTTATCAGTAAAATTATGTGAAATACTTTATCATTTTCCTTTTTCGTTGATTAACGAGGAAACCAGAAATCGTTTCGGGCCGACACGGCCCGGAAGAAAATTTATCAGGCCCGGCCCGAGTATACACAAAAAATGAGCCCGAGCCCGGCCCGTATAGACCTCTAACGTGAATAGTAGCAAAGTCAATTTGAAGTCCGGTAAAAGTTGTATAAAGGAGCTAAGAAAAAAAAAGATAAGCTGGAACTATTGAAATATCACACGAGGCTATTGTAGGAGGAAAAACACCATGAATTAGCAGAAATATACTATTAGCTATTTTATAATATTGTGCCAAATTATTGGCAAAATTACAGCATCTTTGGAAATTATTGTATTTTTGCATTTAATATTATTAATAGCTTTGGAAATGTAAAGTTCTTGGATAGTAGGTAGTGCTGTAATAATTTTGGCTTTATAGCATATAGTGTTAGCGTTTGCGTTGGCATAAATGAAGTCGACTAGAGTACAACTATTTCCTTCTTTGATATTTCGTACATGTTCTTGTACTTTTTTATTTAAAGTCCTCTTAGTTTGCCCAATATAATAGAAACGTTCTTTATTGTTTTCGATGGGAATTTGATAGACTCCTCCAGTGGCTCCATTTAAGTCGCGGTTATGAAGGGTTATTTGTTTAATATACCTTATTTATATTATATAGGTTATTTGTTTAACCTTTACCGAACTTCAAATTGACTTTGCTGCTATTCACGTTATTATGAGACTTAACTGTTGACTGTAAAAAGAAAAAAAATATTTTAAAACTGCTCATTGGAAATCTGTATTAAAAATCCCTGATGATGCTTTACTATTAAAGCGAAAAGCTTCGTATAAAATTTTTTAACATCTTTTAAATAAAATTTTGTTTTACGTGTGTTTAAAGTGTTTTTAATATAATTAACAAATGACACGTGTTCAATATAACTCTTTTTTAGAGGTTATTTATATTAGAAATTTACTAAACTATAAATTCTATATCTCAACTATACATCAAACTTTTTATGATTCATGAACTAGAACTCACATAACTTGAAACCTGCTCAAAAAAAAAAGTTGATATAACAAATATATATTTTTAATAGTTAAAAGGAAATTGAGAAAATCGTGATAAAGAAATGGATCAGCTTTAGTACAGAGTCTCTTGACGAAAATTAAAATTTTGCACCGATATAGTTCGGACGCTTCTTTCCAAGATATTTACTTACGCAATTGCAATAGTCATTTTAATTCATCGTCAAATTGATAACTAAAATTTACATCTATTACTTATAAAACAAAAATAGATTTTTTTTTTTTTATTTTTTTTTTATTTTAGATTCGTCACAATTTTTTAGATTTGTCATGTAATAGTTACAATGGTAAAATTAATCATTGTATGGTTTAAAAGCTAAAACCGAATGACTGAAAATGATTTCAGATAGTATTGCATTGATCAAAATCCACGCACAGTACAAGCAAATCAAATAAAAATATATATAATTATTCCATTTACGTTAAAAGAACTTCAAATTCAATGTAAAATTACGTGCTAAAGTTATTTTGCTTGACACTTCTGAACAGAAAATTGAATCTGAGCAATATTTTCGAGACTGGAATAGCACTCAGTAATTTCCTTTATTTGTTTTCCCTACAAACACCTGGAACACACTATGCTCGATTAATGCATATCATATTCAACTCATTAAAAAAAAAAAAAAAAAAAAAAAAAAAAAAAAAAAAAAAAAAACGAAAATCAGAGCATGGACACACAACTACAGGCAAACAAAAGCTGAAAATTTAGATACTTTTCAACTTTCTTCAATCATGTTAGTCTACTAATGACTGAATATACATATTTATACAATTAAAAATCCTTAAAATTAATACATTACTGAATTTTATCTTATTTATAAGAAAAATTAAAATTATTGCGATTGTATTTAATATCAGTTTTTATAACACTGTAAGTCCTAAATGTATAATAAAAATAAATAATAAAATATACAATTATTTATTTTCGAATTGCCAATTAAATTTAAAGGATTATTATACCTCACAGTACTAAGATCAGGAAATCTACCTAATGAATAAAAAATTCGACAACATGCCACCTTACCATATCGTCTAGAAATTTCAACATTCCACTGCTTAAGAAATAGAGTGAGTTTTTCCGCAAATAAAAATGGCGACAGGGATACGTATTTACTCTGCATATATACTACGTTGCATATATAATACGAGATACATGAAAGGAATTACCTTCACATGTTACTTTAAAACCGTATGTAACTTGAAATAATTATTTTAGAAAAAACAGACGAAAACGATATATATATATATGTTAAAGGTTTAAACTAACTTAAAGATATTTTGTTGAATAAATTCAGTAAAAAAGTATTTTCAAATACAGCTCAATAAAATAAAATGTTATTAATTATATATATATATAAATATATATATATAGAGAGAGAGAGATAATATAGCTGTATATATTCTCGATTTCGTACTGTCTTATCTCTCCTTTCAGCTGCGTCAAGCATCGATTCTAATTTTTCTTCCAAACACTTTTCTTTTTTTTTTAATTCATTTTCTAATCTTTCTTCAAGATTCTTCTGAAAGATTCTTCGAGATTCTTCTTCACTCCTCTTCTATTTGTCTCTCAAATTCTTCCTCAGTTTTCGTTCATCTGTTTTTCCTCTACAATCCCTTTCAGAAAATCTTCCTTTCATCTCGTATTCAAGGTTTTCTTTTACATTATCTTCAATGTTCTCTTTTATCCTCATAATATTCTCTTCTAATTTCATAAAAGCTTACATTCCATTCATTCTTTTTTCTATAACTGAACATTTATTCTCTCTCTATATATATATTTATTTTTACAGTTATAGCTTCTTCCTGAGCAACTTCGACGTTTTCTTGAATTGATTTAATTTCTTTGGTCAATCCTATTTCAATCCTATATTTATTGTCCTGCCTTCAAATCACTCATCTGTGCATCCAATCCTGTAGAAGATTTTTCATTTCTTGTTCCATACCTCTATTTATGACCGTTCAGCAGACAATACATATATATATATATATATATATATATATATATATTAACGCGAATTTGTAAATAATATTAGTTATTCTCAAACAATTTCATAATGTAAATATTCTGCATTTCTAGCTTGTTTTCGTTTCAAAAATCGCCCATTTTCTTTCAAAAAACGTTAAAAAGCTCCACAAGGGCAGAAAATATCCTTGCTGCCAAATGTAATGACTTTTTAGTTCCCCTGTGACATTTTTGGCAACCCTGGCGTGAAATTTCTTATTATCGATATCTCGAATATCTATGTTCTAACCCCAATATTTGGAAGTTACTAGAATGTCTGGGTTGATAGGGGCTGTAAAAGGAATCCCGATCCTGCGGGGAGAGTGAATTTTCCTCGTATCAAGCGACCACCGCACTTTAGAATGTAGAAAAAGAGGGGAAAAGAATCTAAAATCCCATACAAATAGCATGAGAAGAAAAACAAAAAAACACACAATGTCAGGTGTGTAAAAAAAAAAAAAAAAAAAAAAAAAAAAAGGCTCACACCGGAAGTAAGAAAAGGACAAAATAGAAAAAGGCATCGAAGAGCGAGAATGGGGGGGCTGGGGCATTAAATATAACGTCAATGTTTAATACGTCTTGACGAATAGTGTTGCTATCGCTTATAGCCTGTTGCTGTGTGGTAGGGTTTATGCAGTAAGTTTTATGTTACCAGCAAAGAAGGATGAAGTGTTAGCAACCTGCACTCCAGTGACATTTGATAAATAGATTACACAGTCAATCCATGGAGTTTTAACGATGGAAATGCTCAAGAATGCAGAGTTAGGAATCGAACAAGATGTGCTCCGGAGAAACTACTCTATGACTTTAGAGACATGATTGCTCGAACAGCTGAAAACGTCGTAAAGGACAAACATTGCCGAGCACAGAATCGATACAGGAAATAATCATCCGATCATGGAAAATTAAAGGAGTCTTCCAATCGTTAAAGAGGAAGAGGTGGCTGAGTTACTAAACGAGACGCAGTGCAATGACGTCATCGAGCATGCTACGAGTACTTGGGCCTCATCCATAGTTTTGGTGCGGAGTAAGTAAGGTTCAACGAAATTCTGCGTGGCTTATCGTCGTTTCAATAACGTCACAAAAAGGATAGTTACCCTCTTCCTAGAATTAATGACACTTTAGACACGCTTTCAGATAATCAGTGATTCTCGACTTTGGATCTCAAGAGCGGCTATCGTCAAGTAGATTTACATCTTGACGACCATGAGAAGACTGCATGTACTAAGTGACAAGTATTGTGTGAGGTAAAAGGTATGTCATTTTGATTATATAATGTACCTGCAAGATTCGATCTCTTGTTGGATACAGCATTAAAATGAATTCCCTATAAAGGCTGTTTTGTGTACGTACGTCGACAATTTTTGCATTGTGGGGCGTTTTTTTGAACAAAACACGGGAACCATCCGTATGTTGCTGGAAAATCTCAGACTGGCTAACCTCAAATTGAATCATGGTAAGTGCAACTTGCTCCATCGTGAGGTAAATCATATCGGCTATATGAAGATGCGAAAATTGATACCGAGAAAAACTATGCAGTGGGGAACTTGAGTCGCTTCGAAAATATCTGTTATCCAACTCTGTTTTCCGGTTAATCTGAAATTTATACACACTTATAGACTCATCTGAACTCAAATATGTTTAAATATCTGTATAAATTATTAAAATTGAGTAGTTTTATTCCTGCCAAATTATATACCTTAGTATACACATAAGAAAACACATGACACAAATTCGAAAAAGAGATATAATATATGCTAGATGGTATATAGTAAATACTTTCCTATTAAGAATTTCTGACTAGATTTACTTATTTCTAAATAAAAGTAATATTATATATATTTATATTTTTGTATACTCCTAGTTTTGTATATGTCTTTTGACAGCTACTGCAATATATATCTATACAATCAGTGTGAATCCAGTTTAACACATTTAAAATTTAATTATTTTTTAAGCCTTATTAGAATAAAGAACACAAAACTTTTATGACTACTTTCTATGACACAGTATGATAAATTCTTCTGCAACACTGTATGTTTTATTATATAATTATGTGGCACAGCAAAATAAACTCTTAAACGCCACAGCTCTAAAATGCATACATAACAACAATGTACTTTTATGCGGATAATTATTGAGAGAATTATTGCATGATTCTGTAAACTCGTGAAAGAAAAACGTAAGCGTCATTGTTTAACATTTAATCAGCCGAGTGTTGATACAGTCGGCATAAAACTTATTGAAGTACTAGCAATGATTCCTATTCATATAATGGGCATCTAATACTGTTTTGTCAAGTAAATATATGTTGAGTCATGATCTTAGCCTTATGCTGCTTACAAAAAAGTAAGTTGGTGATAAAAATTAGCGATAAAACTAAAACAATATGTCTATATATATATATATATATATGAAATTTATAGATGTGTACTTGAAACATTTTGCTGTCGACTTCATAAGACAGTTTCGCTTTCTTCAGAGAAAGTACGACTTTTCAAAAAAATAAATAAATCATATATATATATATATATACATATATATATATATATATATATATATATATATATATATATATATATATATATATATATATATATATATATATAATTGTTGTACACATGATTTGTATGAATTTTTTCGGACACGATTTTCCAAAATTAATGTTATAAAAATTGATACACCGATTTAAACAATGTATTGCAAAATCCCGCATTTTTAAATTGATGCATGCAGATATATACAATAGTATACAGCCAACACACTCATTTTGAAAACACATCGAAAGGACAACGTATACCTTTTGACGTTTTGCTTCTATCATTGAAATGTATTTGGATTAATCAATTTTAACCTATGTAAAATTGTATGTATACTTACAAGGACGAAGCAACAAATGCAGCGGAATATTTGCATCAACATTTGAGCAGAGTTAAAATTTAATGAAATATAATTACATTTTATTTATTTATTTTATAAGCAGGTGGAACAATTTTATCTATAATAAATGACGCTTTAAAAGGGATTATCCTAATTCCTTTAACAATTCCGAGAACAATAAGCACAGTCTTAGATACTATTAACATCCTTCCGTTATAAGATTTACTGCAAGCTTCAAAACTTACTTCCTTCACGTAAATAAATAAAAGAAAAATAAAATTCGACAAATATTTTAACAGTTCAAGGTTTAATATTCTAATTAATCTCAGTTACATTTTGCCGACAATCGCAGCAGATTATTAGATTTTCCACAAAATGCTCCTTTCAGTTTAAAAATTAAGTTTACTGCAGTTTGGTCATTCTATAGCTCTCTTAACACTTATCTAAACCATGATTTCAAATTACAAATATTTTTTAATTATTATCAATAAAACATTGGCCAACGCAAAATTCTCAAAATTAGAAGATTATTTTAAATACAGTTTCATTAAGTATTCTCGTGGATATTAATTATGATAATATTAATGTATTTTGTTTACTAAACTGATTACTTTATATATCTATTGTGCTCTCACAGTCATTTTCTGAAAGTTTGATACATTTAGACGGATTTTACAAAACATTACTAAATTATTATTATTTTCTTTTACATCCTATGGAGAGGATGTGAAACATCTTTGGATTTATTCAAAAGTCCCACCAATCGTTGATAGCTTCTACTGCCAACCATATTGAAGAAGGCGTGTCATTTTTTTAACCCAGGTGGGGTATTATATTTTTACTCCAATAGTTTCATATATTTAAATATATTTCGACGTTTTTTAAAAAGTCTGAATCATCTGTCTTTTCTTAATACTATATGGAAAAGAAAAGTTGAAAATAGTATAAAAATATTTAACTGAATTACTTTGTCTGAAATCGTCAAGAAAAAAAAATTGATGTAACAAAATATATATAATGTAACATTAAATAAAATTAACTTTCATATATTCCTATAAATTAAGAAAAAATTCATGCATTTTAATAAGTTATTACGGGTTAAAAGCAAATGTTTGAAGAACATTCTCTGCTTCCTACTTTAAAGGAAATTTATCTATAAGTATTATATCGTAGATTCAAAATTGCATTACAAGTCACGTTTCTTAAGGATGATGAGAAAAATATGTCAACAACTCTCAGGAATACTTTAAACCTGTTCTAGAAAATATTTGTAAGCATCTTATAGATATAAGAAAATTTTTGAAATACTTCAGCGAATTTTGTATATATATATATATATATATATCAAAAGTATTACTTTTTTTTTTTGAGAAACATTGAAAAAGCTTATTGATATTATTATTATTATTTACACATAAAAATATAAACAGTTCAAAAAAGAACAATTAACAGAGTATCTTGGCCAAAAGAGATTCCTCATTATTCTTAAAAAACAGTGTGAAAAAAATAATAGTAACAATCTTAAGTTCGGAAATGTTAATAGAGGACACCATGTTCAGCTAAAATCGTACGGGATTCAGCTAGTGGTTCTGGCTGCAGTTTTGTATAGCAACAAAGAGAATAAATAAAAAAAAGAATCTTACTATTATAGTTATTTATAAAAGAAACAAACATTTTTTGTTATCGCTTGTATGGTTAGTACCTAAAACATAACCAAATGTGTATATATATGTCTGTGTGTGTACAGTAAAACAGCATTTATACGTCTTTCAAGGGACTGACGTAAAAGGACATGTAAATGAAAAGACGTATAAACGAAATTTTAATAATAAGACTTTGCTTACTACAAATTTAATGATATTTATGCACAGTTTAAATGCAAATACTGATTAATAAAGTTTCTTATGTTAGTAAATGTATATTATACTTTTTAGGACAATAATTAATTATATATATATATATATATATATATATATATATATATATATATTATAAAATGTAACAAATATCATAATATTAATGCATGGCTGAGTACTAATAATATATATATATCATATATACATTTCTTAAGAAATATATAAGATAGTTATTTAATAACATTAAAAATCTTTAATATTCGTCTGATTTGCTGCTTGTTTATGAGTATTAAAATTTATATTGTAAATTCAATTAATTCTTTGTTCAGTATTCTACGACCTTTCCTGTGTTCCTCCCTTTAAGGTGCTTTCCAGAAAAAATCTGTCTTATTTAGAATGAAAAATAATGACAAGTCGAGAAATTCTGCGAATTTTAATAAAGTTGAAAAGACGTATAACCGATATTAGAGGCGTATAAACGAATATTTTTTTTTGCATTTATATGAATAGGAATGAATCTGAACTTAACCAAGAGGACGTATAAATGTAAAAAAAAGTACAAACCAGAGGGGGTATAAATGGTGCTTTAGTACCTCTATATATATATATATATGTATACATATATTAAGTATCCTAATTCAAATGCACGTTCATGTTTAATAAACCTTATATTGCTTAAACTGCTTATTACGCGGATCTAATTCATTTTACAGGGGATGCAATAGGTAACTTTAGTTTTACACAGAGAAAAAATATAAACCGTCTTCATCTAGAATGAATAAGTGGCCATTTTAAAAATCGCTAAACTAGAAATATAGATTTCTGAGCTACTCGCATAAAGTACACCAATAAACTGAATAGGCGAAATGATCGAGAATTTCTAGTCTACGCATTACTAGATGGCGAAACAACATTCTGAATCTTTTGTATTGCAGGAAATTCTCGCTTGATTTTCTAGAATTGAGAAATAAACCAAGATTATAGTTTCTGAAATCCGCCTCTTGAATTCTTATTTTTTTTCCATTGACTTTTTAAATAACTTTGCCCTCCATTAATATAGGCCCTCGATCATACGCACTAGGATTTTGATAGGTTGGTTGGGTTTTACGTCGCACTAGTGCTGCGCAGATAGGCAATAGAATTTTAATAGGGGTTTCTAGAACTCGGTTTCAAAAGGAACTAGAATTTATAAGGATGACATAGAACCTTTTTTTCTAGAGCCATAATTTAGAAACTAGTAACTAGTTTTCCCAGTGTAACAAGGTTTGAAATGACTGGTTCATAACTAAAAACAAACCTATTTTAATGCAATACGTAGATGTCAAAAACATTAGCTTAATTAAGCAATTTGGTGGTAATCTCCGAGAAATCCTTATGATAAAATAAAAAAAAGGAAACAAAATGAATTCTTAGCAGAAAGCAGCAGTATTTGATTGTTTACGGAATGAGATATCTCATTAAACATATTTTTGTTTAATGAGGTTTTTCTTGAACGTGTTAACATAATTAAAATTAAAGTACTGACCTAAAACAATAAGTTTTGTATAAAAAGATGTTATCAAATCAAGATTTCATTATTGATCGTATCTCATAAATTATGTGTTTATTAAAATTTTATAACGCCTGCTCATAGAAAACCTCTATTACGTATCTATATATATATTCACCTTTTTATTTTTTGACGTTTAATTTGCATATACTGTTTGTTTTTTTAATCTTTAGTTTACATTTAACATTAATTATTTTATATATATATATACATATATATATATGAGATATTTAGTACGAGTTATCCTTCTATAGTGTATATTAATGCCATACATTAGTTAATTTCTTTAATATTAATAAATATTCTTAAAAATATTAATTAAAATACCATTGCATTATTTATATTTTTAAAAGAATGTACTCCAAAACTATTTATAAATTTTAAAATAAAACAGAAAACTTTCTTTTTTTTTTTTTTTTTCTTTTTTTTCTTTATTTTACGTCTTTACGCATATAAAAGTTGCAACCATAAAATGTATAATTTATATAAAATCCTTCTTTTATTCCTATTTATGCAATGAAATGCAATGGAATTCACTTTTATGATTATTACTTACTTTTAATTATTATTTTTAATATTATTATTATTATTCAAGTACAATTCAAAATAATTGTAGAAAGACTAAAGCGAACAATAAATGACACAACGACTAATTACGAAACGTTAAATATCTGTTATAAGATTCTTCTAAATAAAATTATTTTTTTTCTAAAAATTCTATCAAAATAATAATAAGATTAATGATGATAAAAATAATAGTAAAATCTAATTTATTGATACAACGTACTTTTGTAATAAAAATACAGAGTATTACACTTCATTGCAACCTGGAAAACGTTTGAAGGTATTGCTTATTAAGATTATTAAAAAATGCCTTATACCACAAATGCCTGTTTAGAATATATCGTTTTCTCAAGTACCAGTTGATTTATTTAAATATATATTACTTAATTTAGCAATTGCTAAGAAAAAATTATATATATATATATATATATATATATATATATATATATATATTAATAGAAAATTTCATTATTTAAAAGTGTATGTTATTCAATTATAATTACAATGCTAGCTCACATTTATGGCATGGATGGAAAAAGATTGAAAATCGCAAGGTAAAAACGTCAGAAATATTGCAGTTTTGGTGCTAGATAAAAATTCGTAATTTTGGGCCGATTTTCGTAGCTTCGTAGTTTACGGCCCAAATTCGTAGCAATTACGAATTATTCGTAGCAGTTGGCAGGTCTGCTTATCACACACATAAATGAAGACGATGCCATAATGTTTTCTACATCTATTGGGGTAAGTACATAAAAATATTATAACAGATATTTTTTAGTCAATAACTGGGGAAATGTCGGGGGGTGGGGTGCACTTATCCCACCTTACCTTATATATATATATATATATATATATATATATATATATATCTTTTTAATAGAACATTTGATTAATTAAAAGTGTATGTTATTATTCAAATATAATTACAATGTTAGTTCACAAGAGAATATACAGGGCTGCTACAGGCGGATTCTTTTTATTGTTTTCGTACCACTTTTTCCAAAAAATAAATATATAAAAAGTTATAAAAATAAATATATAAAAAAATAAACTACATCACTAGGATTAATAATAAAAATAATAACTGGACACTTGGTTATAAAATCTATATTAAATTTTTGAAATGCCATTTATAATTTCTCGCAGACGTTTAGACTTAAAATCATAAAAAAAAAAAAAAAAAAAAAAAAAAATGTATGTGATAAAGCATTTATATATATCATGTAAACCGCATTTTAGTAATTTGAACTTGAAGTAATGAATTGTGTGATACATGTGTAACAATCGAGCGCTATTATATTATAAACGCAAACCGACTTGTAATATAATAGTTTAAGATATTGATCAAGCAGTAAGTAGATTAGCACTTAGTAACCGAATAGTTTATTCATATTATGTCAACAGGCGACAAACATGGGAATGGGATCAGGAAGTTTTAGAGATTTAATATTGGCATAATTCTCAAATAAAGAGATAAATATTTGCTTATGTTCATATTTTCTCACTCAAAAAGAATTAGGAATGTAGATTATGAAACATGCGGTATGTTTCTCTTTTCCCATACAACTATTATTAAGATATTAATTTTTAACGGTAGTCTGTTTACGGTACTCTATTGATGTCTGGATACAATTAATTTTAATAAAATTTTATATCTACATCCATTCAAAAACTAATTTCGTTAAATTATTCTTTTGCATGCATTAAAAAATTTATACTTATTTTTTACTTTAGAGAAAGATGTGTGAAATATAAAAATATATATTGTTAGAGGGGTTGAAAGACCAGTATAAATTTATTAAAATTCTTACTGGCCATTTTTTTTATAACCTTTATAAAATATTTAATATTTTATTTTATTATACTTTTTTATGACATTAACTCTTGTGGAATATAGTGCAATTTTACAACCTGTTTTGTTTTCGCATTCTATTTATTTTGTTACAATATACATATACAAATAATTCAATGTACTTTAAAAAAGTTTCACATTATTTTAGGTTCTGTTTTATTGATACGACTATATAATGGGCGTTATCAACGTCAGGTACACTTCATGTTTGAAAATTTCAGTTATTTTTTAAACTGAGCTCATTAACTACATTATTATAAGCGTACTACATGTTGTAGTTTACTTGGACGTAGCAAAAAAAAAGTACAACTCAACTAGAAATAAATTTTAAGTAATTTCTCTCCGTAACAGTAATATATTCATATTATTTTGTGTGTTGCTGAAAACAAACGATAAATATTTATCATACTATATTATATGTGAATAAAACTTTGTGCACATAAAAATATACATATTACTTTCACTCTATTGAGTGAAGTCTAACTTTTTTTAAAAGTAAAGACAAAAATTTTCGATCATCGATGTAATGTATTAATATATTGAGAAATATTTTATTAAATAGCATTGTTCCTATTTTCTACCATAATTCTGTAAGAGAATGTTAAAAAAAAATAATAATAATAATATTTAATTTTTATTTCATCATACTCAGATTTTATAAAATATGTATTTTAAAATAAATTTTTCACTACAAGAAATCACATGTTTTAAACTCATTTCTTTTATTCAAAGAAGAATAATGTACCGTGTGATAGCCATGATGATTTTTGTTTCTTCATTAATTTTAGGGTGCTAACCATGATGGTGTAGAAATAAATTTATGCATTATTTTCTCAAATAGGGGACCTAAAAAGCAAATATTTCATTTTCAAGGTGCAGAAAAAAAAATCGCTAAGTACTATTAATAAAAAAGTTTTATTAAAATAAATTAAAATTTCATAAGTTTCTAAAAAATATTTCGTTTAAAATATTTTCTTCTATCAGCAATTTTTTTTTTAAGAATATATACTTATAAACTTATTATAAATTTGAAACCTTTACGTTCATTATATGTCACGTTTCTGATATCTGAAGTGTAAAAGATGTCAAGAACTCTCAGAAATACTTTTAATTTAGTTTAGAAAATGTTTCTAAGCATTTCATACAAATCTCAAACTTTTTAGGAAACTGAAAGAATGTAAAAGGGAAATTTCATGCTACATGTAAAAGAAGAGTTAATTCTATAAAAAAGAAGAAAATTATTTATGAATTTATCTTTTTTTTTTTTTTTTTTTTTTTTTCTCGTGTTTCAATATTAAGAATCCTATGTTTGAAAATAATAATATGAATATACATTTAATGTTTAATATAACATTCTTTTGGAATTAAAATCTAAAGTTTAATTTTATTATTGTTTCCTTTCATTCGTTTATTCTTATATACAAGTATTTGCGATAAGTCAAAAAAACATTATGTAATTATATACACTGTAAGTTCAAAATTACTTGCGGCAATATTAATTTATAGCGTTTTTCCGTGTATTTCGGAAAATATATAAATAATTATCTAGGAATTCTATTATGTATACACTATTTTAAATGTTCTGATTTTCAACGATCGTTTAATTACAGTGATAATTTAGGACATAATAACAAATTAAAGGGAAACGATTTTTGATATTATCATTTAACCTTACAAGGCACCCAGTTCCATATGTGGAACACTGACTTTAATCATTCCTATAGTTATAAAACTATTCGTACCGACATCGCTTGACATCTTGATAGAAGCTACTGACATTTAGCAATGTAGTAATACGAATCTTTACCTAAAGATATCGTTCGTGTTTTTGTTATAGTGCACTCAGTGTGAAATTTGAATGAAAGTGATACGTTAGCCGTTTGTGGAATTTAAAAATAAAAAAAAAAAGAATAGTTATTGAACAGTTTTGACTCAAAAAAAATACTGTGTGTTATAATGAAGTGTATATTTTGCAGAGGTAAGTTGTTCCTTTTTTATATTACAATAGTAAACGTATTAGTAAATCATATTTTTATGTATGTTCCACATACGGTACGCTGAGCTAAAAGGTGATTTTTCCGTAAAATATGGTTTAATTTTTATTTTTATGAGTTTTCCCTATCTTCTGATCACTATTTACAACCTATATATTTTTGTCGCGCACTAAAAAAAATTGAGCCTAGTAGGGTTAAAAATAACTGTAGAAATATTTCGCAACTTTAACATATATGTATTATTTTTTTTTTTACATTATCAAAGTTTTATTTATAATATATCCCAGCAAACACATAACTATCAGAAACATTACGTTCTGGTATCAGGTGTATCAGATTCGTCAGATATGTCGATTTTCATGTAACATTCCGACATATTTTTCATGACAAAATAAAGTTATATTACACAGGTGATATCTGTACGGTACCACAAACATGATATTTCTACGCAGTACAACAGAACTATCAAATCGTTGTTATCAGACAGGTATCCGACATCTGAATATTTCGTCACTTTGGGAAACTGATAAATGCGCGTTTTGAACATATTGTTTTTATCATTCATGTCTGCATAGTGTGTTTTCGTACTAAATACATGATATTCTAGATTTTGAAGAAGCTTTTCTTCGTCTATTGTACTGTTTTATACAGGGACGGCTACTTTTTCAATATGGACCAAGTAACGCTGAAAGCTGTCTTCTCTAGTAGCGCACAGATAAATTACTGTACCTAAACACAAATTTTTTGACTATGTTTTTGCCGTGTCCAGGAATTCAATGACTGGGAATGAACTTTTATCGGTGTCCTGTTTATTTATTACGTACTTTATTTTATATATCTTAATATATATTTTTTAATGTATATTAAACATATATATATATATATATATACATATATATTCGAATATCAATACAATTTCAGTTTTGAATAAACTTGAACAGGATAAATACCCTATATTTTTGTCTCCATTTAACATCATCAATTTCTTTTGCTCAAGTAAAAATATTCCCCTTCAACAAAATAACTGAGCAATCTGAATGTTCTAGTAATCTGCAGAAGAACACTAGAACCAAAAACAGCAAAAAAGAAATATTATATCAATATATTTTCTTCGACCAGAAGCTGTGTTTGGAATATATTCAAAGTCAGACAGTCAGTTTGTTACTGCAAAAAACAATTGCTTTTCCTAAAGATAATATTTGTTTTGTTTGTTTCTTACAATATAATAATCAGAAATACATAACTGAATAAAATTTCTGCCGGGTAATATAATTTATATTTACACAAAATTGCTCCAAATATTATATTTTATATTGGATGTCTTTATTACTTTCTTCTATCTTCAATAGAAGAAAGTATTGGATTCGTAAAAATTTTCGATTTCTGGTTTTTGATGCATTTACACGTTTTGACAGATGCAGAACACGATTTTACCATTTTTACTTTCTTCTATCTTCAATAGAAGAAAGTATTAGATTCGTAAAAATTTTCGATTTCGGGTTTTTGATGGATTTACACGTTTTGAGAGCTGTAGAACACGATTTTAACATTTTTAGAAAATGTCTGTCTGTCTGTCTGTCTGTCTGTCTGTGTGTGTGTGACAAAATTTTGTGGTAACTGTATCTCTGGAACTACTGCACAGAATTTTATACAAATTGGTATGTAGTTGCACCTTGACATAAATTAGTGCCTATCAACTTTTGGTAAAATTCGTCTTACAGGTTGCGTTGCCATCCCGCTTTTTCTAATTTTTTAACAGGGTGATATAGGGCAAAAATTTTCAAGATGGGTATCTTTCGAAAGGTCTCGTCAGTACCTTTAAAACGAATGGTTGAACTATAAATCTGTGATAATTTAAAACAAAGTTATCGATTTTTTTTACTTTTTACGAAAAAAAACTCCGATTTTTTTTTTTTCTCCCCTTATTTTTATCAAACTCCCACGGTTTCCGTGTTCTGACAAACTTAAACTAATTTTTGCTTTTTTCCCCTAATTTTGTCAAAGTTCTACGGTTTCCGTGTCGTGACAAACTTTAACATATTTTTGCATTTTCCCCCTAATTTTGTCAAAGTCCCACGGTTTCCGTGTTTTGACAAACTTTAACAAATTTTCACATTTTACCCAAAATTTTGTCAAAGTCCCACTTTTTTTTTTTTATTATTATTGTTACGGAGTGAATTTGTATAGGAAAATATAGAAGAAAGTCTCGTGGTGGCCACAACATACTAGTTTGTGTCTTGTATACATTATATTAAGGGATCAAGTACCTTTGAACATGCACTCATGTTTTTGAAAATTGCAACACCATGAAGGGATTATGCAAATTAAACCAAACTTACTGGAAATGTAAAGTGAGGTAAGACATGCAAATGATTAGAATTACAAAGCGATTGCGCCTGCATGGAACGAGGACCGACTTCCTATCAGTTGCTTGTTCTAGGTATATAAATGACTGTAAAGGCACATTAAAATCTGTTTATCGTCCTCTCTCTAAACGTTTCGTTGGTGGTCAATATGCCTTGTCAAAAGCGGAGGGTGCCATACCAATAACTAACTGAGTTCGTACGAGGCCGCATCGTTGGTATGCGTGAGGATGTATTTTCATATCGAGAAATCGCACCCCGCACGCAGTGTAATGCCACAACAGTGATGCGTGTTTGAAAGAAACGAACAGAGGAGAATCAAACAAGCCGAAAACTTGGCAGTGGAGCACGCTTTAGAAAAGCGGCACGAGACGATAGACACCTCATCCGCACGGCTCTGTAGGACCGTACAGCATCCTATCGTGTGTTAACGCAACGTTGGAGCACGGCTACAGGTGTTTTGTTGTCTAGGAAAACGGTTCGTCGTCGTTTTCTGCAGCATGATCTGCGTGCAAGGGATCCTTTATGCAGGATTCCCCTCTCGATGAATCACAGACGCCTCCGACTTCAATGGGATCCCCAGTGACAACAAGCTGTTTCCTCCGATGAATCTCGCTACAATCTGGAGTACATTGATGGAGGTGTACGAATCAGACGTTTCAGGGAGAAACGTCTGCTCCCAAAGTGTGTTACCCAGCGTCATACTGCACAAACGCCTATTATCATGGTATGGATAGCTATTGAGTATAATTCACGATCCCATATAGCACACATTGCGGTCAAACTCAACAGTTATCGCTACATAGGGGAAAGTTTAAAGTCAGAGGTGCTTCTCGTTCTTCGACGCATTCCGGGTGCTGTATTACAGCATGATAATGCCCGTGTACACGTCTCTCAGGCTGCCCAAGCCTTCTTAAGTGCACAACAGGTTTCGCTTCTTGCATAGTCTGCTTATTCCCAGGATATGTTGCCGATCGAGCACGTCTGGGGTTTTATCTGTCGTCGACTCATTCGTAGAACTGGTGGGGTGCACAGTTAGATTGCACTTTGGCATCAAGTCGAAGCCATCTGGAATGTCATTCCCCAGGATTACATTCAGAACCTGTGTGATTCAATGCCACGACGTGTACAGGCTCTCATCTCATAGCGTGGCGAGCACACAAAATACATTTTCATTTGTCGTCGACTCTCTTGTACAACTGGTGGGGCGCACAGTAATATTGAACTTTGGCGTCAAGTCGAAGCCATCTGGAATGTCATTCCCCAGGATTACATTCAAAACCTGTATGATTCAATGCCGCGACTTATACAAGCTCTCATCGCTCAGCGTGGCGGACATAATGTACTGATTACATGCTTTTATTGGTCTTCTTCATTTTATCGTTTATTTGTACCACTATCAGTAATATGTGGACTATATTTTATTAATTTCTGACAATTCTTTCATGGTGTTGCAATTTTCACAAACATGAGTGTAATGTGAACGTACAATGCAGTATTTGGTGAAACTAACGTTTTTAAGATTTTTAAAAAAAATCAGTGTGTTAATATTTTATTTTATATCTTTTATTGTGCATTTTTCTCAGAAGTTTATCTTGATATATCTATAAATCCTTAAATCGTCTCGTGTTATTTTTTATACAAATATGTATAATCATTAAGAGACATATATATATATATATATATATATATATATATATATATATATTTAAATTCTGAGGAGCGTGGCAAAAAGGAACTTTTAACTAAATTAGAATGTGAAATTTCAAAATGCAATACAGTTTCTCTATATATATATATATAAAAAAAAAAAAAAAAAAAAAAAAAAACCACCGTCGCTGTTCGATTTTTTTTTTTTTTTTTTGTTACCTTATCTCCTCGTGAGCAGAAAGAGCCTCAGCATCGGAATGCATCAATGTTTGCCAAATAACCAAAAGAACATGTTTATCTTAGTTAGAAATTTCTATCGTCTAAATAAACAAAATTACTTACTGAAAATCTCGCGTTAATAAAGGTCAATTTTTGCCACTTTACAAATAGTTTTTCTTATTATGTTGCTTTTTCACTCTAACGGATAATCTCAAAAAAAAAAAAAAGAATAATAAATGAAAAATATATAAATATATAAATAAATAAATATATAAATGAATAAATAAAAATAAAATAAAGTAAAAAAATAATAAAATAATAAATAAAATAAAGTAAAAAATAAATAAATAAATAAAATGTTAACCATTGCATAAAAAAAAAATTATCTGCACTGCTTTTAGTAAATTTTCGATGCGTCTATTGGCAACAAAGATATTTATCAATTGCAAATAAATGAGAAACATTATCTTACAAGGGAATACTTTGAAGTGATAATCGCCGATTTTCTTGAAAAAAATTCTGGCATAAAATTCAATCATGAATAGCATATTAGCTGCTGAGTCGCAATAGATAAGCTATAAAAAATTATTAAAAATGAAAGCATGTCTGCAATATTTCCTAAAAAGCGCCTATTTGACGACTGCATTCATCGGAATTTCATTGCAATGAAGATTTAATAGATGTAGATGTTCTTCTTTCTATTTGATAGCCAAACGAACTCCATACGCTGTCGAGCACTTGAGAATTCAGAATAGTTAACAAAAACCAGATAATTTACCAGATTGAGACTTACTTAGTCGAAATTCTAAATAATATTTAATATTACAATAAATAAGCTGTGTCAATAACAATTGCAAGAGCATTAACGCCCAGTTTTTAATAACGACATTTAAAAAATATATGATCAAGACTTTTATATAATTTAAATAAAATAAAACATTATATATTAAAACATAAAGCTGTTTTTTTTTTTTTTTTTTTTTTACTAAAATGAAAGCATTTCGTATCCGAACACATTTTTTTCCCTATAAGTCTGATCATTTTATTGGGCAGTACCAACCTTCGACGAACAAGCAACTCAACAGACTATGAGTTGTGTGGATCCAGTATCTCATTAGAGCTACGCAATGAGCAGTTGGAGACGATTTATGATTCTACCCTAAATTTCGACCTGTTTGTTGATTGGGTTTAACGTCGCACTAGTACTGCACTATGGGCAATTGGCGACGGTTTACGATGAGATTCTGAGGATGGTCCGGTGACATCTGCAGGTGATAAATGATTGCATTTTGCGTACACTTCATACGGTTTTGTTAAATAAATCCTTATCGAATCATGTTCTTACACTGACTAAGAATAGGATTCGACAAGGATTTATTTAATAAAACCGTACTTTTTTTACATAGGAATTTTTGCTAGTGTTCGGACACTATTGTTACCGACTGTAATTACACTGTAACAATGCATAAATTAATATAAAATTAATTTTAATATATACATCCGATTTGTATGTGTGACTCGACATCCCCCGTCCCATACCCCTGTAAATTTCGTCGAGATGAATACAAATATAACATAACCGGATTAAAATACAAAAAAAAAAAAAAAAAAAAAACCCTGAGTCAGCTGGGGAATCGAACCCATTCTTTTACACTTGAAGGCGATTAGCAGGAGTGACATACTCACTCGGCCACAGAGGGTATGCATTCAGCATAACAATTATTTTTAAAGCAACAAGATTTCGCAGTTAATAATTCGATAAAATTCCCTATGAAATTCATTGCGCAGCACTAGTGTGATGTAAATCTCAACCAACCTTATGAAATTCTAATGCATATTTTTACAAAATTCTTTATATTATTATTCGTAAACATATATAAAAAAATTGCCAGAAATGTAAGAAGCCATAAAGTAGTAGTTATGCACATATTTTTCCAATTTTAAATAAACCCTCCGTAAAAGATCAAAATTGTAATGGCACATCTAAGGACCATCTCTAGGAATATGTCCCAGACTGTCGCCTTTGCATAGCTGTAGTGCGAATTAAAACTTAAAACCTACTCAACCTCAAATATCTTAAATATTTTAATTTTGATTTATTTATTTGAGTATTAATTTCAATCAACTATTCAAATAATTAAATGTTCAATCAAATATTATAATTCATATTGGTCGCCAATTGCCCATTGCAAAGCACTAGTGCGACGTAAAACGTAGCCAACCAACCTATAAATCAGATTAGTTTTTAAATCGTCTGAAAATTTATATAAATGCACATGCCGAGAGCTTCAAATATTAATTTACTCCAGATTATATATAAGCTGGAGTAATGTAAAAGTAACTCTGAAATTGAAATTGCATTATTTTAAATAAATGCAATTTTGAAACATTACATAAAATAATTGAAAATATTGGATCTAACATAAAACATAACGTCACTTTTTCTAAATAGAAATTTCTAGATTTCAGAAAATATCTTGAGTGTTGGTGGGCTTTAACGTCCCACAGTGGGAAATTAAAGACTGCCTTATATTCACACTTAGAGATGTTCTGGAGACATGACATCTTAATTTTTATCCTCCGCGGAGGTGATGGCTTCTTTTTACTTCAGTAACCCCTAGAGTGATAGAAAATACTACCCTCCTATACTTAATCTCTTTGGCATCATTTAAGGAAGGTTAATGTGATTTGGCGATGACTTTTTTCGTATTTGGCGTTCAAAACGTAAAGTTTAATAATTTTTTGCGGCTTTCCTGTTGCTATTCAGCAGCTATTTTTTTTGCTAGTGAATTAAGTGCAACATAAACTATATTCTGTAATTTTTTGAAGGAATTCGGGGATTAGCACTTGAAAGAGTCCCCTTGTTAGATACTTTAAATGAAAAACTGAATTTAATGTTGTAATTTATCGTCTGCGGATATATTTTTAAATATTTTTAATAGAAATTTTTATATAAAGATTTACTTCTTAACTCAAAAAAAGAATATATATATATAATAAACAGTTGGCTAAATTAGAACATATTTAGCATTGCCAATTTAACGAATTTAAAAACTTAGAACTTAGCTCGGATGTTTTTGGCCAAGGATTTCATTTCCAAGCCCACGGCAGCCATTTTAACTTTAGGCCATGAATTGCAAATATAGATAAATTATAAAATGTTGCAATACTACTACTTCTGATAATAATAATGATATATTTACAATATTTACAATAATAACATATGTTGTTTTTTACAATGTTGTGTCTGGTTAAAGCATATTGTAGGAATAAATGCAGTTCAAAAAGTTGCCTGTTTACTGATGTAAACATCGGTGAGAAAAAAAAAAAAAATACCGCCTTTCTCTAGAATGAATAAGTGTCCATTTTCTAAATCCCTTAACTAGAAATATAGATTTCCGAGCTATGCGCATAAGGCAGGCCAATAAACTGAACAAACGAAATGATCGAGAATATTTCTAGTGTACACATTTCTAGGTGGTGAAAGAATATTTTGAATACTCTAAATATTCTGAATCGTTTATATTGCGAGAAATTCTCGCTTGATTTTCTAGGATTTGGTAATAAACCAAGATTATAATTGCAGAAACTCGCCTCTTGTAGTCTCATTTATTTCCAGAGGCTTTTAAATAACTGTGCCCTTGAGAATATAGGCAAATGCACTAGAATTCTAATAGGGGCTTCTAGAACTCGATTTCTAAGGGGACTATACTTTATCAGGATGACATGGATCTATTTTTTCTAGAGCCACAATTTAGATTCTAGATGTCAGTTACAAAACTTTTTCTAAGTGATAATTTTAAACCTACTTGTACGCTAGATATATATTGTTTTCACAAATTAACATATGTAACAGCAAAAAATATAAACATGAGAAAAAAATGGGCTCTAAATTTCATTGCTTTCTTAAAAAAATAAAATTAAATAAAATAAATAAATAAAGCAATTTTATTCAAAAATCCAGCGGCAAATAGTGAGAAAAATTTTAAAGACACAAAGAGGGTCATCTTCTTATGCTTAAAAGCTAAATGCTCAAAATACGACGAATTTCTCTCTATCTTAAAGAAAAAATTTATACCGCAATGTTCATTTTGTGTGTTTAATATATGTTTCATTACAAAATGTGGCAAAATGTTATTAACCTTCCAACTACCATGGTGTCAAATATGAACTCAACGCTAGTTTGACGTTTCACTACACTGAAAGTATTTAACCTAAAATTTTGAAACAGAAAAATAAAATAAAATAAATAAATAAATAAGTAAGTAGATAAATAAAATGGCATTGTTCATTTTGTCATAATCTTCACGATGTTGAACAGTAACATAAATATATAAGATATTTTTGATGTTTTTCTCAGTTATATCACTGAAGGCCAGTGGCGTCAAAAATGACAGCAGTAACATGTCATAGAAAAAAAAAAAAAAAAAAAAAAAAAAAAAAACAGAAATTCAAAGAAAAAATTCTATCATTTTTGAATAAATTAAAACTAAATAATTATTTATCCTATTTAAACATCACTATTTGTAAACTAATAAAAAAATATTAAATGTGCAATTTTTGCACTATTATCTCCATTAAACAAAGATGTAAAATCGGCATAATTTACCTTATAAAATATCTTTAAAAAAAAAAAAAAATCCACGATTTGTTTTATAAAAAACATATTTTTATATTTTTGATAAAAATTTACAAATACATGTGAGCATATTTTGTATTTGTAGGTCAGAATCTAAATAATAATTTTACTATGACTTTTCACTCATGAAAAAATTACGAGGAAGTCTGGTAACGTTAGAAACAAGCCCTCTAATTTATATTGTGGGGAATGAGGATACTATACTGTCCGCATCTGGCGTAAAAAAAAAAAAAAAAAAAAAAAACACTATTGAATTATAATAAAGTGGATAGAAAAAAAATGTGTATGGAAATTTTTGAAAAAAACGTTGAAAGATTAAAAAAAAAAAAAAAAAAAAAAAAAAAAAAAAAAAGCGTTCTTTTAGACTACACTGAGTAAATATATGTATTTACCGCCTTCATCCAGAATGAATAAGTGACCATTTTCTAAATCCCATAACTATAATTATAGATTTCCGAGCTATGCGCTTAAGGCACGCCAATAAACTGAATAGACGAAATGATCGAGGATTTTTAGTCTACTCATTTTTAGATGGGCAAACAATATTCTGGATACTCTGAATCTTTTGTATGGCGAGAAATTCTCGCTTGATTATCTAGAGTTGTATCATAAACCAAGATTATAGTTGCTGAAACCCGCCTGTTGTGTTCGCATTTATTTGGTGATATTTCAAATAGGTCTCACCTCGATAATATAGAGGATCTCTAGAATTCTAATAGGGGTTTCTAGAACTCGCTTTCAGAGGAGACTAGATTTTATAAGGATGACATGAAACTATTTTTTTAAAGCCACAATTTACATTCAAGATGTCAGTTACAGAAATTTTTCTCAGTGTATTTCCTTTTGCAGGAATCTACAAATCATATGAATAAATGTGTAAGTTATGGAATGAAAATAATGTTCATCTAATTTTCAACATATATATGTCTAGAAACATACACTTACGTATATTGCGTTTTATACGATTTAATGATGCTGATTTCAGATGTCAAAACAAATTTCTTGATAAAATCTCACCATCTAGACACATATTTTTTGACTCGGACTCGAAATTTACAAGATTCACAATTTTTTTTATCGGAATATTACAACTGATAAACAATTAGTGACATTAAAAGGGAGATGTTCATTTGTATTGCCTTTAAACAAGGAAAGTGCGATTCAAAAATCTGGGTAGCTTATAAAATCGATGTTTTAATGTTTCTAAAATGCAAGTGTGTAGAAGAAAACCAAGCATATACCTAGAAAAGAAAATCTTTGGAATAAAGTAAATTTAGATATCTATAAAAGAAACAAAAACAACTAGAAGACATATTACTGCAGATAACATTTTAACAACTTTGAGTCTTGCAAAAGAAGTGGAAGATAAAAGCTGGTAACTTTGGTAATTTTAATTCCTTTAAATTTATACTAAGTGTTTACTACTAGTAGTGGAAAGAACAATTATTTATCATTTTTCAGATTTCCATAAACAAAAGAATTGTATGCCAATGCAAAAATAAAGGAAAAGTTGTGACTTTGTTAAGTTTTATACATTTTACTACGGAAAATGAATTTACTGAAATGTCATTACCAGTTATGGAAAGAGATTGCAACAACACGAAAACAGTGTCAAAATAATAGGGAAAGTAATGCATATATATTAAAGAATATCCAGGCGATTTCAAAAATTATCTTTAATAATACCCTGCATGTAAATGCCTTGAATATTTTAGTTATTTGATTGAATTTTAATTTGGAACAAAAATGCAATTATCAAGGACGATAATTTCGTAAGAAAGACGTAAATGTTTAGTTCGAAAAAAAAAAAAAAAAAAAAAAAACAGAGAAATATTAAGAAAAAAAAGTGTGAGAGATGCATTCTTGCGTAATATCATAAGATTGAAAATGTTATGACATTTATTTGGAAATGCTCAGTTTTTTTTTTTTTTTTTTTTTTTCAATTTATTGAAATATTTCGGCACTTTGTCCGAAATGAGTACAATATCTAAATAATTATGACTAAAGTAATAATTGGATCACAAATTTTAGAATATAAAACACTAATAAATGTATAATATGTGTAATTTCTTCATTCATACTTTTTATATTTAAATTTTTAATAATTACATTCCAAAACGGTCAATGAATGAAAAAGAAATTCGTAAGTAGTTCCAATATAAATTTTAATCCAAATAACCATTCGTGCAAATAAATCATCATATAGGTATGAAGAAATGTTATTCACATAATATATTACATATTTGTACTTTGTGCTATAATATTATCAAAATAAATGAAAACAAAATATGTTGGGAGCATACAAATTTCCAAAAAACAAGTTTCATGTAATTGATTTTCCAGATAAAATATTGTTTAAAATTATAAATATATCTCTTTTCTCATTTAAAGTGATTGAATTAACCGTTTATAAAGTTTTTTAACGTAAATGTACAGAAATAATGTAAAAACCGTATTCGGGTCAAATTTGATCATTGGTATTCAGGGTAACAAAAAAATTCTGGTAGTAGGAGGGTTAAGTTTTCGAACGTTATTAGAGATTACAAACATAATATTTCATTAACAGAAAAAGATATAGTTTTAAATATCGTGTATTTCAATGTGATGTCAGATATGGTGATTTATATTATATTGTTCTATAATTGCCTTATGTTATGCACTATTCATATTTGTATTCAGTGAAAGACAGAGCTCATAATAATTGGGTAAAATCATGCAAGGGTTAATGAATTAATGAAGTCGAATGGGGGGAAAGCCTTCCTCGGTGGTTAGTGAGCGGAAATGCTTAGTAATTTTAAAATTAGCTATAACTATGCTCAAAAATCTTATGTTACGTTGAGTAAAAGCATAAATGCGTTGTTATAATATATAAATTATTTTCAAATTTCAACAACTGTTTTTTTTTTTTTTTCATAAAACCGATTTTTAAACTACCATATTCCATAAATCCCATTACTTAAACATGATTGCATAGAATTGGTTTAATTACAATGTTTAATTTAACCCATTAATTGTAAAAACTTGAAATAATAATTTTTTTCTAAATAAAAACAGTAATACTCATTATTTTGATCATATATAACTATAATTTAAAATAAAATTATTAAAATTAGTCTTACCTTACTAAACACAGGGTGTTGTATTTGTACAACTTCAATAGAATAAGAGCATAAAATGAATACAAATAAATGCTTACAAAAATTTCCTTGATGAAGCATAAAAGAGCAAAAGCTACACATAACTTGAAAAGTAATTATTTTATTATGAAACATATTCTTTTTTTTTACAAGTTCTGTAAACTTATTCAAATATGAAATTTTTCGAAAGTTTTGGATTAATAAATGCTTCAAGTTTAAAATTTATTTTTAATATAAATTTATTTTTTAATATAAATTTATTTTTGAAATCTTTTTTTTTTTTTTTTTTTTTTTTTTTTTTGTAATAATATAAACATGTATCCTTACCTTACTTAAAAACAATACTTAATATAAAATATCTTTTTTAGTTCACTGTTAAACGCAGTTACATGCGTTAACGCAACTCCAGCGAAAATGGGTTAATGCATATTTTATCCCTATTAATTTTAAAATATATACTTTATCTGTTCACATAATTTTAGCATCTTACGAAGTTATGTAGCTCATAATTTTATGTTTGATACTTAATTTTTATTATGTTTACCGCACATTTAATGACTAAAAAAATAGTTTATTAGTATTACTTTAAATAAACATATATAATAAATTATATTACTTAAAAAAAATTTATTAAGATTTCTTAAATAATTTTAAAATCCAATAATATGTCCCTTATATGCATAATGAGACATATATACATTTATACATATATATATATATATATATATATATATATATATGTATCCTTAAAATCAGGATACGATTAGAGCGACACCATTTTATTTTAAATTAATTTAATAATGTAATAATTTGAACTTTTGAAAGTTTCAAATTGGTTAGTAATAATTTTCATTATTTTAAAACCTTTTCATCATTCAGATTATTTGCAGAAATGATAAAACTGAAGAAAGAAAAAAAAAAAAGAAAACATGAAAAAGCTATTAAAAAACTTGAATAATTGGATAAGGATTCTGAAGTAGGACATTCTAAAATTAATCAAAGTAAATGGAACGTAATCAAAAGAAAATTACCCACTTTAGTAAATTGAATAGAGTTTGGAGAGGGGTTTTTGAAAGTCAAAAATCAAAGTTTTTTTCCCTTTGAATTAGAAATTACAAATTAAGCAAATTCACAGCTGAAAAAAAATTGACTTTTTATATTAAATTTGTGTCTTGAAATAAATTTTATTTATTTTTAAATATTTGTTTGTTTGTTTATTTGGTTTTATTTAACGTCTCACTCGTACTTCCTAATAATAGGAAGGCATGATGTGTGAATATTATGTTTCTTTCACTGTAGCCTATTCTTATAAAACTATTAATACATTTAAGCACACATAAACACAACATTCTGTTGAAAATAATTACAGGGTGTCCCATAAGTCTGTAGACATTTAAAATATTCAAGACTATTGACGGAATTGACAGAATTGAACGCTATTTATTGAAATTTTATTATTCCGACTGAGTGAAAATAATGCATGTACCGGGAGTCGAACCCCGGATATTTGACTTACAAGGTCAACGCTTTACCAATTGAGCTATCCAGGCCGACAACCAGTCAGCATTACTCACTCAGACAACCTTTTAGCAGAAACATCCCTGGTCTATCATGTAGATAGCTCAACAGAAAAATAAGCCGCAGTAAATGGAAAACACCATTAAACAATGGGAGAAAGAAATACAATTTTTATTAAAATCACACAATCAATTGTGGAAGAAAATCATATTTATTGAAATTTTAGTATTCCGACTGAGTGGCCTGGATTCTTGTCTGCCAGGATAGCTCAATTGGTAGAGCTATGACCTTGTAAGTCAAAGATCCGGGGTTCGACTCCCAGTCCAGGCATTATTTTCACTAAGTCGGAATAATAAAATTTCAATAAATATGATTTTCTTCCACAGTTGATTGTGTGATTTTAATAAAAATAGAATTGAACGCTGCTTGAAAAAAAAAAAATAATTATTGGTAAGGTTTCTTTCTTTCCTTCTTTTTCTTTCTTTCTTTTTTTTTTTTTTTTTTTTTTGATAAAGAAAAAGTAATTAAGCTACTTATCGATAGAGGGCTCAGTGCGTGACCAGATCACACATTTTCTTGAAAAACTGTACTTATTCACATGTAAATGGTTACAGGCATATAAATCCTATTCTATGAGTCCATTGTTGCCACATATTACAGTTTGCAAACGAGTTATAACACTGCTAAATGTAGATTCAGTCGGCAGTTCTTACCTGAGGGAAAACATCTTCACCAATAACGCTTTATGCAACAAGTTGGCATCGCAATTAAAATTTCATGTATACAGAAGTAGGAGACAAAATAAGAAGTAAACTGCTCTAATCGCAAAATTGTGCAATTTATAGAACTTTTATTTGCATATTTTTGTTTCACCTCCGTGCATAAATTTTACTTATTTGTCGAACTATCGTCGACAAAAAAATTAACAATAGTTTTTCTTTACCAATAAATAAATAAATAAATAAATAAATAAATAAATAAATAATAAATAAATAAATAAATAAATAAATAAATAAAATAAAATAATATAAATAAATAAATAAATAAATCTCCCTATACAAAAACGATTTTTTCGCATTTTTTTCTTTCATTTCATTCAATAATTATGCTTTTTTAAAATGTCTACAGACTTATGCGACACCTTGTAGATAGTAAGTAAAATTTATTAATTAGAAAATAGGGTGTCATAATTGTTATATTTTGTTAATAACTTGTTAAAAAATCAATAAAATAATATTAACTATGCACTACATACAGTAAGATCCAGTATATCTATCTATAAATAAATAAAGATAGTTAAACTGATTTTATTTTTCTGAAATCAATGAAGGAAATTGGGCAGATAAATATATGATATTTTTCTACGAAATAAAAAAGAATTAAGGGGACATACGACTTTCAGAGCTTCAAAAAACATCTATTTAATTATAGTCTTTTTTTTAAATTAAACTAGGGGGCTGTGCCCCCTGCTCGCTCCGCTCCCCAACCCCCGAGGAAGGCTTTCCCTCACCCCGACTTGCTTCGCTCATTAACCCATGCTAAATTCTACCCGACTATTCGCAACTTTGCCTTTCATTGAATTGGAATATTAATAATACATAACACAAGAGAAAAGTTGAACAATATTATAGAAATCCACTATATTTGGTATCACATTGAAATACACAATATTGAATATTATATCGTTTATAATACGTAAAAAATCTGTTTTAACGTTCGACAATTTAATAACAATTTGCCATTATTTTGAGAGAAAACATATGGTAGAAAGCTAGACATACAAAATAAAGAACGATAGCACTAAGTTTTAAAACAGAGAGAAATTCTTAACATTTAAACGATTTAGCGTTACAGCTTTAGTATACGATCCACTTGTTAAATTTTTGTCACTATTTGACGATGAATTTTTCGGGTATTATTGCTTGATTAAAGAAATTATGAATTTTTTTTTTTCTAATGCCTATATTTTTTACTATTGAATTTTTTGTTAATTTAGGGCAATATGTAACACTCTGCATTTATTTCCAGTGTGCAGCAAGGTTTAAAATGATGCTTATAGCAGTTAAGATGCAACTTTTTAAAGTGCATTTTTTCAAGAATATGATTTAGTCAGATCCATTGAAAACAAATATCTTTTGGGATTAGTGCAATTATTTTAAACATTTCATTAGTAGTAGTACGACAGGGCAATTTCTTTCAGATAGCGATTTTGCATTGTCGCCATGAATTTGCCAAGATGCCGTCAATATCTGATTTTACCATTTCTTAAACTATATTAAATACTAAGTTAAATCGGGGGAAAAAAGAGAAAAAAAACACATGTTTCGAAACCTACTGATAAGTGAAAAATTCATCCTTGATTATATTGTAAAAACGAATTGCCGGTTTGAAGTATTCGAGATAGACCCTCACCATTCATAAATTGGATGGCTTTTGAATAATTGTTGACAATATTTTCTGAATAAATATTCATGATGGCTCCCGAATATTTGTTGGCGAAATCTTCTGCATAACTATTATTGTTGGCGATATCTACTGGTATATATAGATCATAGTTGCTGCCGATATCTCCTGAACTTGTGTTAATGATGGCTTCTGAATATTTGTTGGCTACATCTTCTGGATATATATTGATTACACCTTGATTTGTTACATATACACTGACGGGAAAAAAATCCCAACACATAGAAAAAAACATTGTAGAGTAATGAAATTCAGACAATACATTTATCCAGTTAACATGTTTAACTGATTAAATTTTCAAGATCACAGGTTGATTTAAGCACGAGAAAATGCATTTCAAATGTGAAATGCTGTTACATTAATAGCCGGTGTAACCTCCAATATTTTGAATGCAAGCCTGCAAACGTGCATGCATTGTGCCATACAGGTGCCGAATGTCACTTTGTGGTATGGAGTTCAACGCTTGTTGTACTTGTTCTGTCAATACTGGGACGGTCAATGCTGGCCGTGGATGATGCTGGACTTGTAGTCCAATGATATCCCATACGTGCTCAATTGGAGACAGATCTGGTGATCTTGCAGGCCGAGGATCCGACAATCTGTAGAGCCCGTTACGTTACAACAGCGGTATGAGGGCGAGCATTATCCTGTTGGAAAACTCCCCTTGAATGCTGTTCATGAATGGCAGCACTACAGGTTGAATTACCAGACGGACGCACAAGTTTGCAGTCAGTGTGTTTGGGATAACCACGAGAGTGCTCCTGCTGTCGTAGGAGATTGCTCCCCAGACCATGATTCCCGGTGTAGGTCCACTATGTCTAGGTCGCAGACAGTTTGTTTGCAGGCGTTCCCCTGGCCTCCTTCTGACCAACACACCGTCATCACTGGCACCAAGGCAGAACTTGCTTTCATCAGAAACACAAAATTTCTCTACTTCGTCCTCCAATGAGCTCTGGCTTGACACCACTGCCGTCGGAAACGGCAATGACTTGGAGTCAGTGGATTGCATGCTACAGTGCGCCTGGCTCGGAGCTTTCCTTGAAGTAACCGATTTATAACATTTGGTTGTGTCACTGTGGTACCAACTGCAGCTCGAATTTCTGCCGCAGATGCAGTACGATGCGCCACAACCGGACGCCGGATACGGCGGTCTTCCCTCTCAGTAGTGCCACGTGGCCACCCGGAATCCGGTCTTTTTGAGATAGTACCATTCCTTGACCACCGCGCCCAACAATCTTGCACATTGGATACATTCCGGCCAAGTCTTTCTTCAATATCGCGGAAAGAAAATCCACCTTCTGGTAGCCCTATTACAAGACCTCATTCAAACTCGATGAGCTGTTGATAATGGCTTCTTCGTCTTCTTCAAGGCATTCTTGGCTAACATCAACTCAATCTGCCAAATTTCAAAGATCAATAACGATCACAAACTTTACAGCAAATTTTACAAGCATTTAAAGCAAACTTGATTTGCAATTTCTGAGTGGCGGTACAAGCGCCACAGTTTTGCGCGAAGCGCAAAATTTGAATCGATATTATATTTCAGATGTATAAACACGCCTACCAAATTTCGTTTATCTGACACAAGTCTTTCTTGGTGTTGGGATTTTTTTTTTCCGTCAGTGTATATTATGTAATATTGAATTTATAAAATAAAAAATGCGCGTGGAGAATGAAATATTATGATATTGGATAATTTAATTTAATTTAATTTATAGAGACATCAATGATACAGGGGAAATTACTTTAGCTATTTTCTTTCCAATAATACGGATAATATTTTACCTGGAGATATTTTGTCCATTTAGACCAAATAAAAAATGTTCCTCTTTTTTTTTCCCTCTTGAATTAAGTTAAAAAATATTTAAAACAAAATTGAAAAAAGAAATTGTGCTACAGCAATGGTACAGTTTAACCTCTTCGCGAAATTTTAAATTTCGCACCGAAGTAGCTTAGACTTTTCTGGCAAAAATCTTGACATGCATAACTGAGATAGTTAATTTAAGTCATCGTCAAAATAAATGAAAATTTAAAATCTGCCAGTGAGGTCCTGTATTAGGTGTAACTGAAATATTTTAGCATTGCAGTTACTTCATTCCATTGCATGGAAAAATAGACAAAAAAAATGTCCTCTTGTATTAAATTAAATTCTGTTTTCTGCAAAGTTTTACATCAATACTTAAAAAACAAAAATTAGTTGCCAATTTTATTATTATTATTATTATTGCACTATTTTATAATTTTTCTCTATACTTAAGGCATTGCTAGAGTTAAAACGGCTATTGTGGTTGCGTAAATGAATTCCTTGGCGAAAAACCTACGAGCTTCTTCATTTATAAATTTTAAAAATCGCTAAATTAGTCATAGTAAACATCCATCATTTTAAATATGTTTTGAGTTAAAAAAGCTAAATTTTTATATAAACTAATCTATGTTGTCGTCTCGTAAATTTCATTTTCAAAATTTCTGGGCTTAACCTCTAATTCTATACGCAAGCGAAGTGTGATGTCACTGACCGTCCGTGGATGCAAGAAAATGATTTCCTATGTTAATCGCCCTTTGGATTTTTTGTAAACTAGTATGTTGTGGCCACCACGAGACTTTCTTCTATATTTTCCTATACAAATTCACTCAGTAACAATAATTAAAAAAAAAAGAAAAAAAAAAAAAAAAAAGTGGGACTTTGACAAAATTTTGGGTAAAATGTGAAAATTTTTCTAAGTTGGTCAAAACACGGAAACCGTCTGACTTTGACAAAATTGGGGGAAAAATGCAAAAATTTGTTTAAGTTTGTCAGAACACGGAAACCGTGGGAGTTTGATAGAATTAAGGAGAAAAAAAAAAAAAAAAAAAAAAAAAAAAGTGGGACTTTGACAAAATTTTGGGTACAATGTGAAAATTTGTTAAAGTTTGTCAAAACACGGAAACCGTCGGACTTTGACAAAATTAGGGGAAAAATGCAAAAATATGTTAAAGTTTGTCAAGACACGGAAACCGTAGGACTTTGACAAAATTAGGGGAAAAAAGCAAAAATTAGTTTAAGTTTGTCAGATCACGGAAACCGTGGGAGTTTGATAAAATTAAGGGGAGAAAAAAAAAAGATTTTTTTCTAAGTTTTTTTTTCGTAAAAAGTAAAAAAAAATCGATAACTTTGTTTTAAATTATCACAGATTTATAGTTCAATCATTCGTTTTAAAGGTACTGACGAGACCTTTCGAAAGATACCCATCTTGAAAATTTTTGCCCTATATCACCCTGTTAAAAATTTAGAAAAAGCGCGATGGCAACGCAACCTAAAAGACGATTTTTACCAAAAGTTGATAGTCACTAATTTATGTCAAGGTGCAACGACATACCAATTTGTATAAAATTCTGTGCAGTAGTTCCAGAGATACAGTTACCACAAAATTTTGTCACACACACACAGACAGACAGACAGACAGACAGACATTTTCTAAAAATGGTAGAATCGTGTTCTACAGCTCTCAAAACGTGTAAATCCATCAAAAACCCGAAATCGAAAATTTTTATGAATCCAATACTTTCTTCTATTGAAGATAGAAGAAAGTAAAAATTATTGAAAATCGAGGAAAATTATTTCCCGATTTTAATCCCCATATTTGGGTGTATATATGTATTAGTTATCATGTGCATGTGTTAGATTTAGTTATTTTGCTGTCAAATTGCCAACATTTTTATTTTAAATTTCAAAACTCTGTCGTCCTTGGCGTTTTTTGTTTTTGGCGATCAAAAACGTAATACTAAAATATACATCCCAGATGTATATTTTCGTAATATGTATTCTACGAAATATTGTTTCATATTATTCATTACTCTCTTAATATAAGTTGTTAAAATAACCATGATTTTTGAAAGGAATTAAATTATGTTCGCCAGATAATTTGGCGATATTTTTTTTTTCTGCCAAGGATGACCGATATCAAATCTATTCCGCTGCAACATATTAGTATCTTATATCCGATACTTTATTTAGACATTTGAAAACAAATTTGACTTCAAATTATGATAGAATATTTATCATTTTCCTTTTAATTAGTATATTAGTTGGATATTTATTGTGTAGCTATCCTTTGAAATGAAAGGATTATGTTTTCAGTCGAATGTGGTAGTTTGCCATTTTTTTCTAGAGTTTTGAAATTAAAAATTCAAATTTTATCAATTTTACAACAAAAACAATTTAATCTAACGCATGCACATGATCCCTAATGGTACAACTATAGTAATTCCCCACAGCTAAATTTGGCGATTTTTCTTTGGCGCCGATTTGAACGATAACTATGTCGTTCTGAACTGTTTGCGATATTATATGGCAGCCTGCATGATATTTATTTTGCTACTATAGTTGTTCCTAACTAATACATACCTATATCTAAATATGGGGATTAAAATCGGGAAATAATTTTCCTCGATTTTTAATAATTTTTTACAAAAAATCCAATGGGCGTTTAACATAGGAATTATTTTTCTTGCATCCACGAACGGCCAGAGAAGTCATCACTTTGCTTGCGTATACCAATCGTTGTTTAACATAATCATTATATTCATTACTAAATCTTTTTCGTCTAACGTTAAAATAAAAACAAATAATACAAACTTAACTAATAATATAAAATAATAATGTAAACTAAAATAAAAATATAAACTAATTTTTATTTCATTTTTATTAAATTTTTACTTAATATTTTTAAAGTATCGGTTATTTTCATATTTTGCTATTCTAAATAATTTTTTTCTTCTCTCGAGCATCTCAAAGATGCCAATTTTTCAATTTTTCTTATTTACACCATTGATCACATTTTAATTTTCCTGAGGAAAGTGACGTCAGCAACACAGAAAAAAAGTCATAAGAGAAACTTTTTCTCCGGTGGCAAATAAAGTACCTTTATAAATCCTACGTTTTTGTTAATAACTTCGGTAATTAAAATGATAGAAATTTCTAAGCAGCTGAAATGCCTTCCTTGAAACAGTCGGAATACACTGATACCTCTCATGATGCAGAGCACTTTGCCCTCCGCGAGAAGATGCTGTCGCAGACAAAAAAAAAATTCACGCCAGGGACAGTTACTTTTTTGTAATATATAGAGATTATTGTTAACTAAAGTTCATTGGGCATATCTAATTGTTACCTATAAGTTTATTATACATTTTGGAATATAATTTAAATTCTGTGTTGAATTATTTAATAATTTATGTGTTAATAATAAGTGTGTTTTTTTCACATCGCGCGCAGGATATCTCTGAAAAAATTTAATATTCTTTCTTGAAATTTTCACAGATTATGTAACATATAGGATCCTTCAAACTGAAACTAAATTGTAACCCCCCCCCCCCCTAATTTTTCATACAGGTGATATTTCAGATTTTATTAAAAAAATAAATGATCTTTACACTTTTTTTAAAAATATATTTTTAACCTAAATTTGAACAAATTTAGTTTCAGTTTGAAGGAACTGATATGTTACATAATCTGCGAAAATTTCAAGAAAAAATATTAAATAGTTTCAGAGATATCTTGCACGCAAGGTGAAAAAAAAACACATTTATTATTAACACATAAATTTTTAAATAATTCACCACAGAAGTTAAATTAAATCCCAAAATGCATAATAAGCCTATAGATAACAATTATACATGCCCAAAGAAGATTAGTTAACAATAATTTACTTAAAAAAAGACTGTAATTAAATCGATGTTTTTTGAAGTCCTAAGGGTTCGTATGTCCTCTTAATAAACTTAAAATTAATTTGGTAAATGCGTCACTTATGTCCTAGATAGCAATACATAACTATCGAGATTTAAATGTACATTTTCAGTGATCAGCCTTTTTTTTTTTTTTTTTTTTTTTTTGGGGGGGGGGGGCATTTATTAAAAGATACATTTTTTTATTATATATGTTTCATGAATTTGAATTTGTTTAATTTTTTGTAGTAAGGGGATGAAGTCCCAATATATTTCGATACCCCTCGATATTTTTCGAGACATATTTCGAGATCCAGCACATTTCGATACTCTTCCCTCAAGAGATTACTTAATCGGTTTAAAGAACGTAGATGATTTCTTTAATGGACTAAATGAATGTTTTGTTGTAAATAAAATGTAGAATGCTGAACATTTTAATATATTAAAGTATAATCTTAAAAGAAATGCGAAACTGTAGCTTCAATTAATAATATCAAAACTTTAAATAATCACCATAAAGTACAATACACTCACCGGCAGAAGACAAAAAACTACGTACTTGGTGACAGCAGTACAGAGAAGCAACAGAAGTAATAAGAAAGCACCACAGAACTGGCGTTTTAAAGTAGTAATTAGAAAACTTGGACTAAACATCATAAAATGCAGTAATAATAAAATGCAAAACTTTATTCAATGTTTTGTTATTAGTACTTTTAAACACCTGTTCTGTGGTACTTTCTTATTATATTTGTGACTTCAAGTACCATAGGAGAAAACCCTACTTTTGCTGATTTAGAGTGTGACAAACGTATGCTGATTTAGAACGTTATATTGATTTAGAACATAAAAAATGCATACGCAGTAGTTTAAACAAAACTACAGTCGTAGTATGAGTCTTTTTGATAAACCCACTAGATTTCAATTGTATAAACTAAAAATTACAAAGCAGCTAAATTTGAAGCTACATCTTGGTCCTGTTCTAGATAGAATAATTCCACTGTTGGCAGTACAAAATATGCATGCTCTAAATTCTTATGACGCATTCTTTCAAATTTTAAGCATATGTGAGAAAAGACACTTTTCCATCCCAAAATTGAAAACCGAACAAATTACAAGAGTGAACGGAAAATATGCCCCCCCCCCCTCAAAATTTTTCTCGTAACTATAAAATTCTCGAAAGGAAAACTATGCAACATCCTAGAAATTTTAAACATAATTTTTCTAGAAACGATTTCCGGAGAATGGATGGAAATCAGCGTAATTGACCCAGGAATATTTATATACAAATTAGACAGCAACATATATAGTAAGCTAGAAATTGACCGGTAAATCTGCGTCGTATTTTTGTTAGTCCAGTGGACTTTTCACTTTAATTGTTATGGACCTTTAATTTTAGAAAGTTTAATAAAGTAAAATTACTCTCATTAAAACCCTTTCTTGAATTAAATGAAATTACTTCAGATTACTCTAAAGATGTATACCCTGTAGAATAAAGTTATGGTTATGAAATTTTTTGAAAATTTTAAATATGATAATGAAAGTGAAGATTATTTTTGTGATGCAATTGATATATTCAAAGAACATCCCATGACTAATAAGTGTACAAATGATGATAAAATTTCTGAATATACTAAATATGATTATAAATCTGAAGATTATTTACATGATGCAATTAATATTTTCACAGAAAATTATCGTGTTAAATAATATAAAATTGGTGTAAATATTTCTGAATTTTTTTAATCTGATAGCGAAACTGAAAGAATATGATGCAACTGATATTTAAGAGAATAATTCTAAAATTGTAGAGTGTAAAAAGGATTTTAAAATTGTTGGAAGTTTTAAACGTGATTGTGGAACTGAAAATACTGTAGAGAGTTTAATAGATATTTTCGAAGATGATGTTACAAATAATGATGGGGAAATTTCTCAAAGTTCTGGTTGGTTGGTTGGGTTTAAAGTCACGCTAGTGCTGCACAGCTTCAAGTTCTGCAATTAAAAAAAAAAAAAAAACACCAAAATTAAAAATTTTAATTGCATGGAAAATGAAATTACAAACATATATTCTAAATTTGTAGATGTTAAATCTAGTATTTTTGAAAAACCTCTTTACATTTTGTTGAACGCCTTCTATGTAAGTCCGCGTTAAAACGTGATCTAAATTCGTTAAAAGTGATCTAAACTTTTAAAAATAGGAGATAGTATTAAGTTTAATAATTTTCAAGAAATTAGTTAATAAACTGTCATGTCAGGTTAGTGGATTTAACTCTGCTTAGTAAAACACTCTATGAAGGTTAAACAGGAGTTGTGAATTTAAGAAGGAAGTTTTGGACTTTGTAAGATGTAACAAATAAACATGTTTTGGAGTAAGTTTGTTGAAAAGAGAGTTGCATGTAAAATGTAAATTATTTAATTAATAAAAGAAATGTTAAAATCGTGTTCGGTGAATATGTGATTGAGCCTTATTGCTGATGGAGAGTATTGGGTTCTGCCTTAGTGTTTACTTAGTTCGGCTTTAGTTCAGCTTGAGGAGTATCTAATATGATGGCTACAGTTTGAGGGTTTTCTTTTCGTGAATATTTTTGTTAAAACAAGTTAAAACATTTAAGGTATAGTTTAAAGGAGAACAATTATTTGGTACCTGTTGCGTCATTTTTACAGAATGGGTAATATGAATTAAATTATTATTTTGTAGATAAGTGAAATTATCTGTAAGTGACTGCAAGATATTGAGCTCGTCTATTGCTTCTACGAAGAATGAAGACTATATAGTATTTATGTTTTATGAGTCGAATCGGAAAGTAGTCCCATTTCTTCCCTCAATTGTAGATTTCAATTTCAATTTTCTATTTCGTATACCCATTTCTGTGTTCTATTCTCTTAACATACACACGGCAGGAAGAGGAATATGGAAAGCGAACAATATTTAACCACATACCGGCGTGTATCATTAAATTTTAATCAAATAAATTCTAGATTTATTCAGATAATTGTGGATTAAAACACAATATTGAGGCATACGTTAATCTCTTTGCCAGCATTTTTTCTTCGACTAGTACTAGTACATGTCCTTGCCTGAAACTTGTCATAAAGGGCTAGGATCGTAAAAGTCATCCAAGGAGCCAACATATTTTTAATTTAGGATATAAAATTCAATATATTTTATTTTCATCTTCTGTATTTAATATGCAATTTAAGTAACTAATGCTCATAATGTACTATTTAAGATGATTTTGGTTAAAATACTAAAAATAAAAGAACTGGTGTACAATCAACATTTAAACTTAAATTCTTCTTCTCACACCGCAAATACTAATGAAAGAACTATCGGTTTCAAAAAGACGTGTTTTTCCTTCTTCAATTGCAAACGCGTGCTACTTGCCATGGAGGCAAAAGCAAGATTGAAAGCAAGGTAAAACCTAAAGGTTGGGAGCAACACAGCCAACCAATCGCAATTAGTCTAAAAAAACAAACAGATGGAACATCTAAAAATCAGGAAACAGAGAAAAAAAATCCCTTTCCTCCATTTTTGTTGTGTTTGTTGTCTTGTTCCTTGTTTTCTAATTGTGTTCCCATCTGTTTGGTTGTGCAGACTGATGCTAACTAGTTGACTCTGTTGCTCCTGCCCCTTCGGGTTTTGCCCTGATTTCAGTCTTACTTTTGCCTCTAAGGTAGTAGCGTGTTTGTACCTGAAGAAGAAAGGCCATGTTCTTTCGAAACCGGTAGTGCTTTCATTAGTTTTGTTGTGTGTGAAGACGTTTTTAAGTTTCAATAGAGATTTTGTTAATATCACGATGTAAATACGTTTCAAATGAATCAACAATCGAAAAACAAACGTAATATAATATATATAAATATTCATTATATAACTAAGCACTTTTCGTTAACATACTCAGAGAAGTACAGCTATTTAAAAGAATCATATATTTATTAAGAAATGCAAAATTTGAAGCCAGAATAAATGTTTCCACGTAGCGAGTTTCTTTTGATAGATAATATTTTGTGGCAAAATTGTTTTAATGTTCTTTTATTAACTAAACATTTAAATTGGAAATGTTCTTAAAAAAGACTTATAAAAAATATATTAAACAAATATAGTTCTAAATTTTCTATAGAGAGAATTTATATAAAATCATTAAGTAGTCTTTATCTACAAATAATGCAATTTAATATTGGGGTTAGTACTTATGTAGAAATTTAATATTCTCATATTTCTTCCAAAGTACATAATTATGAGTATAAAGCACCAAACTACAAATTTATAAAGTCCTTTAATAAAGTTAAGTTTTTACGTGCTGTATTAACTAAACCGGATGCCGGTGATGATTCTGTCGTTTTCAATTTGGTAATAAATTTTCCACTTATTAAAACGTCATTATATTTCAGTGTAATAGAGTTCATTATGATCTATAATTTACTGATTAATGTAAGTGGCGAAGCAGAATCTGAACATGCAATTTATCATAGACTGTTAGGTAAACACACCTATTTGAATAGTTTATTAAATTTGAGTAATATGAAAAGGATTATGCATTATTCAGTTATAATAATTCCTTATTACTAAACCCAAACTCTGTTTTATCCTCAATTCAAAATTAAAACATGTAATTATATACTTCATTCACTGATATAGAATTTTTTTTTTAAATATTTTATCAAGAGAGTTAATCATGTGTAAAAAACTACATTTTAAAATTTATTTAATTTTTATTTCTGAAAGAATAAAATATAAATAAAATACTTAATATTTAAAACAAAAATTACATTTCTAATATTTACGTAAAGATACAATTAATTTAATAAACTTTTATCAAGAAATTCATACAGGTATGAGAAAAAATAAATAAATAAATATCTAAAAGGATTTCATTGTATTAAAGAATGATCTTCAAAATTAAATTAATGGACATAAGCACAGTATAATTTTGATAAAGAGAAAAAAAAAAAATGAAATTACAAGTTTTAAGTTCATTTACTAAAATTTCAACTATTTTTTCAATAACTGGGCATTAGATTAATTTACGCAATTATAGTTCACATTATATTTTTCTTTAAAATCCTTATTATTATTTAATCAAAAACATTCAAACGTAAATAATTATCTTCAAATATCTAATATATAAATATATACTAGGCATAATATAATCATTAAAACACACACAAGTGTCTCAGTTTATTTTTTTTTTCGCTTTTTAGACACTTTGACATATAATAAATATTTTCAAGACAAATTCGCTTCGATGCATGCGTGTTAGATTTCTCAGTTGCTCAGTTAACTTACAGAAACATAATCTGGAGGCAGAATAATTGTATAAATATGGTCATTTATATTTTTATTCACAATAATAGCATGAAAAATGAATATTTTATACACTTGAAGAGAAGTTATCCCTCCAATTGTACAAACTTCCAAGATCTAATGCACAAAATATTTTTCATAGTTTTCTGCACATTACGTACTTTAAAAAAAGAAAATAATAACAATACATTTATTTAGATTTTTCAAAAATAATAGTTGTTTTTAATTTAATTACACTAAACAAAATTATATTTTTATAATGAAACAAGCAGTTTATTAATGATAAGGTAAAACTAGGCGAGATCGCGCGGCAGGAGAGATTGCGCATACAAAGAGTCGGCGGAAAGGAGTAGAGTGAGCGATTTGCGACTTTAGGCGCTTGTACAACGTAAGTAGTAAGGTGCCGATTTGAATGTGCATGTTGATTTCTTATAGAATCTAAGATAAAACGTGGTTATTTTATCTCGTTTCCAAAAACAAATCCTTGAATTTTCACAACTTCCTAAGTCACAATTCCAATAAAATAGTAGTAGTACAAAAGATTTTTAATTTAAACAGTTTTTCATAAACTACTAACCTACATTAATAGATAGAGCACCATGGTTTTCTTTAGAAGCGAATAATTATTTAATAAAAGACTGCGCAATCTCCCTTACCAAAATGGGAGAGTTAGTGATTTTGCTATTTAGGAGAGATTGCGCAGTGATCATTATAAAATTCTTTACTAATAGAGATTCCGAAGCTAATTGGTAATGATAAGGCAATGAGTATGAGTTGTTGAATGTCTGGAACTGTACCAGGCATTAATTGCGACAATTGACTTGACTAGTTCAACCAATTTGAGACAGTCACCCGAATCGGAAATTGAGCATTATTCAGGAGTTGCACGATCGATAAAAGCCACATCTCTGGTGAGATTTACCTATCGAATGCTATTGTTGGTATGAGAGAATTTTATTGCAAAATATTTAAGTGTTGTTGTACATTTGTTCAGTTTTGCAATACTTTCAAGTATAATGCTCAACTTTTGTTCACCGGTCGGCTGCTTAAAAAGAAGCGATGAAAATAAATGCAAGCAAAAACAATCAGCCTACTCAAATTTCTTTTTAAGGACTATAATCGTCTAAATTTCAATAAAATAAATAAATAAACGTGTAAAAAAAAAAAAAAAAAAAAAAAAAAAAACATGTAGTTGAAACGAGATGATTTCAAACCAAGTAAAAAAAAAACTCAAACAAGTATTTTTAGGCGGCAGGTGCTTGTATGTAATTTTTCTATGTAGTCCAAAAAAAATTTAAAAAACGCAACACTCGACGTAACTTTGTTGATAGCCGAGGCGCAAAAATGTAATAAGTATCATTCGACGGGAAATTGTGAGGAATTTCAGAAAATGAACTGAAATTTCGAAATGGGGGTTGTCTACATATTAAAACACGCACCAACTTTGATTTTTTAAATGGTAATGTTCCATTTTTATTTTATATTTAAATTCATGGAATCGCGACAACGCGAAAAAAGTATATTGGTTGTATATTTTAATTATTTTTTCACAGTGTTATAACCGTTCAAAGTTTGAAGGGGCTAATGCTAAATTCATATTTCAAACTTTTATTATTACGCACCAAATTCCGTAATTCCGTGATTGCAGATCCCATAGATTCCCCAAGATAAATTTAGCACTAAAAGAGGGGTCTCGATTTTCCTACTTCAAAACGCCCTTTTCCCCCAATATATATATATCGAAAATCACCAAAAAAAAAAAAAAAAAAAAAAAAAAAAAAAAAAAACGAAAATGTGTTTCTGGAAATATCCTAAAGGAGAAACATGGCTGTTTCATACCTTTGTACCATTTTTAGTAGAGCTCAACTCAAAAATTTCCCCCCGAAAAACGATTTTAGCATCCTCACCTTTAAGAATCAAGAATTCCAAAATCGTACCTAACGTTTTATTTATACTCAAGTCTAGTCTCCTCCTGTGCGGTTTCTTTTTGGGGCCGAGTTATGCTTACAAACATACTTTTTTTTTCCTGCCCCCCAGGGGTGTAATGGGGGATTTTAATAAATCCGTTACTTTAGGTGACGGATACATTTAAACAATCCAAGCACCAAATTTCGTGACAGCGGCTCTCATAATTTTCCCAGTACAAATTTAGCGTTTTAAAGAATGTCTCGAATTTGTCCTTCGTAACACATACTACTCTACTCCCCCCCCCCCCTCCAAAAAAAAAAAAAAAAGTGGATCACAAAAATTCAAAAACATGTTTTGGAAATATCCTAACGAATACGCATGACTGTTTTCAACATCATTTTTTCATTTTTGTTAGAATTATACTCAAACAGGAATTTGCAAAATCCCCCCCCCCCCTCAAAAAATCGATTTCCTCCTTCTTCCCCCTAAAAATCGAAATTTTCTCAATTACAGACAACGCTTTATTTGTGCTCATGTGTAGTCTCTTCATGCGCAATTTCTTCACTGTGAAGTAATTTGGAGCCGATTTACGTTTGCAAAAGTATTTTTGCCTCCTATCCCTTCAAGGTGGAAACGGGGATAATTTTGATAAATCCTGTTACTTTAGATGGCGGATACATATAAACAATCCAAGAACTGAGATTCGTAACACTAACTCCCATAGGTTTCTCAAGACAAATTTAGCGCCAAAAGGAGTATTTCGATTTTGCCCACTCGTGACCCCCCTCTCCAAAAAAAAAGAAAAAAAATCTCAAATCGCAAAAACCAAAAATGTGTTTTAGGAAATATCCTAAGGAAGTCGTATAGATTTTTTCAACATTTTTGCAATTACGAAATTTCCCGCAAAAAATCGATTTCCACCCTCCTTCCTCATAAAAATCGAAAATTCCTAAATCGCTGATAAAGTTTTATTTGTACTATTGTCTAGTTTCTCCATGTGAAATTGTTTTATACTATGGAGCGGAGTTATGCTTAGAAACGCGTTTTTGATTTTCCTCTCCTAGGGGGGAAGTGGGGAATTTTGAAAAAATTGATAGATATAATTTTAAGTTGAGTAAGAAGATAAATTCCTGCGAAGCGCCGTTGAATTCCGTACAGCCGTTCTCAGGTGATACCTGGACAAAATAGCGTTGCAGACATACAGACACGATGACACACACACAGAGACAAAATTTTCTGAAGTCAGTTTTGGCTTTCATGATGTGTGAAACGTGAAGATATCGCATTTTTTTTTTTTTCTTTTGGACAAATTTATAGACAAATGTCTCATTTTATTATTATCGATACTCAATACCAGAATGCATTACACTTTAAAACACGAAAAATGTCTTTTAGATGAAAATACGTGTTTCTTGAATACTTATAGCTGAAAATAACGAGGTGAAATGCCTTTGTGCTAAAGATTACAATATGTCCTTAAAACTACAGTTTTTTGAGTCACATCTGCAAGTCTTTCCCCAAAACCATAACATAATTAGGAATGAACATATGGAAAGTTTTCAACAGGAAATATCTATGATTGAAAAGCATTCATTGGATGATTTAATGAAAATATGTTAACTGAATATTGCTGGTCTGTTTGAAGAATGCACCAACATATAAATACGAGAAAAAACGCAAAAAAAAAAAAAAAAAAAAAAAAAAAAACATTTAAATGTTTCAGTTTTCTATAATCAAGCATCTGTTACATTTCTCTGGAAACAATTTATATACACATGAGAAGCGGTACGTGTTACATCATTATGGGTTTGATACATATTAATCAAGCACTTTTGTTTAACACGTTGACGCCGGAGCATTCTTTTCAAAAGTATCTGAGCACTAGCCAATAATTCCGATATCAAAAAATCTGGAGTGACTCCACTCGACTTTCCGAACATTGAGTAACTAACAGTTTTGTAGATAAAATAAAGAAAGAGGAGTTGCTAAACAAACAAAAAAGAGAAAACCATAACAGAGTATTTGAGTATTTTTCTCCATATATCACACGAGGTTTTATTTAACGCTACTGAACTTTGAGTCCTTAGATCATAACGATAAAGAATTTTTCGTTGTGTCCCTGTAAAAATCTATAAATGCTAGATTCACCAAAATGCTTATAGTTAGTGCAACAGTGATTTATAATATTCATACAAATTTTCAGCTCAATTGAATAAGGCGTTTAGATGCTATCGCTGGTCTCATAGGCCATAAAGATAAAGAATTTCTCTTTGTGTCCCTGTAAAAAAACTGTAAGTGCTAGATTCACTAAAATCAATACAGTTGGTTCAAATGTGACCTATAACATGTGTACAAATTCTTTGCTGAGATTAATAAGGCGTTTAGACGCTATCACACTTTTAAAAATTTGGCAAAGAATTTTTCTTTGTGTCCCTGTAAAAAAACTATAAGTGCTAGATTCTCCAAAATCTATACAGATTGAGTATCTCTGACCTATAATATGTGTATAAAGTTTTTGCTCAATTGAATAAGGCGTTTAGATGCTATCGCACTTTTAATATTTTGGTCCCTTGGCCATAATGATAAAGAATTTTTCTTTGTGTCCCTGTAAAAAAACTATAAGTGCTAGATTCACCAAAATCTATAGGGTTCGTACTATGGTGACTTACAATATACGTACCAACTTTCAGCTTATTGGAACAAAGCGTTTAGACGCTAGCGTGTTCACTCACAGACATACACACATACATACACACATACATACACACATACATACACACATACATACACACACACATACATACATCATCGTAAAAATAGTGAAAACGGACTCGTTGGACCTCGAAACGTATAGAAACATCAAAATCTCGAATTCGGATTTTTGACATGATTACAATACTTTCCTCACTATAGTGTTCGGAAAGTAAAAAGTATACTTAAAACTGTTTTGTCCAATAAATCCTTGTAGAATCATGTTCTTAGACTGACTAAAATCATTATTTGACAAGGATTTATTTAACAAAGCAGTATTAAGTGTACTTTTTTTGGACAAGGATTATTGCTAGTGTTCTGACAATTTTGCTGTGTACCACCGGTGGCCCGCGCCGGACTTAACGTGTTAAACAGAATCACACAATTTCATGTAATGGATAGAAAAAATTTAAATTTATTGTACTGTGTTATTAATATTGTAGGGATTCCCTCGAATTATGTTTTATGAATTTAATACATAACTTTACATCCTAAAATATGAAAATTAACCCAAAATTATTTTTTCAGAGCAATTTATAATAAAGCAGGAGAAATTTACTATTTGTTTGCATAGAAATTAGCTATTTATCCACATTTATTCTGTTCTACATGTTTCACAAAAACTGTTTAATTATAAAGTACCTATGTATAATATATTTATAAATTTTGTTTAGATAATATAAGCATTTCAATGCATTTGCTCCTCTATTTATATTTAATATTTTTTTATGAATAACAAAAGCAGTTACTTACAACTCAACGCTAAAATAAATCAAAATTACTTGTATGTTGGAGTTCGGCAACACTGCTTTTTGCAAAATTGAAAAAAAAATAGCTCGGATATTTGACTTACATTTTTTTTTTCTGTTTATACAAAAAGCAATCCTCAAAGCTTATTATAATAAAAAAATAATAAAGGAAATAAACTCATAAATAGCAATGGTAAATCTCAATTTATTATATTTTGAAAGAAAAAAAAGAAGTATTATTTCGCTATCATATATATGTATATATATATATATATATATATATATATATATATATAGTCGGTAACAAAAGTGTCCGAACACTAACAAAAATTCCTATGCATAAAAAGTACACTTAATGCAGTTTTGTTAAATAAATCCTTGTCGAATCTTGTTCTTAATCAGTCTAAGAACAGGATTCGACAAGGATTTATTGAACAAAACAGTATTAACTCCACTTTTTTTACATAGGAATTTTTGCTAGTGTTCCGACACTTTTGTTACCGACTGTATATATAAATATTTTATGATTTAAATACTACATGATGCAACTGTTATAAATATTCATTTGGGATAAAAAAAAAAAAAATCTGTTTTGTATTATCTCTTAAATACATCCTAAATCTTTATATTGATAGTTAAGCGATCTTTTAATATATGCATAGTAAATTCCCGATTATTCACATGCGGAGTACGCATTTTGCGGATTATCCACTGGCGTAGAACACAAGTAAATAAAAAAACGAAAAACGAAAAAAAAAAAAAAAAAAAAAAAAATTCAATTTCGAAATTTTGAGCAGAAAGAAAAAGGGAGTGAAGAACCTATGATTATTTTTGAAAGTTGTCTATTTTATAGTTAAAAAAATAAAATAAATTATTTTATACTATTTCACGCGCAGTTTTTATTTCCTAATTCAAAATTATTAAAAAAAGAAACTTTTTCGATATCCCTTGTAACGATACTGATTATTATTAATTTTATTTTATTTTTCTTTCAATAATAATAATAATAAAGAATTTGATGAAATTCTGGCAAAAGCAGAATTTACTTTAGCTCGGAGGACTATTAATTTTCTTTTTTTTTTCTTTTTACAAATTATAACATCGCTTTCAAATTATTCAATTATATTTTCGATAAATTTTAGATTTCGACAAATGTTCAACTATCGAAATCGACAACGCAAAAGTCCCAGATTGAGACTTATAGGCCCTCAGTCCTAAAAAAAAAAAAAAAAAAAAAAAAAAAGAAGTGTAAATACAAAGAACTATGTTTTTTTCGTTTTATTTTTTGCACAGTGTAGCACGGTACTGTTTAATTTAGTACATCAATTAGCTTACGGACTGTATCTGCACTTAATCATCAGTGCACATTTTTACATCCTTTAACACATATTATACAGTTATTTTTAATGTACAGTATTACATTTATATTCAATAAAATCAATTTTTTTGAGATAGAATATTTGTTATCGTTTTTGCCTTTCATTTGATGCTTATTTGCGATTTATTCACGATTTGCATTATTTGCAGAACCCATTCCATGCAATTTCGCGGATAATCGGGAGTTTGCTGTATTAAACAAGAATATTATTTGAAAGTTCTAAAAAACGGAAAAGTACTTAAAAATACTTAAGGAACATCGTGTTAAGATGTATATTGTTCTAGAATGTTTAGAAAAATAGAGTATATGCAAACGGAACTTTACTGTAAGATTGATTACTGACATTTTTTAAAAAAATAATTTACAAGTCAAATAAAAAAATGTCTTACCGAATTTCAGAAATAGGATTAACTATTAGCAGTATAGTAGACTGTAAGTACATTTATGTTTCAAAGTAATGCCCATCAGCATTTGAAATATTCATTTTTCCAATATTCCATGAGCTGCACAATGGCTTGCTGATAAATGTTGGTGGTCTTCGAGGAAAAGTAAATCGCATTTGCCTTCCTCTAGTCTCCGATATTGAAGAAATTCCTTCCAAGGAGGTGGTTGTGCAAAGAATGGAACATGTGGTAATATGTTGGCACTCATGGTACGTTGAACGTGTTGAATGGCAGAGTGCAAAACACAACCAAGTTGTCGATGAATCTACCGCATTATTTTTTTTCACATGTGTCTAAGCATTGCTGTGTAGGAACAGTACATGCTTGCGATTCACTTATGCCAGTTCATTTTGCTTCAATGCCCGATGCACCCTTTGCAACTGCTCTGACAAAGAGAGGTCACGACATGGAAAATTCAAATCGGGAGGAAATTGCGCAGGATTATAGTATACTATGAGGGTAACAACATATTAAAGCAGTAGGACCCACTATCTACAAAATTTCGAGAAAAAAGCATTTAAAGTTTCAGTAATCTTTAAATACAAGTTATTTTGCAAGCGAGCAAGCGCCCCAGTGGTGTGATCCTAAAGCGCGAGTCTGCTAGCCAGACGACTTGGATTCGAGGCTACCTCGTGACTACTTTTTTTTTCTTTAACTTTTTATTTAATCTAAACTTTTTATTTATTTTTACTTTATTTTACAATTCAATTGAAAATCTGAAAATTTTAATAAATTATTTAATTTTCTTGAGTATAAAATAACTTTTTCTATTTTTAATATTTATAACTTAAAAATACAATAAATTTCTATAACTTAAAAAATAAAGTTTAGTTTTACAAAACCCTAAATAAGAAACATAAAGAAAAACAGACAAATATTTAAATAATTAAAAAATAAGCAAGCTGTAAACAAAGTGTAAAATAGTTAGCAGGTGTTACTTAAATCTTGGTTTGAGCTTCCTGATTTTGTTTGAATGTGTATAAATTACGTAAACTCTTCTAGCTTGTTAATAATAAAGTGCAGGTGGAATTTTATTTTGTGCAAGGAAGGATAAAAAAAAAATGGAAGTCGTTATCGAAAAAGAAATGATGTTCATTAACATTTAAAATCTACATTTAAAGATAACAGTTCGTGATCTGTAATAATTTAACAGCATCGTAATCCTATACCATAATTTTTCAAGAAACTGTATTGATTGGAGAAGTAATTATTTAATTTGGATAGTAATTATATATGCAATTAAAATGATCATTTCTCTGTATTATTATTTTTTTTTATTTAAAAAACAAAATTTAGTATTGTTTCAAGCATACCTAAAATAAAATAACATATTTCGATAAATAATCAAAAACAGTTTCTTTAGTTTTACCTTATTTTACAGTTAAAATAAAACTAAAATTTATTTTTTAAGTTACAGAAATTTATTGCATTTTTAAGTTATAAGTATTAAAAATAGAAAAAATTATTTATTTTATATTAAAAAAAATTAAACAATATTTTATTAAAATTTTCAAATTTTGGATTGAATTATAAAATAAAGTCAAATTAAATAAAAAGTTTAGATTGCATAAAAAGTAAAAAAAAAAAAAAAAAAAAAAGTAGTCTCGAGGTAGCCTCGAACCCAAGTCGTCTGGCTAGCAGACTCGCACTTTAGGATCACACCACTGGGGCGCTTGCTCGCTTGCTAAATAACTTGTATTTAAAAATTACTGAAACTTTAAATGCTTTTTTCTCGAAATTTTGTGGATAGTGGGTCCTACTGCTTTAATATGTTGTTACCCTCATAGTATACTACATTCCTGCGGAATTTCGTCCCGATCTGAATTTTCCATGTCGTGACCTCTCCTTGTGAGTAGAGATCAAGATTCAGTAATGAAACGGCAGTATGTAATGTAAGAAAATGCTAAAATTTTAATTTTTATCTTAAAGTGTATTCAACTAAAATATTATTTCCTATGTAAAATAGCAATGTTGTACCCCCAAAAAAATGTAATGTGCAAAATGAAGAATAGCAAAATATTTATAAGTTTTAGATATTTTAGATTCATTATTATAATTTGAATATAGAATGGCATTACAGTAATCACTGTATTATCTTTTAAACATCTTGGTAATGATAATTTCACTATAATTGCAAACCTTAATTACAAAAATTGTTTAATATGCAAACGTGTTACGTTATTCAACATCTTTAAAGGGATATTGTCCTAAAACTATTCGTTTTTTTTTAAGATAAAATACGCATATCCTATGTAATTTTAAATAAATAAATTATAATGAAAACTTAAAATATAAAATTTACGTTAATTATGATTTAGATAGTGTAATTACGAAAATGAGTACGACTAATGCAATAAAGTTGTTACATGTGTATCTAAATCTCTCAGAGATAAACCAAATTTGTATCAACTATATTAATGCGTTTTATAAGTTCTTAATAAAGATACGAATAAATTAATGAAGTTTTAATAACATTTTCTGTTTTAAATCTACAGTATACGTTATTTTAAAATGCATCTTATTAAGAAGAAAACAATTTCGCTTCAAAACATTGCGTCTTAAGCTAATTAAAGATACTGCCAAATAATTGCATTCATAATATGATTTTTTTTTTCTTTTATGAAATAGTGAAATCTAAATATAGAAGCAAAGAACTTGTAACTTACATATGTACTTACATGTTAGTGAATAAAATATGTATTATGTTTATCGCGTACTTACTAACATTATGTTGGACATTTAACATTACAAAAAAACATTTTTTTTAAACATAAAATGTAAATTTAATAAAGTAATAATAACTTATTAATGTACAGAATTTAATCGTTTAAATAATAATAATGATATAAATACAATTAAATTAAGTACACAGAATGTGATAACATGATAAATAAGTTGAAATTTCTTTAAAGATAAATTTACATCCAAATATATTTATTTTTATGTGAATGTTCTATCATGTTAAAGTACACTTAGCTTTAATAATAATGTACTACTTGTTTTCTTGTTTACTTCTTCTGCGTAAAATTTTCAAAGCAGTAAACATTAGAATATAAAATTTGGATTGCATATTCGTTATAAATCATTAATTGAATTTTATATCATTATCATGCGTAATATTTTTTATACTGATATTAATTCAAATTTTCACAAAAGAAAGCTTTGAAAGAAATGAACATTTAACACTTTCCAACAAGGTTGAAAAATGTTAATGACTTCGGGTTGCCTGACTGTCCGTCTATCTGTCTCTCCATCTGTCCGCCTGTCCGTCAGTCTGTCTGACTGTCTGTCCGCGCTCTAACACCCGTAAATATTTATGAAATTTCTTGAAACTGATATATGATATTTAAGTTCACTACAGGATGTCCCCTATTCAAAATTGAGTAAATACAGGTTTTGTGCAAACAGACACCAAACATTATTCGAGAGCATTGTGTTCTATGAGAGATATTTCTATAAACCAAATTTTAACAATTTTACGCAAAGCTTAATGAAATTGAAATATGTTATTCAAGTTCATATTCGGATGTTTTCTATAGAAAATAGAGTAAATATTACCACTGTTTTCTGTACAGAGGCAACCGAAAATATTCTAAAACATTACGTTCTATGGCAAGTATTTTTATAAACCAAATATTAGTAACTTTACTTTGCACAAATCTGAATGAAATTAAAATATGTTATTCGTAGGAGCAAAAGAAGACTTTCTGTAGAATACAGTTATGATTAGCAGTACGATTTACAGGGCCGTAGAAAATTATTCAGTTACATTAAGAAATATTATTGAAAAATTGCTGGAATATTACTTTGTTTATATTAAGAGTTTTTAAAACTTTCTAACAAATTTCAAATGGGAATATTATTTCAGTTTGGTCACGTGTCTATCCGACTACCATCTGTCTATGTGTCTGTCTCCCCACCTCCAGTGTCCTTTATTTTATTTTTAATGATATATATCACTCAAGCTCACCATGGAATGTTTCCTATTTAAAATGGAATTAATAAGTCCTATATAAATGGTTTGTGTACAGAGTCACTCAAAAAATGCCAATCTACTGCGTTTTTGGACAGACATTTAAATAAATCAATTAAAAAAAAAAAAAAAAAAAAAAAACTTTCTGCTGCAAAATTCATAAAAAAATTCACATTTATTGTCAATATGCTAAAATAATGTCTTGTTTAGAATATGGTATAGTTAACCTTGAAATGTACAAAGTTCACTATAATATTCAGATGCATTAATGGCTGCGATTGGAATCTTAAATTTGAATGTTCTTTTGTGTTAAGCATTTTTAAGACTTTCCAACATTGTTTAAGAGTACGCCTGGATTCAGATAGACTATCTCTATATTTTAAATCCTTCTGTCTGTCCGTTGTGTGGTAATCGTATAACTCTGAAATTTATACGGTATAACAAGTAAATAAAATTGGAAAGTGCTAATAGTCAATGCACAACGCTTGATTTTTTTTTTTTTTTAATAAATGAAATAGTGCTAATGATGCATTACATATATGCATAGCTGCCAATATTTTAATTTATTCCGGAGTATTTTCAGCCCCGCCTTTATTTCGCACCACTTTATTTCTAGAAAAGTTTTCTCCAATCTATAACTTCGATAAAATAAGACTAAATTACTTTTAAAAAATAAGTGGTACGAAATATAGGCGGGGCTAAATATACTCCGGAACAAATTAAAGTATTGGCAGCTACGCATATATGTAAAGATGCACATTCATCCAAAGGAAGACCAGAATTATTTTAATGTACTCACTTTTCTGTTTTCACTTTTCAGTTTGTCTGTCTGTCCCTCTACTGTCCGTTTGTCTGTCTGTCAGTCTACTGTCCATTTGTCTGTTTGTCTGTCTGCGGTCTAACTCCCGTAGATATCTATGGATTTTTTTGAAATCGATATATGTTACTCATAATTTCACTATCAGTTTTTTCCTATTGAAAATTTAGCGAATACCTCTATTGGCTTGTGTATAGGCATACCTGAAAGTATTCCAAACCATTAAATTCTATGAGAGGTATTTCTATCAACCATATTTTAATAACTTTTGTTTACAAAAATCTTAAGAAAATCGAAATATGTTATTTAAGTTCACTATCGGATGTTCCTCATTGAAAATAATATAAATACTATCAATGGTTTGAATACAAGGATACCCGAAAGTATTCGAAACAATTGCGTTCTGAGACAGATGAGAGGTTCTCTACGTATGAGAGGTATTTCTGTAAACGAAATTTTAATTTTTTTTTTCCTCAATTCTTAATGAAATTAAAATATGTTATTCATATGCACAAAAGTATGTTTTCGATAGAATACAGTATGCATTACATTTGCAGTGCCACACAAAATATTTAGTTACATTAAGGGCTATTTTTGGAAATTTTCAGGAATTGAATTTTGGTTTATATTTAACGTTTTCTTCATATTTTAAATGTTTTTTAACTGTGAATATGATTTCAGTGGGTGTTTCTGTCTGTCTAGCGGTCCATCTTTCTATCTGTCCGTTGCTCGTGCCAATCGTCCTTAAATATTTTCAGATTTTTTAAACATTGACATATGATATTCAAATTCACAATGTTTTCTATTTAAAATTGTTTTAATAGGTCCTTTACAAACGGTTTGTGTACAGAGACATCGCAAAAAATTCCAATGCCTTGCGCTTTAGGTAGACTATTTTATAAACCCCATTTAAATAACTTTCTACTGTAAAAATCGTTAATAAGTTTATTGTTTATGTTTTGCATAGAATATGATACGGTTAACCTTCAGATTTACAGGGCTATGCTAAAATATTCAGATACAATAAGGGCTGCAATTAGAATCTTAGTGCTGCATTTTCTTTTGCGTTAAGCGATTTCAACACTTTCCAACAATGCTTAAGAGCGAGTATGAATACTTTTTAACTATTTGTAGGCCTTCCAATCCTTGTGTTTGTTGGTTGTGTAATAGCGTACGCAAAGAACGATGAAAGTTATACAACAAGTACGTACAGCACGAATGTGTTAATAATCAATGCGTAGTACTTGTTTCTCGTTCTTGTTTTCTTATACATACGAACATGAAAATAGCCTGAGATGATTGTTTCAAAAATATTTATTGATAATTTTATTATTTTGACGATGCTAAAAGTTTACAATTTTATATTTATACTTTTAAAAATTGTCCATTGTGGAAGAAAAAATAAATGATAATACAGGAAGAAAAATCAGATTTCAATTTAACATTAGGAGTCATGTGTAGCTTCATTTATCTATAATGCACATTTAATAATTTTATTCACTAAGTTTTTTTTTTTTTTTTTTTTTTTTTTTTTTTTTTTTTCATTTCTTGCAATGTTTATTTTTGAGAAAAATCAGTTTAAAAATAAATTACTTATATTAAAGTTATATAAAATTCGATTAAAGGATTCATAACAAATATGATATATATATATATATATATAGATTTACATGTTCGTTTGTTTCCAAATTATGCTCGAAAAAAATAAGGTCTTTCGGCTAATTCGAAACCTTAGGTTGTTTACTTTTTACTTATCGTGTGACCGCCAATTTTAAACAATATGACGGATACAATTTACTAATGAATTTGGTGAAGATATTGTTCGGTTTTATGCATATACGGAAATTTAATCAAACCGATTAACAAATTCTCTCTCTCTCTTTTTTTTTTTTTTTAAATGAGAATTTTAAAATTTTGAATTGTTCAGCACTTAAATATATATATATATATATATATGACGGGTCAAGTTGACTAATGAACATATTAAATGAATTTCTAAAATAAATATATTGTAGAATTAATTCAATATGTAAAAAGTTATGTTAATGATAAATTTTAAATTTTTCATGTGGAAAGAAAATGACGGAGTAAGTTGCCCAGTGAACTAATTCAATATGTTTGGAAGGTATGCCAAATGTCTAAATTTATTTCAATTTAATTCAGTATTTCAAAACTTATCGTGATAATTTTTTTTCAAGATGCAGCGTGATCCACTTGGAAAGCCTCCACTTGGAAACATAATGGAGAAACATGTTGCCTAGATAACTCAACCAAGATATATGATAGAAAAGTCCGCTGTCTATTTTTTTTTTTTTTTTTTTGAATTAAATCAGTATTTCAAAAGCTATTGTGATGATTATCGGAATGATGATCGCAAATTTTTAAGTAGTCGCCACTTCCAAATAAATTAGCGGAACAGCTTCATCCAAGATATTCGATAGATCAACCCATTACCTTACTTTGGTTTCAATTAGTTTTGTATTTCCGAAGTTATCGTGGTGATAGATTTCCAAGTGGTTGTCGAATTTTATGTGGCCTCAACGGAATGACGGAGAAAGTTGCCCAATGAATTTATTCACAATATATGTATAAGTCCACTGTCTAACTTTGGTTAGAAATTATTCATTATTTTAAGAGTTATCGTGATGACAGATTTTCAAGTGTATATATGCCAATATATATTTTATATAAAGATTATGTATATGCATTATTAAGTCATTCAACAAATTCGTATTTTAATTAATTTCTGCTGATTTCAAGTTGCCTTTTATTTTAAAGTATCCATGACTTTGAGATAAAATGGCAGTACACGTTTATTAACAAAGTTGACTTGTAACCATTATCTGGTTTATGTAAACATCAAATTTAATGAAATCTTGTCTAAAATACACTTTTTACAATGTAAATTTGAAAATTCCAAATATCCGCCACTTGGAAACGTAATAGCGTTGCATATTGTTTAACGAACTCATACAAGATATTTGTGCGATAAATGTACTGGCCAACTTCAATTCGATTTCGTTGATTATTTCGGAAGTTAACGGGATGACAAATATTTCTATTGTATATATGTAGATAAATAGATAGATTTAGATCGATCGATGCATAGGTAAATTAAGTGATTTCTATAGGTCGATTTCTAAAGAAAAAAAATAATGAACAAGAACATGGGTGGTACTTTTATTTTATTATATTTATTTATTTATTTATTTTGCTGGAGTAGTGTATTTAGTGCAAGTATTTTTTGTATTCTTAAACACAAAATTAGACTGATACTGCATATATATATATAAATATATATATATATATATATATATATATATATATATATATATATTGTCAGATTAAAAACACTGCAGTGTCTTTGAGAGTTTATTTATAGATTCAAATTATAGATTTAGTTAAATCTTACTTATTTTTTTATATATGCCTTTTTTTTTTTTTTTTTTAATGGAACTACTGACTATTTATATTTTTACATACATGCAATTTATATTAGTTACTTTTGTAAATTTCAAATTTGTCATTCTCAATTTAAATGCACTAGAATTGTAATAAACTAAAGATTGAATATATATATATATATATATATATATATATATATATTTATCTGAACTTACATGTATTCTGTAAAGCAGCATTTAATAAAATAAAAAAAAAAATAAATAAATAAAGAGTGTGTGAGAGAGCGAATGCATTTATTTATCAGCACTGTAAACTATTAGGAGCATTCCTTCAAATTATGGGTAACTATTGCGATTATTTTTTCTAGTAATTGTAGTAGGAAACATCAGTAAACTAATAAAACGTTCGTTGAAAGCTATTAACAAAATACAACATTTAAATCATTTAAGGTGAAATATTGTTAAAAAATTTTAAAAAATCATTTTTTTTTTTTTTAAACTTAAACTCCATTCTAAAGATATATCCCATTTTAATACCTGAAATATATATATTATAATAATAATAATATCAGTAAAAAACAGAGAAATGAAAGAAACTATTAGGCAGAGCCTACAGCTTATACATTAATAAAATAGAGTCGATCTCCTCGTTTACTCATAAATCACCTTTACATACAACAGTACATAAATATGTTTTCAGACAATGAATATCTTTCATTCTAATGGGTGATAAATTTTATACACATATTCGGCAAGGACACTCAGGTAATTTAGTATGTAATTGTAGTTACGTACTCAATAGGATTGAAAAGCGATTTTGAATCCATTGTACAAGAAGCACTTTAGTAAAATGAGAATTTCGGAATAATTTGCAGACACTAAACATGTGCTTGTATCTACGCGGTATAACTTGTTTAGTAATAATTCCTTATTACATTTTTCATGCATTATTATTTTACATATATAGTTATAGGTAAAGATCGATAGATGGCTACAAAAAAAATATATCTTGAAGCATTTAAAATGTCCTTTAGCATGTCTTTATTATTATTATTATTATCGCTGTATTTTAAATAAAATATAAGAGAAATGACAGATTTATGAAAATACATTTCTAAATATTTACTATTATTTTTATTATTATTATTATTTATATTTTACATATTAAATACACATACATGTAAGTTTTATTCAAATAAAAAATGAAAAAAACAAACAAAAAAAAAATTTGATCAACAATATGTCTTTTACATCCTTGGTATAACTAGAAAATCATTGCATTTTATATTCTATACAGTAAACAAATTGCAATTTGTCAGTATACATCAGATTATGTACATGTTATTTTACATTATATATTAGATCATAAAAATGAAATTTTACGTGCAATATTTCATAAGTTACATTACAGATAAAGAAAGTTCCAAGGTTGTGTTATTCAAAGAAAAATAACATTTGAAATCCTAAACCAAATATATGTCTGTCTTTAGATAAATAGCATTGCAAAATTTAGAAAACCCTGATAAAACAACATCTGTTTTTTTCAAATAGACACTATTACTACCTTTTAATATCAAATAATATTACAATAAAAATAATAAAATTATATACAATAAGATTAAACAAGGAATCACAAAATATAAGAAATAATAGCATTACAGTAATATATATATATATATACTACTAGCAGGCTATGCCCGCTTTGCTGGTCACTATTTTTAAATTAATCATTATAGTTAGTGAATTCTCAAAATTGCATTAATTTTTATCATGTGAAAAAGAAAAAAAAAAAAAAAAAAAAAAAAAAAAACTTTGATCGGGAAAAATGTCGCACCGGGTCCCCACTGCCTTCGGCAGCGTAGACCCGTGCGTGATGCGCACGCGCGAATGCATATATATGAGCGCCCTAATAATTTTACAAATTCGAAAATATCCGCAATCGATTTGTAAGTATCAAAAACCTCTATGCACCAGTTTTGAACGATCTATCTCTATCTTTATTTTTTTGCCCTACCGCTTTCTCCCCCTTCACGCCCCTCCCAATAATTTTAAAAATTCAAAAATATCCGCAATCGATTTGTACGTATCAAAAACCTCGATGTACCAATTTTGAATGATCTAACTCTATTTTTTTTGCCCCTCTGTCCCCCCCTTCCCGTCCCTTCTAATAACTTTCCACTTTCGAAAATATCCCCATTCGATTTGCAGGCCTCTAAAACCTATCTGTACCAATTTTGAACGGCCTAACTGTATTTCTATTTGTTTTTGCCCATAGCCTCCCCTCTTACCACCCCTCCTAATAATTTTACAAATTAGAAAATATCCGCAATCAATTTGTAAGTATCGAAAACCTCTATATACCAATTTTGAACGGTCTAACTGTATTCTTATTTTTTTGCCCCCCTCTCCCCTCCCCTCTTCTCGCCCCTCCTAATAACTTTACACTTTCGAAAATATCCCCATTCCAGTTGCAGGCCTTTAAAACCTGTTTGTATCAATGTTGAACGGTCTAACTGTATTTCTATTTGTTTTTGCCCATAGCCCCCCTTACCGCCCCACCCCTTTCCCGCCCCTCCTAATAATTTTACAAATTCAAAAATATCCGCAATCGATTTGCAAGTACCGAAAACCTCTATGTACCAATTTTGAAAGCTCTGACACTATTTTTATTTTTTTGCCCCTCCCTCCCCTCCCCCCTTCTTGCCCCTCCTAATAACTTTACACAATCGAAAATATCCCCATTCGACTTGCAGGCCTCTTAAACCTACCTGTACCAATTTTCAACGGCCTAACTGTACTTCTATTTGTTTTTGCTCCATAGCCCCCCCCCCCCTTGCTGCCCCACCTGGGGGCTGAATTTCTAAAATTCCAGAAATTGGTTTTTAGATAGTTGCATTAGCTATATTTTAGAGCAAAAATTTCACGTATATCTATTTTTTTTTGTTTGAGATATATAGGATTATGCGAAATCACGTTTTACGCATGTGAAATCACTTTTTGCCCCCCCGCTCCCCTTGGGGACCGATTTTCAAAAATTCCAGAAACCGATTTTTAGACATTTGTATTAGCTATATTTTAAAGCAAAAATTTTACGGATATCTGTTTTTTTGTTTGATATATGAAGGATTTTGTGAAATTATGGTTTGCGCCCCCTCCCCCCCTTGGGGGGCGAATTTTGTAAAATCGCTTGCGGCGTTGTCTTTCTCGGGTCGTAAACATTAACCGTGCCAAATTTGGTCCCGCTCGGTGAAACGGCCTAGGATTCTATAGCGGACACACACACACACAGACAGACACACACACACAGACTCTGCTCTTTTATATATATAGATTAGCTCATTAGATAAATTTGTATGTTGATTAGTTTTCTTTGAAAGACAACAACATAAAAAAGGTTTTAGTAGATATTTAAGCATTACCATATTAAAACAAATGGATAATGGAAAACATCTATAGTGCACTGTAATTACAAAAAAATGCAATGCTCGTTTAAAATTCTTATTCATTTATTTTACGCTATGCAAAATATTGTCTTACGATTACTAATTTTGTCTTGTTTATTACAAAATGATTAATTTATTTTCAACAGAATTGTTTAAATAGGATAATTATATAAACTGGCATCAAGAAATACTCTTAAAATTAATATTCTATAATGCACATACTAAAATGTACATGCCCAGATAGCAAATTAAGTTTTTTAAAACATTTTCAAAAACACTAAAAATGAAAGAGTTGCAATCTTTTCGAAAGGCTAGAGACAACGAATATTAAATGTTGTAAGGATATTCCTAAAAGTTTGCTAAATGACAAAAAAATCTTTTTGTAAAAAATAGAACCGACTCCAAAAATGAACTACTATTCGAACAACTAAAAATGAAAGAAAATTGGCAGAAAATGGAACTGTAAATTGCGCCTAAAAGTATAAAATATTTTCCTTCGCCAAACAACCTATAACACTACAATTAATTATAACTTTTAAAGTTTCCGAGTTAGGAACGTTAGCATGAATGTCTAAACTATCTTTTTGTACTAAATCGGTGATACTATTCAGCTTTGTAATTCACTTTTTATTTAGAACCGTTTTCGATATATGAACACCAACTCCGCTATTTTCCACCGGGTGGCGCTGCAAGCAGTTTAACCTTGTACTGCATGCCACTTTGCTATACTTTCATATCATTTTTTATCACTATAGCTGCAGCTGTTAAGCAGTTTAAAGAGTTGGGACTGATTTTTTTGGGCACCCTGTATTTTCTTTAGATCGTAAAGATATTACAATGGGACCTATTTTAGACCAATACCTTTTTAACAAAACAAAAACTATCAAAATCGGAGCATCCGTTGAGAAATTATGAGCTAACAAACATAAAAAAAACATACGGTTTGAATTGAGAACCTTCCTTCTTTTATGAAGTCGGTTAAAAAACAAATATAGTATATACGGTTTTGTTAGAAGCTTTTCACAAGATGCAAGGGTTTCAGTAAGGTAAACAGGTGAAAGCTTGTTGCAAGGTAAGCGGGTGTGGGCTTTTAGCAAGGTAAACAACCACAATCTTTTTAATGATTATATGTGCAAGCTTTCTAAAGGTAAAAACGTAAATGCTGTTTTTAAGGATCATGTAAGAATGGTTGTTGTTTACTCTATCTGAGATTTTTTATCTTCAGTACCGCGATCTTGTGAAGGAACCTTGAAGTAATGATTTAATATTTATGATTTAATTTTCCACTTTAAATTGACAAGGAGAGAAATCTTGAGGTTTTTCACTGGAGTTTAGTGCGATAAACATTCGATCATGAGCGCTTCTTTAATGTCTACTTATAAAATAAGAGATTTGTTATGAGTTATTTTAGGCATATATTGTACATTACTTAGGATATTATAATTAAATTCCTTTTAAAAGCGCAATTTATATTCCTGAATATTTATGAAATATATTTTTAGTTTAAAAAAAATTATTATTGATTATAACTAAGACTTAGTTTAATTTTAATTTTGAGTTTTGTTTTATATCAAATAAATTATTGAGACTAATTTGAATATCAAATAATTACTTAAACAATATATACATATACAGTAAGACCCCGATTAATGCTGTTTCATTTAGCGCTGTTTCGGTTTAGCGCCCTTTTATTTCAACCCGGGGATTCCTCGAAATTGTGCGCGCGCAGCGCTAGGTTTCCAAATAACATATCCGAAACAGTGTAGTTGTGTTTCTTGTTTAGTGCGGTGCTGTACGGACGCATTTTTATTTTAAATTTAATACCTAACCAATTTTCTATCCATCTTCCCCATACCCTATTATTTACATGTTAAGATAGCCTCGTTTAGCGCTGTTTCGCATTACGCTCTACTTTGATGGAACGTATCCCCCGCGTTAAGCGGGGTCTTACTGTATATATATATATATATATATATATATAGAGAGAGAGAGAGAGAGAGAAACAGAACGTTCAGTAGTAATATAATATTATCAGTAGAAACATTTGAAATTTAAAGATGATTTAATTTCAGTATTCAAACAGTTATTCTGATCAAAAACGAAGACCACCCAAATCAAACCAAAAAAGAAATACAGTAAACTCTAAATGAATTATAACAAATTGGAATGAGAAAACAGCATTATTTGCATTCTAGCGGTATCAAGGGCCTGGTAGAATGCAAATATGCTAAAAATTGGATGTTTTTCTGTCACAAAGCAAGCAAAAGCTAAGAATTTCTTTGTTCTCAGGTCCGAAACACCCATTGTAAATAAAACAAGAAAAAACGTATATCAAAATATCCAATAATCCATTTTAAAAATTATTGGTGATAATACACTAAAAAACATTGTAATTTTAAGCCCCAAACAATCACAAATAAGGAAGAAAGAAGCAGTACAAAATTTATTAAATAAAAGTCACATGTAAAATATAACACGCAGATGAATCCATTGGAAATAAAACAAGAAAAAACGTAGATCAAATAAAATCACCACTGCAAATGTTAATCCAATAAACCACACAAAAAATTATTATTGATAAAGCACAATAAATATCGTAATTTTAAACTCTCACAAAAAAGCAAGAATGAGGCAACACAGAGTTTATGAAAAACTAGACACATGTAAAATATAACAAGCAGATATTAGTTAAAGGCACAGTTAGTCAACACAATGATAGCAGTGAACATGGAGTAAAACTAGAGAAATCACAAACCGAAACAAGTTGAATCTTTACTTAAATTAGGATTCAGATTAATTATAGTAACTTGAATAGTGCTGCAATCTACAGTAAAGATATGAAAATAATGTGAAAAAATAAATAAACAAATAAAATAAAATGAATGAATAAAATAAATAAATAAATAAATAATAAAATGAAATAAAATAAAATACATATAATGTCTGTACAAAAATGGCCAGGAAGCATGGAGCAAATGCAGAGAAGACATAAACCCTTTCAAGCTAAAAAAAATTTTGTTTTCGATTCAGGTATTCAGTATACATATTTAAATAGTGCTGCCATCTGCGATTGTAATTATATATACAGTAAGACCCCGCTTAACGCTGTCTCGTTTAGCGCTGTTTCGGTTTAGCGCTCTTTTATTTCCCCTGTGGATTCCCCGAAATTGCTCGTAGCAGTACGGGGATTCCCTGAAATTGTGCGCGGGCTGTTTCGCATTACGCTCTACTTTGATGGAACGTATCCCCCGCGTTAAGCGGGGTCTTACTGTATATATATTATTTTCTCTTACCCATAGAGTCTAGAAAGTATTGTTTTAGGGTCAAATTTTCGAACGCGAGTTTTTGTTATATTTACATTTTCTGAGGTTCCCTGAGTACGAAAATCATGTTTTTAGCAAATGGTCTGTGTGACTGTCTGTCTGTGTGTCTGTGTGGATGGATGTCTGTGTGTCTTATCAGCATATCTCAAGAAAAAATAGTAGCAGAAATTCCAAACTCGGTATTCTAAATGTGTATCATATAGGGATGCTACAGTATGCTTTTCGTTGAGATGAAGCAAACGGTTCGTGTACAGGGACACTCAAAATAATCAAATATATTAAGTCTATGGGGGGAAATTACAGGTAAGTAGAGTTTAACATCTATAGACGTCACTAAACCAAATGAAACGAATATATATTTTTTGTAATAGAGATAGTCAACTGGAAAAAAAATTTGTATGTAGGAGCCCCACCTCCCCCCTGGGGGGGTCCATCTGCGATAATTTAAAGTCCATCGATCTGCGATAATTTAAAATAAAGTTATCGATTTTTTTTCATAAAAAAAAATAATAATCATGTAATATTGATGATAAATTCAACTTTCTTTTTATATTTAGTGTTATACTACTTCTCTAATATGGAAATCGTCTGCATTATCATATAAGATAATTTTTTAAATAACAATTTTAATAAATTATTTTTTAATAACCGAATTAAATTCTATATAAATGTAGGTGCATTAATGAACCGGGGATTGAACCATCGTTGAACCAACACAGAACTAGTTATCATATAAAACTCTTCTGAAGCCTAATTTGAATTCTTTAACATAGGTTTACATAACAGTACTCGTTATCGTGCCTCTTAATCTGCAACCTGTGTTTATAGTATTACATTTCAGGGTAAGAGTAAGTCTTTTGAGTGACACACCAAATTATTTTTATAATTATATATTCTTAAAATAAAATATGTAAGTTCATACAAATCATTAAAAAATGTTATTTCAATTTTGTTTTGATCGTAATTATTTATTAAATTGATAATAATTCATTAACAATAAATCTAAATACTTTTAACTCAGATAAGCAATTTAAGGTTTTTAAAACCTTTTAAAACCAAAAAAAAAAAAAAAAAAAAAAAAAAAAATGAAAGGATTAGAAGGTTTTCGAAAGGTTAGCAGCAACAAGCATGCAAGGTTTTGACAATGTTTTTAAAAGATTGTTATTTGATAAAGATAAATGTAATTTATAAGGTTTTGCAAGAAGCTTTTTATAAAGTAATCAGGCAAGGGTTTCACCAGGGTAAATAGGGGATTGCGTATTGCAAAATAAACAAATATAAGTTTTATTTTTTTATGTGCATGCTTTCTAAATGTAAGAATGTAAAGATAGTTTTTATTGGTTTTATATACAGGCTTACAAATTGTAAGATTATAAAGGTTGTTGAAATGTTTTTTACCATTTGTATGTCAACCTTGTAAAATCAGTGACATATGGTATAGGTTGTAAACATTTACAGACCAATCCTTTAAAAACTGGAAGTGACCCTTTTTAGAAGCTTACATGTTAACTGGGCAATAACTATTTTTCACAATTGAAAAAATAATAATTCTATTACATAAAGCTGAAATAAAAAGTTTAATTATGTTTATATGCTTTTCAATATTTTGTTTTCATATTACTTAATTTTAATCAATGAATTGTGAGAGATGGCAATTTTTATACTCTAAAAAATATTACTTAATCAAATGATGTGCGTGTAATATATGTATATTAATTAGTGGATCCTTTATAATTTTATAAAGAAATTAAGATTTGACATGTTTTGTCAACCTGAAAAAACTTTCAAACAGCTATATTTGGGCGTTTACTGCGTATTAAGTTTAATTATTAGTATTAGATCAGAAACGAATTTACGATTTACTTAACATGTCAGAATAAGGCAAAATTGAGCATAAACTTCCATTCTGAGGATCATAAATACATTAGACAACTTCAAATTACATTTATGATATTTGTTTGAACATGATTCAATACAAATGTTCTACTAGGAAAATTTGTAATTTTAAATAAAAGTATTTGGAATTTACGATATTATCAACATAGCAAAATTGCAAATTTTTCATATAAATATGAATTTTTAGGATTATTGCACTGGAAATAGTAGCATGAAAAATAAACAACGGAATTGTCTCTGATAAAATAAATTAATAGATTAGAATAAAATAAATATATCGAAGTAAACGGTGGATAGCCTATTAGGCGGGGATTTCATTCTGTCGTTGTATCAAGCTTTGGTCAAATTAATTTATTTTAACATGATTATAATATGTCTCGCACTAGAAATTTGTGAGAACATAAATATGATGGGGAACTGAGCAGAGTCCACCTATGCCAACTAGTTTTCTTTTAATCTCTCTAAATGTTGTTATACTTTCTGTGTGATTTTATGATTTTGCTGCAAAGAAAATATGTTCATATATATATATATATATATATATATATATATATATATACTAGCAGACCCGGCCACGCGTTGCTGTGGCTATGTTATACGTTGAATTATAATGTAGTAAAATATTCAATATATTAAAATTATTATTTACGAATAAAGACCATCCTTGATAACATCCTTGATCTTAGCAGACTTAGCCCGCTTCGCTGGTCCCTATTTTTAAATGATTCACTATAATTAAAGAATTCTCAAAATTGCATTAATTTTTAACATGTGAAAAAAAAAGAGAAAAAAAAAGTCTGATCGGGAAAAATGTTCGACACTCATAATGAATCCATATATTATCGAAAGGAAAATGATATAAAATACAAAAAAATCTTCTCTCATTGGTGGAATAATCTGTTCGGACCCCCACTGCCTGCGGCAGTGTATACCTGCGCAAACCATGCGCACCGTTTCTTCATCCACCATTCCCGCCCTTCTTAATAACTCTATACTTTCGAAAATATCCGCAATCGATTTATCGGGCCTAAAAACTTAATAATACTAATTTTCAAAGTTCTAACTCTTATTTCTATTATTTTGCCCCTTTGCCCTCCCCCCTCCCACTATTCTAAATAATTTTACAAATTCGAAAATATCTACAGTTTATTTGTAGGTGTCAAAAACCTGTATGCACCAATTTGAACGATCTAACTATATTTTTATTTTTTGCCCCTCTGCCCCCCTTCCCGCCCCTCCTAATAAATTTACAAATTCGAAAATATCCGCAATCGATTTGTTGGTATCAAAAATTCTATGCACCAATTTTGAATGATCTAACTCCATTTTTATATTTTGCTCCTCTGCCCCCCCCCCTTTCCCGCTCCTCTTAATAATTTTACAAATTCGAAAATATCTGCAATCGATTTGTACGTATCAAAAACTTCTATGTACCAATTTTTAGCGATGTAACTCTATTTTTATTTTTTTGCCCCTCCGCCCCCTTACCCGCCCCTCCTAATAACTTTACACTTTCGAAAATATCCTCATTCGATTTGCAGGCCTCTAAAACCTCTCTATACCAATTTTGAACAGTCTATCTGCATTTCTATTTTTTTTTTTTTTTTTTTTTTTGGTTGTTGTTGTTTGTTTGTTTGTTTGTGAAATCACGTTTTGGCCCCTCCCCCCCCCTTTTGGGAGGCGAATTTTGCAATAAAAACTATCCTATCTCTCAAGTTGGACCAAATTGCACACAGTGTCCAAATTTCATTAAAATCGGCTCATTAGTTTAGGAGTTCATCGCGGACAAACATAATAAATTTTATATATAAAGATATATATATATATATATATATATATATATTATATTAAATTATAAAGTTTTGATCAATGAAGCACAAATAAGTAAAAAACAGGATTAATTTCACTGTATTATCTTCATTATAATATGAATTCAATTTACACTTCAGTCTAAGTAACACGTGGCCGGCTATGCTAACACCAAAAATTTAAAAAGTGGAAATAATTGAATTATACGAAATTTATTAATAGGTTAAAAAGTTGAAGATTCTTTGTGTAGATGGCAGCACCAAATATATTTCAGCTTTCATTTCAACCCAGTCGAAAGGTATCGACATCTGTTAAGTGGAAATAATTGAATTATATGAAATTTATTAATAGGTTAAAAAGTTGAAGATTCTTTGTGTAGATGGCAGCACCAAATATATTTCAGCTTTCATTTCAACCCAGTCGAAAGGTATCGACATCTGTTAGAATCATTTGGAGTTAACAGATAATTGTGACTGTCAAATAATAACAGACAAATAATTAGCAATAAATTAAAATTGCGACTATAATTTGAGATTTAAACTATCCTATCTCTCAAGTTGGATCGAACTGCACATGGTGTGCGAATTTTATTATAATCGGTTAAGTGGTTTAGGAGTCCATTGAGGACAAACATTGTGACACGAGATTTATATATATTAAGATATATATATATACATATATATACCTGTCTAAAACAAATCTATATGTAATTAAACCCTATGATATTTCTCATACAAAAATGGTTATTGGGAGATTCTAGCTGAACGTATTTATGTACGGCTTTTTTTTTTTTTTTTTTTTTTTTTAAGTATTTTTACAAAAAATATGTTATGATATATAGAATTGAAATTTGTTATTTTATATTCATGATTGACAAAACGAGCTTATAATGTAATGTAAACTCAGACTAAATTATTTTCAAGTTTACTTTCATGAGTAATACGCAACAGTATACATTGCAGGGAAGGTACGGTGATATTTGCTATTGAAAATTAACTTTTCTTAACCGAATTTAAGAATAAATATATATATTGATAGTTCCCTCGTAATTATAGTGTATCTCAAAACTGATTCTCAAAAAAAAAAAAAAAAAAAAACTTTAGTTATTTCCACTTAATTACTACTACTACTACTAATAATAATAATTAAATAACGTCATACATTCTATAAATTCTAAAATTTGTTTCAAAAGTATAATTGTAAAAAAAAAAAAAAAAAAGCATTTACTAATAATATAATTTTAGAATTAAATAAAACTAATAATAATCGAAAAATTAAGTATAAACATTATTTCCCATAATTTTTTATGATTATTTGCATTTGGCTTTGTTATTATTTCACTGGTATATTTTGATAATAGCCTCTTGATTTTTCGCATTTAGTTATTAGTTCCCCATCATACTATATGTATGGGGAAATTTTCGACCTCGGTTTTTTGACTTTTTTATACGTTTTCAGGTGTGAGGAATCCGAAAACGACAAAATTTCTATGGTGCCCGTCTGTAGGGTGTCTGTTAGTTTGTTAGTCCTTTAGTGTGTTAGTTCGTTAGTTTGTTAGACTGTTTACACGATATCTCACGAACAAATGATCGCAGAGAAGTCAGACATGTTTTAAAATACTATCATTTATGTCACTGGCAAGAACCCTTTTTGTTTGCGACCTTTTAATTAAAAAACTTCAGAAGTTATTCGAAATTTATGATTTTCTTAACATGGGAGAATAGGGCAAAATTTCACTTAAACGTGCATGAAAAGAAATATTTTTTTCGTAAAGATGTAAGAACAGCTCTTAAATATCAGTTTTGATGCCGGGATGAACATCATTAACTATAAACATGTGAATTTAATTCGAGTTCTCTGTTAACTCATTATCGACACATTGTATCAGATAGCAGAAATTGGGTTTATCGGAAATGCATATAACGATTTTCAAAAACAGTTTGTAGTTAAAATTTTTTCGGGGTGCTTGGAGTAACTCTCATCTTCAGAGAAAAATGTGTTCGCTATTAACCCTTTATTGGTCAATGACAACGTATGGCAGAAATTGGGTATGCACGGAAATGGAGAAAGCGATTTTGATGAAAGTTTAGAGTTAGGGATTTTGATGAGAAAAAACGGTTGGCTCTCATCTTCAGATAAATTCGCGTTCACAATTAACCCTTTATCGGCCAATTGAAATACATAGCAGAAATCGGATTTACTCGGAAATGGATATCGCGATTTTCTTGAAAGTTTGGGATTAAGTGTTTTCGGGGAGGTGATAAAAAGATTGGACTTTACGTTCTCATTTAACCCTTTATTGGCCAATTTCAACATATGGCCGAAATTGGGTTTGCTTGAAAATCGATATAGAGATTTTTGGATGAAAGTTTAGGGGCACAAAAATGATTGGAAATATTTTTATCTTCAGAAACTTTCGCGTTCGCTGTTAAACTTTTAAAAACCAATCGCAACGAATGACAGAAATATGGTTTACACGACATTGGACATAGCGATTTTGATGAAAGTTTAAATTTAGAGATTTTTTGGTGAGAAAAAACGATTGGAAATAGAAGTTATCGGCCCATTGAAACATATAGCAGAAATTTACTTTGAAATGGATATAGCGATTTTAAAAAAAGATTGGAGTTAGGTGTTTTTCGGGGTGTTAAAGCGTTTGAACTTATTCAAATCTTCAGAAAAATTCGCGTTCACAATTAACCCTTTATCGGTCGATTGCAGCATAGGGCAGAAATTGGGTTTACTCAGAAATGGTTATGGGAATTTTGATGAAAGTTTGGGGTTAAAGGCTTTTCGGGGTGCTTAAACGATTGGACTTATCCTCATCTTCAGAAAAATTCGCATTCGCAGCTAAACCTTTATCGCCCAGTTGCAATATATGCAAAATTGGGAAATTTGGGTTTATGTTATTGAAAAATGCGTATAAAATGCCCCCAATGAGCGCGGAATATGTCGCATCTATAACTCTCAATTCATCCACCTGAGAGGCATTCGTGTTAGTTTTATTATAGACAAGTTCATTCTTTATACCATCTTTATGTTGATTCTTCTAAAATACTGCATTTTTAAGTTGCGTCATTTTTCTTGCCGGGATGTGATATATCAATTTTACTTTGATAGTTTTTAAAAATAATTAAAATGTATGGAAGCAAATGCGTGATGGGGATCTGCGGGGAGTCCACCTATTCCAACTAAGTTTTATACTAGTTCGAATATTGCTTCTTTTTATTTTTTATAAATGTTTGTTCCGTGATTTATTGCAAAAAAAAAATCGTTCGATTAATCTGAAATTTAATTTCAAAATTAGAACTTTTTTTTTTTTTTTTTTTTTTTTTTTTTTTTTTTTTTAAGAATGTAAAAAAAAAAAAATATCAATTTCATATCAAGTTTTATAGGTAAACTCTACACTTGCTTTAACCCACAATTTTGAAACGAAACACTCTCTATACATAAAAAAGAGAAACATATCAAACTACACTAATAGATCAATACTTTACAAAGTAAGCATTGTTAAATTTAAAAAAAAATGTATCAATGTAACAAAATTATTTTAATATCTACTAAATAAAGAAAGAATTTATAAATAGAGATTATATAATGATACAAAAATCTATATTTAATCAGAAATTTTGGAATGTATTCGTAAATTTTTTTATGTTAAATTTTACCAGTCATTCACCATTGCAAAAATCTCTCGATTTTATCCTTACCAGTCAAAAAATTTAATGTAAAATTAGAAAAAAAAATCTTCCATAAAGCATTTTAAATAATGAGTTCATATAACATTATTTAGAGATCTCATAAATAATAATTTAAAAAAATGATCAACATCTTTCACAAAACTCTGATATATATTTTTTTCTTTTTTAACTATTTAATGGAAGTATAAATATAAAATAATTCGTTAATAGATTGCTTTAATAATGATAATAATATACGTTCCTCGTTAACTATTTTAATGTCAGTGATGATTCTGCCATTTTCAGTTTAGTAATAATCTATCCACTTATTAAAACGTTATTATATTTCAGTGTAATTATGTTCATTATGATACATAACTTGCTGATTAATGTAAGCGTCGAAGCGAAATTTGAACATAGAGTATATCATGAACTGTTAGGAAACCGCGCCTTTATGTATAACTTATTAAACTCATATCATTTGGAAAAGTTAAAATTTAGTGCCGTCATACTGTGTATTTACACTTATTTTTTTTATTTTATTTTTTACACGTTTTTAGGTGTGAGGAATTGCAAAATATCAAAATGAGTATCGTCTCTGTCTGTAAAGGTGTCTGTTAGTTTTTTAGTCTCTATACACGATATCTCATGAAAAAGTGATCGCAGAGACGTCAGATAAATTTTAAAATATTATGTATGACACTGGCAAGAGCTCTATTCATTTGCAACATTCTAATAAAAAAAAAATTCTGAAGTTATTTGAAATCTACGATTTTCTTAACATGGGAGAATAGAGCAAAATTTCACTTAAACGTGCATGAAAAAAGGTATATTTATTGTAAAGATGTAAGAATAGCTTTTAAATATCAGTTTTGATGCCGGGAGGAACATTATTAACTATTAACAGGCTACTATTAAAATTTCGCCTAAACTTCGGTTTTAATCGCTTTAATCGCTTTAAAAATATCATATAACAAAGTGGCATAAATATCCTTGACTGTAAATTTTTTTATTTAAAATTTCGCAAGATATTCGAAATTTACGATTTACTTAACATGGAGGATTAGGTCAAGATTTCGCATAAATGTCCATTTTGAGGTATACTTTCATCGTAAAGCTGCTAGACCACTTTTCAAATATCCTTTAGGATACTTGCATTAACATACAAAACTACGAATTCTGTAATTTAAAAATTTCGTAAGTTATTCGAAATTTACTATTTTCTTAACATGAAATAATAGGGCAAGATTTCGCATAAACGTCCACTTTGTGGGATATTTGCATTATAAATATATCAAAATAGTCTGGTGTGTCACTCACACGACTTTCTCTTATTCTGAAATTTAATACTATAAATACAGGTTGGAGATTAAGAGGTAAGATAACAATGTTATGTAAACCTATGTTACACAATTCAAATTAGGCTTCGGGAGAGATTTATATGATAATTAGTTCTGTGTGAGGGTGGATACCGCCCCACTCAACCCGCCGTTTCATTAATGCACCTACATTTATATAGAATTTAATTCGGTTATTAAAAAATTCTTCTGTTTTTAAAAAATAATTTATTAAAATTATTTTTTAAAACAATTATCTTTTATGATAATGCAGACGATTTCCATATTAGAGAAGTAGTATAGTACCAAATAACTAAAAAAAAACTCCATTTTATTCACAATATTAAAAAGAAAAAATATATATGTTTTTCTTTTTTTCGTTAAAAGTAAAAATATCAATAACTTAATTTTTAATTATCGCAGATCGATGGTTCAACCATTCGTTTTAAAGGTATTGAAGAGCTCTTTTCCCCATGGATGTAATGTATTTGAATACTTTTGAGTGTCCCTGTACACGAACCTTTAGCTTGATCTTAACGAAAAGTTTAGTGTTGCATCCTTATATGATACACATTTAGAATACTAAGTTTGAATTTTCTGCCATAATTTGTTTTTGAGATATGCTGATAAGAGACAGACACACACAGAGACACACACACAGACCATTTGCTAAAAAACATGATTTTCGTAATCAGGGGACCTCAGAACATGTAAATATAACAAAAACTCGAGTTCGAAAATTTGACCCAAAAATAATACTTTCTCTACCTTATGGATAAGAGAAAGTAAAAAAAATTTAAAGTGACATTTATAATACTTGATTGAACATCAATTATTCTAATTTGAAATTTTCATATGTTATTCGAAATTTAATATTTTATGAGCATAAATTGAGCGATATTCCACTCAAATTTGTGGATAGTTGCATTGGAAATAGTATGGAAGTGCATGAAAACTAAACTACGAAACTGACTCCACTAAAATAAGTTTATAGATTAGAATAAGGTAAATACATCGAACTGAACGGTGGGTAGCCTGTTGGAAGTGGGATTTCATTGTATCACCGTGTCGAGCGAATGGTCAAATTCATTTCCCTTAGCATAAATATATATTCCGTACTAGAGATTTATGAAAACATACATATGAGGGGGGACTGTGTAGAATTTACCTGAGCCAACTAGTTAAATTCTGAAAAAAAGTACATATAATTGTAAATTTAAAATGAAGTGCATTTAATATTCTTGAAAAAGTAAAATTAACCTGGTATTTTTTTTTTTTTTTTTTTTTTTGCTAAAAAAAAATTTATTGTGATACAGTTTCTACAGATATTAGAAAGCATATTTTTCTCAAAGTACTTAATTATATTTAGCTTATAAATATATAACCAAGTTTTAAATTTAAGTTCTGCAAATTTTAATACATTAAAAATTTGTAAGAATATAGTATTTAGAATTTAAAGTTTTACTTATCTATATATTATATAATGAATGGAAAAACTTTGTTAAGTTATTTGTAATTCGTAAAATATCATTCCTAATTTGGCTTACATTAAACGAGTTTTATCGTGGGAAATGGAAGGGGAGGGGGTCGATGAATATTTAACGATGCAAAAACAAAAATTTCTATTGCAAGATATTTTTATTTTGTTTTCTTCTGCGTATATCATCACGGTTTTGTTATGCTTTCTTAGAAATTGGTCATTAAATTTCTTTAGGATTTAGAAAAAACATTTTAAGTTTTTGTTTATTTACATAATTTCAAACTATTAATGTATATTTGATATTACTATCGCATTTAACCATCTCATTTTATGTTTTAAAGCGTTAGCGCCTGTTAGCAGAATTAGGAATTAAATCTTCAATATCAATCATTTTGGATATTACTGAACTAGTTGTTGAGTTATACTATAGTTTATATGTATGTGTTTCTAATATATACATATTTAATGTAAAGCTGGGAGTGATAGCGTTTCTATATGTTTGAAAGCATTAGGTGTTACGCAAAATCAATGACAATTGGTGCTGCATTAAAAATAATTAAAAAAATAAATAAAATAGAGATTTAGAGCTTATTCAAGATTCTAGTAGTAACTGATTGATTCAGTTTTACATAAAATAAAAGTTATTGGCAAAAATGTATCATTAAATAATATTTCAATTTAAATATGTAAAATATATTAATGTATACTAATAATTAATTCCAATCTGTTAACTAATCAACAGGATTCCTTCAGTCTCCTAGGCCCCTAGCCATAAATCCCAAAACGTCTCCAGTGCATTGCGTAGTTCCAGCGGGACGTGAAACCCACTCATCAATCCACTTTCCTTATACCAAACTAATCCCTTCTTCGATGATTTTTGCAAAAAATGAATCCACATAATTCTTAACCACGTAAATTTTGGATCTTAATATACTATCAAGACGGAAACTACAAGTTTTTGCAAGATCAAAAATCCACTGGGAAAATTTAACAAATATAGAATTACTGAAAATTTGCTGAAAAGAGTTGAAAAGAACCAGAGAATTGGTAGTTAATAAATCTGGTCTGATAATTTCACTGAAAATATTTAAATATCCAGAAAATGAATCATCAATTAATCCCAATGAAAGCAGTTAGTTTAATTATAAAAATGTATTTATTTATTTAAAAAATATTTAAATGACTTATATACCTCAATAAATAAACTTTTAAAATCAAATTCAGCTTGGTGTTTAAATATTGGATAAAACATTGAGTAACATCTGGCTAATAATGACAGATACTTTAAACTTTGTGGGCACACTGTAAAATTTTTTTCTGTAGTAGATTACAGCACAGTATGCTGGTAAAAGAATTGACTACTCACTGTGCTTTATTTTTACAATGTGTAGTGAATTGTGTGGTGTGGGTGCCGCATTTCGCGCCTTTGTTGACGGGGTCTTGGTTCATCAGTGGTCCTGTAGGCTTGGGGACTGTAACACTGTTTTCCAGGCTGAGATTTTCTCTATCACCCAAGCAATTTCTTGGTCAATTTATTATTTTACCAATTCGAAAATTTTTATCTACAGTGACAGTCTCTCAGGTCTTTAGGCTCTGGCTCGCCACAGGAGTAACCATCCTATTATTCAGAAAATCAAATTAGATCTCCTGTCTAAGCCCGAGACTTTCTCTTTAGCTCATGTCTCCGCTCACAGGGGTGTCGCGGGCAATGAAATGGCAGATCTCTTAGCAAAAACTGCCACTAAAAAGGAAGCAGTGGATTTCGTTCTGGCCCTCCCCCCCTCTTACATCAAAAGATGTCTTAAAGCACGACTAAAGAAAGAATGGCAGCTATACTGGGATGCATCTCCTAAAGGTAGATTTACGTTTAACCTCCTCCCAAAAGTGTCAAATTATAACTTTGACCTTTCCCCAGCCATAACAGCCTCCTTAACGGGCCATGGCCCGTTCAAATCACATCTCTTCAAGTTTCATTGCTCGCGCACTCCACAATGTGAGTACGGCGCTGAGGGTAATGCAAATCATTACTTTTTCTCATGCCCACTAACTCTTGATTGGCGTATCCTTAACCCACCTAATAAACCTAACGACTGGCTTTTTAATATCGTTACCCGGCTTTCCCTACGTCAGAAACTAACCAGAATCTATAACTTCTTAATGCATCTTTCCAATTTGACCAACTAATTTTTCAATCTTCCAAGCAGTAACCAACTTTTTTCTTGGAGGACCATACAATTTTTCTTCACAAGCTTTTCCATGCGAGCGATCAAGCCTCCGTTCTTCTTTCCATATTCTTGTTCCTTGTCGCCCTCTGTCGTGTGAAAGCTCCGCTTTGGCGACCTCTGTAACCTTTTTTTTTTTTTTTTTTTTTTTTCTGTTTATGCAATAAACAACGGAGGAGGTTTAACCTTTAGACACGGGCTCTTTTGAATCACCACAGTGCCATCGGAGCCCCTCTCTAAAGGTTGAAATCGCTCAAAACCGCTGCATAGTGGTGAGCGGCCACCTTCCGTCTTAGAATCTTAGAATCTTAGAATGTGTAGTGAATTAAATTTGCAGCGAATTTTATCACGTGTGCTGTAATTTTCACAATATGCTTTAAAACTATTTCCTTCAATTATTACACATGCGTGCATGGAGTATTGTACAACACTAAGGAACTTATTTTATTTTAGCCATATAATTTACTTTATTTATTTCTTCATGCGGAGCAAACGGTCTTGGATAGCTGGGGATTCGAACACACAATCTCCTGTTCTTGAGAACACCACTTTGCCAATCGCACCGTTGGGCTCACAATGACTTTTCTTTACAAAAACAGATAAGATCAACATCTGCTCTGATTGGTTGATAAATCATGTCATACGCACCAAAAGACTTCTGGAAAATTTTTTTTACCGATTTACAGCACAATGCGAAGTAAATATTCTTCAGTTATTTTTACAGAACTAGAAGTAAAAATATACAGCAACCTATGCTGTATTTATGTTAAAAAAGTTCTTTATTTTTAAAGAATTTTTTTACAGTGCAACTTTGCAATTGTTCTATGTTAACATCGAATCAAGACATTAACTGCAATATGAAATCTAAACAAAGCATTTCATTAGATGTTTGTTCTAGAAAATACGTTAAGAACTGTTACATAATTCTTCTTCTTTCTTCTTTATTTCTTTTTCTTTCTTTTCCTTTTTCTTTTTCATTTTTTTTTCTGAAGTAGGAAAATTTTATGTGTGATATTACTGGTAGATTATCCTGCTATAAAAAGTAAGAGTGGAATAAATTGGCGGCAAGCAAAGAGGCAACGCAAAGAAAAAAAAAAGAAGATATAAATAAAAAGCAGAAACTAAAGATGCTGAAGGTAAATATAAATACTTGCGTGACCAAAATTATATTTAATATAAATAAATAAAAGTATAATACCAACATTGATACGGCTTCTTATAGTCTTGCCCGATTTCTTTCAAAATCCCTTTTCGTTTAAAAAGTACTAACCCTTATACAGTAAAAAAATTGTATGACTTTGGAGACAAACTTAAATGCATCTCTGTCTCTAACTATACCATGATTTCTTTGAATGTTAAATCTCGTTTTACTAATTTTCCTATTCAAGAGTATTTGGTTTGTTTAGAGAAAAGATTACGTGAGAATTCCATTATTCTGCCTCTAAAATTAAGTCGATTGTGAATTTAGTTCATTTATGTATCAGGCAAGCTGCATTCTTTTTTAATGGTACTTATTATTCCCAAAATGAGGGCATGATAATGTCCTCTCTCTCTCCTTTGCTTTGCGACAGGTATATTGTTGATATTTTCGTACTTGAAACCTGTGATACTGATTCTTCCAGTTTACTTTCTTTGGTCAAAACGATTTATCATTGGATTCAATTCACTTACGAGACTGAACAGGATTGCTTCTCGCCTTTCCTTGACGTTTTTGTGTCTTAAGACAAGGATCACTTCTCACCACTGTCTTTAGAAAACCCTTCTATATCTTTTTTCACCCGCATATCCTCTTTAACCACGCCTGTCAACAGCAATTTCTGCGTTTTATTTCGATACCCATGAGGCTTAATATATGTTATAAAAATTAAAAAAGAAAACTTGTTCATGATATTCCTTCCATCTGTTCTAGTCTGATGCTTGAAAATTAATTACGTAACTTCCTTTTTCGTTTAATTCCAATTATTTTTAGATTTTATCTTAATTTTAATTTTATTTTCTAATTCATTTTTTCCCTTTCGCTTTTAAAATTTTCGTCACACCAGTATTTATATTTACATACGAATTTATTTGTTTTTGCTCTTTGCATAAATCGGTTTTGTGCGTTGCCGCTATGTTTGCAGCACTCGAACCTTTGTTCAGCTGACGAAGGGTCATGTCTTCTTTTCACTCGAAACAGTTGTTGCGAGTTGTTGTATTTTACGCTGTTTATTCATAGTTTTGTACTAATTACTTTGAAACTCCAGTTCTGCTGTGTTTTCTTATAATAATAATTAGTACGTTAGTTTTTTTTTTTTTTTTTTTTTTGTTAAACTTTGTAAGCAATATTTTAAGAATGAATGGTCATAAAATGGCCGAACCAATTTTAAATTTTGGTTTATGATACTGGAAATAATTTTATTTATTTTCTCGAGTTTACTTTTAAATCTTCGTAAGTTATTCGAAATTCCCTTTTTTATTAACATAGTTCATTAGCGCAAAATTTCTTTTCAACATGCAATGTGCAGATTATATTTATACTAAAAATACTGGACCTGTTTTTAATAATAATGCTCAGCTGAACATTAATTATGAATATTCGAATCTGAAAATATTGTAATTTATTCAACATTTACGATTTTCTGAACATGGGAGAGAACGGAGTTTTTATTTCATAATTTTATTTCATGCATTACGAAGGGATCAACAAATACATTGCAGCAAAGACATGAAAGAAATTGTGAAGAATTACGATGGGTTAAAATTTGTTTGTAGTACAAAGCTCCCTCCAGAATAATCAGTTTTGTACCAAGTTATGGGCATAATGAAACTGAAACATTAAAACAAAAGTTTTAAAGGTATTTTTCAAAAAACTGGAATACCCCACTTAAGTGCTTATAAATAGATAATATGTGTTTAGAAATAGGTTGAAAACACAGTCCCCTTATTAACCAAATGACCTCGATCTCATTATGCACACGTTAGTAAACATCGAACGCTAAATTTGAAAACACGATACATAAAAAATATAACTATTACATAAATGCTATTTAGTAGGCCTGGAAAGAAGTATATAACATGAGATATAGCTGAAAATTAATTAATAATCAGGTTTTAATGTTATGTTTAATCCCAAAAATTATTATACAAATTATGTAATTAATTTTCAGTTTCTACAACTGAAAATCGCAATTAATTTTCATTTACACATTTGTTTAATTATGGATATTATTTTTGTTATGCGGAGTCGTCTCAAACATGTCTGATGATTTAATGAAAAAAAGTGTTATTTTCTTTATAAATTCTTTCTGTATGAAAAAAAAAATAAATAAATAAATAAATAAAGCATTTTTTTTTTTTTTTAGAATTTTTTTAAAAAGAATTTTTAATGTATTTACTTGTTTTAAGACATCCTGAATACTATTTCTTTATTTTTTGAAAATATCTTTCCCGCGGTTAATTACATTTTGTGAGCACCACAATACACTAGACATCATCATCATCTCTCTCTCTATGTGTGTGTATATATATATATATATATATATATATATATATATATATGTGTGTGTGTGTGTGTGTGTGTGTGTTTCTCTCTCTTTTTTTTTTTTTTTTTTTTTTTTGTGACTGAATCTTGTTATACGTCGATGCTAATATGTTTTTCCAAATCATGTAGAAAGTGACGGTTCTAAGCTACAGTTATTCAGTTATTTAACAGGAAAACAATATCTAAAATTTTATAGTGATCAAACATTTCATGCGAGGTTACTTAAATATTACATAAATTTCACTTTTGTTCACACAAATTGAAAAGAGTCTCTGTTCGAAAATTCAAATATTGTACACTTAAAACCTATATCTCAGTGTGCACAACTTAGAATTGCACGAAACTTGATACGTAAGAAGCTTATTTGTAAAAAAAAAAAAAAAGAAAAAAAAAATGCTTGCATATGAAAATGTGGCACATATGAAAGAAAAAATTTACTAATCAATGGTTTGCAGTGTTTTTCACGTTATATGCATACATATATTACTTTTATATTCAACATTTTGTAGATGTAATCACGCTGAATTTTATTCATAAGTTGCATGTTATGAAAAACATATTTTATTTGTTTGTTGTTGGAGCATATAATTAAAAAATTGGCACAGCTAATATTTACTTTCAAGGATTTCTTACTAGTAGATATTACCTTGAAATCTCTTATTTACAAAAAAATTCAAACAGCATATGTATATATATATATATTAGTGGAGGAGGGGTTGATTATACATGAAGAGTGATATATGTACTGTTACTTAAAAAATATAATCGAAAGTTTTGTGTTGTTCAAATGATACTATTTTATAAATATCCTTTTATAATTTTTTACCATCTTATTAAAACATATTATAATTGTAAAAAAGTAGTAATTCTTTTCTTGCATAAGACGCATCTATAACTACTCTAGATACCTAATTAACTTTATGAGTATATATATATATATATATATATATAAAGATATAAATATGTATTTTAAACATGCAAAATATCTATGTAGACGCTAAGCAATTTACCTATTCTTAAACAGCATGTGAACTTAATTTAAGTATTTTTTTTTCATAAAAAAATATAGTCACATTCATATTATGCATTTAAGAATAATACATTGGTTGTAACAAATTTGACATTTCAGCAGATAATATTTTTGAAATTGTTAAAATGGAATGAATGTATTGTAACGTTTTAACCCCTTTAGAATACACAGAGACGCATGTCTAGTCTTTCTCAACGTCAGTGAAATTGAATAAGTATATTCCAAACTGTAAAACTTTCAGAGCATATCCTTGAATAAACATGTTTGTTCTATTAATTCCCTGAAGAGAAACATTTGATTTAGAAACATAATTCATATATGTAAACAATTTTACGTTAAAACTTTACATATAAGACTTATTCAAGTGCATCTACCCTCTATTATTTAGATTTAAATTATATTTTTATATGAGAATAATAATAGGAACTTATTTAACATGAATTACTTTTTTAAACTTCATACAAAACCAGTAAGATTTTAAATACATATCTTAATTAATAAAACAGCAACAATTGTTAATGCATTTGTATAATTATTCTATAATAATAAAATGGTGCTTCACAAGAAATTAGCAGGGACTGTCAGAAAATAGCCACATCCAAATAAAATTTCTAAATGTTTATGTATTTCTAAAATTTGAATATTCACACAGTTATGTTTTGCATCAAATTATACTTTAAAGTAAATACAGACATATACAATTTTAACACGTTAATAGTAAATATCATTCTACATAAAAATTTTCTGTATTAAAAGAAAAAAAGATTGAGTCCTGAGTGACCACTCGTTCATCATTTCGCCTCTCAACGTTCATTTTTCGATCCTGCACAGCCCAAAATTAAAGTTAGTATAGAATAAAGTAGACGTTTATTATTTTTAACTTGTACAGTAAAATTATTAAAAGCCATTTCTTGTTTAAGAACTTGATTTCAAATTACATATGGAAGTCAGAGATTTGTTATTAGCTCGACCACTTGCGGATGTTATTTTTTTTTTTTCATTTAAAAACTATGTAAATGCATAGATAGATTTAGTTATTATAAATTTCTCAAACAATATAAATAATGTACTAAATATTGGCTCAGAGTAAACAAGGCATCTACCTTAGCGGATGTTTTGACATGGCTCTTTCGTTTATCATTTTAGAGAACTGAATTACTCGGTCACTTCCAAGGATGACCAATAATTTAATCATACTTGACTTCTAATACGTTAATTGCCAGTCACGAGATGTCGCGTGATGCGAGTTCTCGCCAAACGGTCCATCATGCGTTATCGCGACATATCTATCTACAGTGGTGGACATAATTGTAAGACACCTATCTAATTTGACAAATAGTGAAAGAAAAGATTCGGAGCTTATAAATGTATTATCAAATGCGTCAAAAACATAAATTTATTCTGTTATCACACAGAGAGACAGACGCCATGTGCTTTCGCTCGCTACACAGAATAAGATGACCACTACAGGCATTAAAAATGCTTTGAAACTGAATTGTTCAAGGGGAACCATTCGCAGGGTGTTGCATAATGCTTCTTATTTGAAATGTAAAAAAATGAAGAAAAAATCACCGCTTCTAAGCCAGCACAAAATGGAGCGTCTAAACTTCGCTAAACAAACTATGGCCTGGACCTCGAAATGGTAAACTGTGTTATTTTCTGATGAAAAAAAAATTTTAACCTGGATGGTCCTGACGGGTTTCAATATTATTAGCTTGATTTACGGACGTCTCCTTATGTACTAATGATCTGCCAAATGGGTGGAGGCTCAGTAATGGTTTGGGCTGGATTTTCGGCTCAAGGGAAAACGGATATTATTTTTGTGCATTCAAGGATGAATTCCGAAAAGTATAAGAATCTTCTTAAAGATCAACTAGCCATATACGGTGAACTTCTTTGTGGCGAAAACTACACTTTCCAGCACGATAACGCGCTGATTCATGCATCACACGAAACAAAAAAAGTGGCTTTCAGAGCAAAGTATCAATGTTCTCCTGTGGCCTTCTCGCTCCCCAGACTTAAATCCCATCGAAAACTTGCGGGGGATCTTAGCTCATGCGGTTTACCGAAATGGAACGCAGTTTATATATGTTGAAGACTTAAAGAATGCTATAAAATGTGCTTGGGAATAACTGTCTTGAGATATTTTGTTAGAATTGATAGATTCGATGCCGAATCGCATCTGTCATGTTATAAAAAAGAATGGTGGCTCCACCAAATATTGAATAACCATGTTAGAGGATTTTCTTTTAGACCATTAGTGTCTGCTAATTATGTTGACCACTGTATTTAGAAAAAACGGTTGGTGTCTTATAATTTTGTTCATTATGTTTTTAAGTTTTTTCATTATATTGTATGAAAATATCATTATTATAAAATAATTATGTATGATAACAGAATAAATTTATGTTTTTGACGTATTTGATAAAAAATTTTTAAGCTCTGAATATTTTCTTTCACTATTTGTCAAATTAGATAGGTGTCTTATAATTATGTCCACCATTGCAGTTTCTAAGCGGAATAGTATAGCGACCACAGCGAAACGGTGCGTACTATTTACATTGGCCACAAAGGAACACTGTGAAAAAATTCTGAAACTGACATCTGGAATCTAAATTGTGGCTCTAGAAAAAATTGTTCCACGAAAGTTTATTAAAATAAAATGTTTTTCCTTGAAATTTGTTGTGTTCTACCTAAGTCTCGCTATCTATATCATGGTTTAGCAACTAAACACTAGGAGTATGCCAACTTAATACGCGTGTGCGATACATTGTCATAATTACGAGGTTTCAAAATGAGTGTTTTGAGGGTCACTTAAACAAGTATTTAATTGATCGATCTTACATATATTTGTAGCTAAAAACGCTGAACTTTCTTGTGCAATCATCAGCATTTTTTAAATATATAAACAAAAATAATATGGAAAATTCAAAAACCGAAATCTGGGCAAACTACCTTCGGCTCCCTTATACATTTAGCTGTACATCGAACAGTGTAATGCAACTACATCCAAAAAAAAAAAAAAAAAAAAAAAAAAAAAACTCGAATAAATGTTAAAATATCTCATAATTATGGAGAATTTTAAATAATTATAATAATAATAATAATAATAAATTACGGTGTAGACTTAAAGACCACTATTTCGAATTTTTAACGGATTATTCATGCATATCAAAAGTAAAAATGAAATTCTTTAATAATATCGTATTGATTAAACTTATGGTGTAGTATGTAGGGAAAAATTTGTCATTTATAAAAGTCTATGTATCTAAACCTATTTATCAAATCTGTCTATCTATTTATGTATATATATATATATATATATACAGTCGAACCCAGTTATAAAAAATTTGTAGAATTATTACTTGAAACGCCAATTTCCGGAATCTAAAACTGGCCTTCCTAAGCAGGATGACTGTTAATTTTTCTGTAACAACCTCGTAGTACATGAGAAAGAATATCTAAAATAGATTTATGTAACGATTTTAAATCAAATCGTTCGAGCCGTTTTTGAAATACCGACTTTTACCTAAACTTGGCTTCCTCATTTGTTGACTAACATCAGTTACATACACATCGCTATATAAAGAGGGGTTAATATCTCGTATTTTGAAAATATTATTAAAGACGTTTTTGAAGGAATTCACTTGACGTACCTGATATTGATCTACTTATTCGTATAAATTTTCTTGAACTAACAATCTAATACATATGAAAAAAACATCTAATTGAGTGTTTATAGAGCAACTTCGAAGAAAATGTTTAGAACCGTTTTTGAGATATGGACTTACAGTCACATTTCCGGTTTCGAATTTTCCACCCCAATTTTCCAATTTTCACAAAAAGTTGGAAAATTCTCCTGTGCTCTAGACTTTTCTAAATGCTGAAGTTTCGTAGCTCTATTTTTATTAGTTTGAGAGATATAATAGTCAAAAATTCCAAACATACGTACACACACTCACATACAGGTACACTGACTAATCGCCAAAAACCATTTTTTTGGGTTCAAGAGACCTTAAAACATGTAAATCAGGTGAACACTCGATATCGATTTTTTGACCGAATACAATACTTCCATTGCCAACCGTAGTTGGTTGATGGAAGTAGAAATATCATTAAAGCCATAGTAGACGAAAGGAAGGGAAGAATTTATTTTTAGAACGCATTGTTGGAGTTTCATGTAACAAAATGTGGATTTAAGAAAATATAAATTATTATTCATTGGCACACGCAGGTAGAAAAAGAGTAATTTAATGTAGTTCATCCATTTGAGTGCTTATTAATAGAGAGTCTGTGTAAATATACAGAATCGTCATAATATCAGGTTCCAGACTTCCAAGTGAAAAATTCGTTTTTAAGAAATCATTAGGTCCATCATGTCGAGCAAGCGTAATGCATTCTGCATCGAAGAAAATTTAAATATTATAAGCGGAAAAGAAAATAAAAAGACCAGCTGATATTTGCGGGAAATATATATATTAGGGGGTATCGAATAAAGCAAATTTTTTATGATGCTTTTGGGGTAGAGCGGAAAAGTTGCCTCTATACATAAGTAACTTCTGTTTAAAATTTCACCACCCTAGAATAATGTCTTCTGTTCTGGCAAGGGACCTAAAATTTCAAAAATTTAATAAAATCGGCAATTTTTTTTTTTTTAATTTTTTTCAAATTTCACAGCACTTTGCGGTAGTGTGCAAAAGTTGCACCTATGTATGGTTAATTACAGTGCAAAATTTGGCGCCCCATGGACAATATGTTCTGTTCTGGCAAGGAGCCTGAAATTACCTAAAAATCGACAAATACACTGTTTTTCATTATTTAACTAATATTTATTAAACATAAACCAAAATTGTCATACACTCGCATTCTATTAGATATAAGAATTAAGAAATAAGTATTCAAAATTAAAAGTACGAAAATGTGTGTTTTGTTAGGTCTTTAGGTTTTGTACTGTCTCTTGCACCTAAATTCAGGCATGGACTTTCTCGATTTCAGAGTGGAGCGAATAAATCCATCCCATTTTTTATGACCACACACTTTCTTTGTGGCCTCCGTAACCAATTTTACTGTTCTTTCCACAGATTGTGTGTGGCATGGGAACTTTGGAAAATTCCAGTCAACTGGTACTGGTTCTTTCAGCATATTTTACAAATCTTCAGTAGTCATATCATTCAGTATTGGTGGTGGAGTTACTTCGCTGGACGACCAGTCAATTAGTTCGCTGTAGTCGTTTACTTGGAATTTTATTTTTGGAATATCGAACTTTCTAATCCCAACGTGTCCAACCGTCTCACATGATTCTCGTGCTTTTATGACTTGTCGAATGCCAAGGGCTCTGATATGTGTTCTCTTTTCAGTCAGCATCGCGAGCAGAATGTTTTCTGGAGATGCGAAGTAAGCATTCCGAGAAATCAGTGGGTCGATGAAGTTGCGGTTAACTTGATCCAAGTATCTGGATGACTGAATGAAATGGTAAAGATGCAGAGCTCTATCCTTAAGTGAATGATGGATTTTGATGCGGAACCAAGATGGCACATACACCCTGATAACGAACTCTACTATGGTACGTAAGTTGTCTGATGGTTCCGTGGTGGAAACATACAGTCTTAACATCCGGTTTGCTGTTGTCAACCAGCGGGACATGTTTAGGGGACCTGTATCGCGCTTAGCAAGACCTGGAGGACACATGCCTGAGCTAACGGTGAGAGCAATATCCCTCAGATACTTCTGGTCCTTACTCAAAGTTGTTATATCATCTGATGGCAAGGTGCAGTTAACTGGCTCAAATGTTACCACTGGAAGCCGCTCACACGCCTTCAAAGATTTTCCAATGCAACCAGTGTAGGAATTGGGTCCGGAGGTGGGACCATCAAGGGACTCGAACAAGTGGCGGAGAGGCAATTCGTTGAAATGTAGTTGACAAACTGCCCATTGCACAGCTCTCCCGATCTTCAGTTCAAGACGACGCAGTACCCCATTATGAACACCAGTATTTACGATCGTTCCATCACACCTTAGAACAAGAATATGGTTTAAACCTCCGGGCACTTCTGCTGTGATAAAGTCGTAAATACTTTCAGCAGTGGCCAGACTTGATCCTGAAGCAGGTGTAACATGACCAACGTAGCTAGATCCTGGTTGTTTCACCAAGGAATAGTGTTCCTCTACAATTGTTCTTTGGTAGTATTTATCATCCTCCTTTTCTGTTGACATTGTTTTGTCACGTCGCCCTTCGAAGTAAAGACCCGTTAAATGATCATTGTCAATGTCCGAACTCTCACTTTTAAGCTCTTGCATGGTTCGATACCTTTCTCTAGCAATTTTGTTCTTATCAATCACTAAAGATGTATCCGATACAGAGACTAGGCCTACGTCGTGCAGAACGCTAGAAGCTATGGCACCCGTGGCTTGAAGCGATACCCCAAATCTTTGGCTTATTAAGGCGGTATTTGAAAGTTTTCTTCGCATTTGCGAAGAGGATGAAGTCGATGGCCCGGGATTGTAGTCGTAGTCATCAGGGTCAGGTTCCTTATCCCCATCCATTGCCTCATCATCTTCTAAAACCGGTGATGTTGATGAGGGCTCATCACCATCAGGCTGCGATGAGCAGGAAGCAGTAGATTTAGAACTACGAAGGAATTTTTTTGTTTTCCTTTCAGCACGTGCTTGGAGCTTTTTGGTTTCTTGCAAATCGAGCGATCCAATGCACATTAGGCGCTTTGTTCTCTGATCAGCAATAAATGTTTGTTTCTTAAAGAGGACCTTGGATTCCTTCGGGCAATTGCAGTCTGTAAACGTGGAGCACTTATAAGCTGCTACATGAAAAACAAAGCATGATTCTTCTTTAAACTTCTCCACCCTTGCTTTAGTTGCCATGCTTTTCTCTATTCTTTTATAAACAGCCTTGATATCAATATATTTCTTGTCATATGCATAAATCATATCAAAGACACGTTTCTTTGAAACTGTCGGAATGGAAGCATCAGAATACAGCATTTGCAGCTTTACAAAAACTTGCTCTGCGATGTAAGAAAATGCGGGTTTCTTGTTACCAGTTGTTTCAGATCCAAGACGCCACCTTTCGTAAATGCAGTATTTAATAACATCCTCTTTTGTTGGAAGCATCCTAGCAAAATCTGTCGGTGATCCGAAAATTGGGCAGTCTAATGCTCCTCGTTTTGAAAATTTTGAAGATTTTGCCCTGTTTTGTTGCTCACTGTTAGCTCAGTTCACGACCTGTAACAACAAAAAAAATTAATTAGTGGTAAATAATTAGTGGTTAATGATAATCTGGAAAATCTGCTGCTAAAATAATTGATAATAAATCATATTTATATCTAAAAGTTTAATGAAAAAACAGTGTATTTGTCGATTTTGGGGTAATTTCAGGCTCCTTGCCAGAACAGAACATATTGTCCGTGGGGCGCCAAATTTTGCACTGTAATTAACCACACATAGGTTCAACTTTTGCACACTACCGCAAAGTGCTGTGAAATTTGAAAAAAAATTTCAAAAAAAAAAATTGCCGATTTTACTAAATTTTTGAAATTTCACGTCCTTTGCCAGAACAGAAGACATTATCTTAGGGTGGTGAAATTTTGAACAGAAGTTACTTATGTATAGAGGCAACTTTTCCGCTCTACCCCAAAAGCATCATAAAAAATTTGCTTTTTTCGATCCCCCCTAATATATATATATATATATATATTACAGTTGCAAAAATATGGAAAAACAGAGAAAGCGTACTTTCTGCTTTTGAGAGAAATTTGAAATTCTGTCAAAAAAACTGAGAAAAGCTGAGCATTAACAAGTGAAAAAGACTTTATTAAAATTATTCAGCATTCAATGAAACCGAAACGTAAAACTGTCTGGGCAATGCTTCAGTCAAAAGCTAATGACTTTTCTAGTAAATTTGGAATTCCATTTTCATGTTAACATGGATGGTTTGATAGTATCGAAAAGCAGAATAACATATCTTCGAAATAATTGTCAAAAAATCTGGAGGTTTTCCACCATCCGAGAAAATCGGTGATAAATAAAAGATGAATCGATGAATAAATAAAAGATGTTTGGAATGGCATCTCTAGTGAATTTGACGAAAATGTCAAATTTAATGCTGATGTTGCTGCAATCTTTTGCAATTTTAGGCTAAACTAGACATTAAAAGCTAATGAAGAGAAATGTAATGACGGATAAAGTCAAAAGGCAGGATTGCATTTTCTGTGTCGTGCCAATATGAGTAGAATTGGACGCCGTAAGCTTCCAGTAAAGGAAAATCTAAACGCCCAAAATTCTCCAAAAGTATCAAACGGCTTCTTGTTTCTTATGAAGACAACCGTAATGTATGTATGATTAAATAATTGTTTGGATAACAGCTTCGAAAGTGGTGTCGTGAACTGTAAGCTAAGAGGCGGAAGACTGAATTTCTGCTTGGCAATTGTAGTAAACATAACGACAATAAACTCAATCGATAAGAATTGTTCATTTTTCTGCGATTGTAACTTCTGTAAGTATAGCTTAGGGACCAGTGTGTCATCAAAAGCGCTAAATGGAAGTAGCTCATTTTACAAATTTTAGTGGGACATTATTAAAATGTAAAATGCGACGTTTTTTAAAATGCAGTTATAATGCTCGTAAAGTACACTTATAATGTTCGAAAAATCTTAGTGGTTTGCTATGGATTCTACAATCAGGAAATGTTTTCGACATGCTGGACTAGCAAATAATGTTGAAATACAACAAATGTTGAAAGGGCAAAGAATGATGACGATTTACTTATCGCAATGTGGATAGTAAAGCACAAATCTTCATCATTCTCGGAGTGTGACATGCAGTTGTTCGAAATATGTGAAGATAAAGTCATTACATATGAAAATCCTTCTGATGAAGCCACCAGGGGCGAAGTTTTGTTTTAAAATCTCATGAAAGCGCTGAAGAGACATGCTTCCAAGAACACAGGGAAAATAAGTTAAGCTTTTCGACTACGCGAGGTGTGATCTACTTGACAAGAAACATGAAAATACTATTTAGTTTCATCTGTATAGACAATGAAATTTATCTTTTTAAACCTTAAATAAGGGAAGTGCCGCTTCCATCGCTTCCATGAACGCTTCGCAACTGGAAGCGAATGTAGAAGAAATTAAAATGAATCATTCTGAAATAAAAAATACTCCATCTCATGCAGATAAAAAAGATCATGTGGTGAAATACCCACCTTCCAATTTTGGCGCAGAATGTCCTAAGTTGTACCTGGAGCCATAAAATGCCAATAACCAACCCACCTTCCCAGATGCTACAAGAGCGATGCTTGTTATTAATAAGTTTTTGTCTACCCAAACAGTGAAGAAAGATTCTTGGAGTAAATATATATGTACTGGAGAAATAAATTTATGAAGTGCATTGGAATCTGCATTACGTCAACAGAAGCTTACCGATTATTTTTTATCAAAACATTTAGAAAAAAAGTAAAGGTAAAATGGATTTATTCCCATTTGTATTCATTTTCAGTTAATTTAATATGTATGCTGCCAGATTAATGTGAGCGATTTTAATCAATTTATTTATTATTGAATATTTTAAATAATATTTATCTTTTTTTTTTTTTTTTTTTTTTAATACACAATTTCTAAAAATGCATAGCAAGTAATGATTTAAACATTTTGTGGATTCTATCATTATTTTTAATTATTTAGATATAGAAAACGACTAGATATAGCGAAAATAACACTTGGACACTTGAAGTTCGTTGTAACTTGATTCGACTGTATGTATACATATATATATATATATATATGTGTGTGTGTGTGTGTGTATGTGTATGTGCGTTGAGATATAACCTTAAATTTTTACAGTTCACATTAAATTATTTTATTTTTGTTAGACAAAGTTTAATTGTTTCTAAAGCTCTCAGTGTTTATTAAACATCTCGAAAAAATCAACTTTTTTCATTAAAAATAAATAAATAAATAATATACTTGCTATGTTAAAAAATATTTGCACCGTGTTTTAAGAAAAAAGAAAGAAAAAAAAAATACCTGCACAAAATTCAGACAATTATTCGCAAAATATCAAATATCTTTTGATATAAGTTTAATGTTAGGGAAAGGTATTTTATAGACCTTTTTTTTCCTTTTTGAGACCTTTTTGAAGAACTTCAAAGAAATAACCTGAATGATCTATAAAGGAAAATTAATTACTAGGAGAATAACTTATATTAATAAATGGTAACTTATAAAAAAAGTTACTTTGACTAACATTTAATTAAGAAAGATAAAAAATAATTAAGGAACTTATTAATGTTGAAATATTTGAAAGTATTACCGAAAATCTAAAGATCAGTTTTTGCCTGGCAAGAAACCATTTAGGATAATATGAAGAGAATAAAAAGAGAAATAAAAAGATTTGTAAATAATAATAATAATATTTTTTAAATATATATCGTAAAGTTTTATATCGTAAAGATCGGTTTTTGTCTGGCAAAAAAGTATTTAAGGTAAATATAATGAGGAAAATGAAAAAAGGTTTTTGAAAAAGATTTCTGAATAATAATAATAATAATAATAATTTCAAAATATATATCATAAAGTTTTATTAAAGAACTCTCTAAATTTTTTAATGTTGTATATGTATATATCAATATTTTTATTTATTTATTTATCATAATTAGAGCATATTGACGGTGTTTTATAATAAAATTTCTGAAATTTTATACAAACGACATTTTCTTCTCTGTATTTCAAAATGCATGATAATTAATATACATATATAGAATTAAAAAAAATTTGAATAAAAAAAAATACATGTAAACTTTTTAAAGTTATAATATAAATATCTTAATAAAAAGAAGGTAATGTTTTTTGGGATTTATATTGTAAATCCTTTTAGATAACTAAAAATAGTACTTTACCATTTTTTTTTCTTATTCCAAGTACAACACATTAACAAAACATTATATGTATATATATATATATATATATATATATATATATATATACGCTCATTCTTATGTGATATTTACATTCAAAAGTATATTTCCATTTTATTGTGCGAATTCTTTTGTTTTAAGTTTATAATTCATATTAACAGTTTGAAATTAATAAAGGATAACTCTAGGAGAGATAGTCATAGAAAAGAGATGGCCTAAATATTTCATAAACGTGGTCATAGATGGCAACATAAACTTCGTCCGTAGGAAATATTTCAATGAGTGAGTTTATTCATTGCTAAATGCAGTTATTTATTTATTTTTTATCTATTTTTAAGCATTATTATTATAAAAAGTAAATGACATTTTAATGTTGATTTAATTTAGTGGTTAAATATTTTTATTGAATTTTGTATAGACTGTTTTACAATACCTACGTTACATTTTGTTTCACTATACGAACTTTTGAGGCACGTACATAATCCAATCTTTATTTTTAAGCCTGAAACAAAGGCGTACTTTGCGAAATGATACTTTATTTTGGGAGGGTATCTGTCCTTCAGTTTTAGGAGAGTTGGTCCCATTAAAACATCACAAAATTCATGATGTGTTATCTCTTCTGGTAACACTTGTTACAACAAGAATATCAAGTAGCTGCACTATTTAGGAGATCAGGAAACAGCTTTGGCCCGAAGATGCGATCTGCTACAATACCGGCCATTATGTTTATTATAAAACGTATTTGTGTAGATTGAGTGCGTATCACATGCGGGTTTACCCATGTATGGTTGTTATGGATTTTGTAAATACCCTCTCTCGCAAAATACCCCTCACCTGTGAACAACACGGAGATTGAGAAACGGGTATCTGCAAAGATCATTGTAAAATAATATTACAGTTTTAAAAAATTAAAGAACACGCTTTTATAGAAATGTGAACTAAAAAGCACAAAATATTTATCTTAGTATTAAAATGCATGGTAAGAGAAAATCGTGTGAGTGACACACCATAATATTTACATACATTTAAATCTTTAATTAACATAATTTAGAATTAAACAAAAACCATTTTTAGAAAATCTCCCCTGACTGTGGTCGAACGCTAGACCATTAGGTTCGTAGCGCGGAGCTTTACCTCACAGCCACAGCGTTCACGCAGGGAAAGTCTTTTCTTTTACAATATAGATTTTTGTTTGTTCCCAGAGTGGTTACAAACATACATTGATACATACAAACATACATACAGGTGAAGCTAATAAAAGCGTGTTAAAAAACAGATGAGTTTGAAAATCACATTCTTCCAGTGACTTCACGCGCTAAAAGTGATATGCATATGCATGCTATTGTTCACCAAAATCCTTCACAAGCTCTTGCATAAAATCTCGATTTCACCCACGGTACTTCGTGTATTTCTAGTGGCAGTGCTCTGTAACACCCCAAGCACAGTTTATTCGTTAGCTGGAAGCCGTATCGTTCGATCACGATTAAATGTGACTTTACAAAAACATCAGTTGGGTAGGCTCGCAAACTTTGTATGGACGGGAGTTCGCCTCAACGGATACCTTTGGACTTATAACCTCTGAGCGGATCGACCATTATAATTTACTGATACATATGCCAGAAGCATATCTACTTTCTATGAGTTCGCGTAGTCTGCTAGCCTACAGCGTCTCAGTCTTTTTGGAAAATATAGCTTATACTTATCGCAACTCTTATTTATCGTAGAGTCCTTCTGGGGGCAAGTTGAACTCTGAATAAGTTTTATATTCCCTCTTTAAAGCTCTCTTGGGGAAATTTGGGCTGAGATTCCTCCCATTCTTCTTTACGGTCACCACTATCGCAACTCGGGAGAGTGCTTTGTGTGATGGAACCATTTTAATGTCCGTACTGCGTCAGGAATACGTTTTCAACCGGACATTTGTATGTGTTTCCGAGTCCCCTAGATGTATCCTACCTCCTCACAAAGTGTGTAGGTTTTTAGACGGGACAACCTGTATTCATACATATAAATACAATGCTGTTCCATATATAGAAGATGTCCTGGCAAGACCAAACAAAATATTCACAATCCGATTCTTCACATTAAGTGCCCAATGAGTGGCATTTCTACCCCAAACAATTTTCAAAAAAAAAAAAAAAAAAAACAAGCAAAAATAAGATACCGTACCCAGTTGATTAAAAATAAATAAATAAACTATTGGAAATATGAACATAGTTATGAGTTATTCCGTAGGTTTCTGGATGAAGGTGTAAAATATGACAATTTCGCATATTGAAGATTTCATGCAAGCCCCATAAAGTACTGCTGCAATACATCCGTAAAATTCTCAGAAAGTGAACACAGCATAGCAGATACAAGCACCATATATTGTCTTTATGTTCTATATGATTAATTTTTGCCCTTGGTAACCAAACAGCTACGTAAGAAAATGCAGGAGATAACATTAGTTTTCTGTTTAGTTAGAGGGTTAGTTTATTAGTTTAGTTTAAGAAGTTTATCTCAAGTCATGGACAAAATGGAGGTATAAAGTTCATGAAACATTATATACGAGAATATATACGTACTTTTATTAAAAGGGAGGGACTCCAAATTAGAACTTGAAAGAGAACGACAATAGTGTGAAACGTTCCGATTAAAGCATTTATGAATATTTAATATATATACAATGCTGGGGTATATATCCAAAACGCCCTTCCTTCGCCAAGCACTTGATCTTTATCTCATTATCATGTAAATGAATGTCAAATGCCAAATTTTCCATGAGATCAAATATTAGCTCAAATTAATTAATACAAATCGAAAAAGGTTTAAAGTTGTGTTTTCTACAAAAATTATGCTTTATGTTATTTATTTTATTTATTTTTATTTATTTATTTATTTATTTATTTATTTTTTACAAAAGGAAATTACATATATATATAATTAATTATTTATTTGCATATTTTTTTTTTTAATAATGGATGATATTTCCGTGACGTTAAATCAACCTTGCACGAATTTTATTCCTGCCTCGCTATACTAAAATTATATATAATTTCCTTCTATGTGAATTAGAAAAAAAATATTTTGCTCGTACATTTTTTTTTATGTTTTCCAATGCGTTAATTGGTTAAAAATACCATAAACACGATTTTTTGTTTTCTGAAAATTTATGCAAATGGGTTACTGACAGTTTATGTGCACTAAATCTCGGGTTAACAAAATCACGCAACATCACAAAAAATATTTTTTGTTGGATTTTGTCATAAGTTGTTGCTGATAAGATTTTATTTTTTTCATTTCGTCTAGCAGCTATCGCTACAGTGCTGTATTTTTTTCATTTGCAGGAAAACATTATCTAAAAATTAAAAATGCTTTGTATTTTTTTTTTTTTTTTTTTTTTTTTTTTTTTTTTACACATAAAACTACAGTAATTTGATTTGTGTGTCAATCAATTGACAGGCGGTGCTGTTAAACAGTTTATATATTATATACATTATAGCTATATCTAAGCTTGCAGAGTATAAAATAACAGGAATGTTAATATGTAAAATGCTTATTGGAAAAAATATAACCTTGTTAAATTCTAACGCATATAAATAAAAAAAGTACTTACTAATGATTTTCTAATCATTTTTCAATAAATAAATCAGGCTGGTGTCTTGAAAACGAAACTTTCAGAACGATAAAATAATTTCAATATTTTTAATCAAACTGCACACACATTTCACAAATTACGATCAACAGATATTACTGAACATAAATATTTGTATTTACAAGATATAGGAACATTTTATAAACAGAGGGCCCAAAAATTAAAGTAAATTCGAAAAATACAACACAGTAGCGACATAATGATCAGAACCCCTTCTACCTTCGCCGGTAGCGGTAAACAGAACAGAACCATTCCGGTTTCACCCGCTTCAACTGGAGTGGGGTTTAGTTGATCTGCAGCTATTGCTGGCCTTGGGGAAGGAACTATTCCAGCTGCTTTAGCTTTGCAACATCCTCCCCATTTGAGCTTTCTGAATGATGCTTAACAGAAATCATGACACTGAAAAATACTAACAGAAAGGTTAACAAATGACAATATATATATGAACTACATTAAGCATCTAATAATAAGAAAAAAGAAAAAAGAGTTCAATTTCTAAAGAAAAAAAATGTTTATGTAGTCTTTGAATAGTCTTATATCAAATGTGAACAACAAGAAGTTTTACTGGTCTCACTACTCTGCCAAAATGTGTCTTAATTGGAGCTCCATCATTAGACTTCTCACCAGTGTTATCATTTGGTTTCGGTGCAGGATTTGGCACATGCTGCTCAAGTCTTTGTGTGATTTCAAGAGGATAGAGTCTCTGAATTGGTCGTAGTAAAATTCCTTTCGATGTTTTAAGTTTAACCAGTCTGACCTTTGCTAAGGGCCAACATAAACGTTTTTTGTCATCGCTGCAAATCAAGACTATATCAACCACTTGAACTGTGTCGTGACTTTTGGGGATCGACGAACGTAGAAAACCCGAATATTCTCTTCTGAATCTTTGCTTTAAAGATTCTCTTACTCTCTGAATATTTCTAGATCTTTCAACAATGTCAGTTTTCTCAATTTGATCCAAGTCCGGTACATCACTTGTTCGTAATTCTTGCAGGAACAATGAAGGCGTTAGAACATTTAGTTCTTGATCTTCAGATATGAACGTTAACGATCTATTGTTCGTTATAGATTCACATTCACATACACGCGTATGTAGTTCATCTTGTGTCAGAGAGGCTATTCCTAAGTTTTTTCGAAGCAAATCTTTACGAATTCGTATAAATCTTTCCCAGAACCCTCCCTACCATGGGGCTGATGGTGGGTTAAATTTCCATCTAATTTCCTTTACTTCAAACGTTCGTTGAATCTCAGTCCAATCCAAACTTTTCAATGCATTATTTAATCCAGTAAAGTTTGTACCGTTGTCGGAGTATAACACAGAAATCCGTCCTCTTCTCGCTATAAATCTTCGTAAAGCCTGAATGAAAGCATTCGTACTAAGTGATGGAATCAATTCTAAATGCACAGCCCTAAACACCGCACAAGAAAATAGTACGATCCAAACATTTTGTTTGGACTTGGTGAGCAGAGGACCTGCTAAATCAACTCCTGAGACTTGAAAAACTGCTGATAATTTCGTTCGATCTTCTGGAATAGGAGGAAATGGTATTTCAAGATGTTTAACCTTTTGCTTCTTACAGATATTACACTCATGAATGACATTTCGAATAATTCTTTTTCCTTTCAAAATCCAAAATCGCTCTCTCAAAATAACAAGTAGAGCAGACGCTCCAGCATGTTTGTTGACAATATGCTGTTGCTCGATAAGTCTTTTCACTACTGAATGTTTGGAAGGAAGAACCAAAGGAAAAATAAAATCAGAGTTTTCATTTTCGTTTATAAGTCTGGATTTCAGTTTTAGTATTCCCTCATCATCTTTATAGGTTTGGAAATTTACGAGAGATCTTTTACCTTTTTTATCTGTAAAACATTCAGTCTGTACACAAAGAAAAAGTGTCTTTTGAGCATTTTCAATTTCTTCAGATGTAATATTTGGATATTTTCTTAAGTCTTTAGATTTCGGTCGAAAACGTAATATACAAGCTATGATATTAACCATATTTGAAAATTTTGAAACTATGTTCGCGAATCGAGATACCACATATTCAAACTCAATTTTATTAGCAGAAACTACTTCTTTTTTTTTTCTGAGCAATCTCTTCTTCATTGATATTTATGACTGACTTAGACCATTCCTCTTTTGGATTCTTCAACCAGACTGGTCACAGCCACCACTGCGATTTTAATAACTGTTTAGCTCCACATCCTCTGGATGAAAGATCAGCAGGGTTCAATTCACCGGAAACATGGAGCTAATTCCCAGTATCAGTAAGTTTCCTAATTTCATTTATGCGATTATTTCCAAAAACTGACCACTGTTCTTGCCGCTTAATCCAACTGAGTATTGTGGATGAATCAGTCCAAAAACAGGATTCTGTTTTTTCCATTTTCGGAGCATCTTTAACTGATTTGAACAATCTTGCTCCTATAGTAGCTCCCATGAGCTCTAAACGGGGAATTGTTATCTTTTCAGTGGAGTTATTCGAGATTAAGCTTGCAATAAGTGAATGTTCACCACACCATCAGTGGACTCATATCTTAGAAAAACGCATGCGGCGTAGGCAGTTTTGCTTGCATCTACAAATGTATGCAATTTTAGAATTGACGATTCAGTCACACCAGTCCATCTAGGTATTTTAAAAAGTGTAAATTTTTGACCCAACCAAGAAACTTCTTTTAATTTCATCACGAACTTCCGCATCCCAATGTTCTTTAGTTTTCCATATGGCTTGAAGCAAAATTTTGGATTGTATTAAAGCTGGGCAATATAACCTGTCGGATCGAAAATTTTACTAATAAATCACAAAATTTTTCGTATCGTTAGTTTTTCTGTCTTATCTAATTTTAATAGTTCATAATCTATTTCTACAGTATCAGAGCATTTGTCCCATATTAAGCCTAACACTTGTGTTTTAGAATCTTGAGAAGGGATTTCAGGAAAAGCTGTACTTTTCCAGCCCCTAAAATTCAATTTTTATTCTTTCATAATATCTGTGGCAAAATTCACAGAGTTATCTAATTCTGAAATGTTATGTACACTGGTCCTACAATTGTCAACATAGAAACTGTCACGCAATCTTTCCCTACTACTTTGTTCTATAGGACCTCTACTACCAAGGAGTTCTAAATCCCATAATTTTAAAACCGGTATGTCTTCTTGAGAAAGCATACTAATGACAGACATATTTATATCTCTACAACTACTGGACTGAGGGACTTTTCCCATCAAAATCAATCCTAATTTCTATTCCATTGCGACTAAGCCTGACTTAAGTTGTTCTCGTCTACAAGTAAATAATTTACCAACGACGTCTGCTCCCTAAAGGACTTCGATAGGCCCAGAATTTTCAATGTCAGTTGATATGATTCCTTTATTTTGTAACTCACGTGTCCAATTTTCCTGTGTAATCGCAGAAATATCATCACAAATAATATTTTGATCTAAAGCATCTAAGCTCTAAATATAATCATTATGGAGATTACTAAAATAAATTTTGTAACATATATGTTTATTTATATCTGTTTTATCTCCACCGAATAACGAATGACAAAATTCTTCTTCTCTTACAAAATCGGAATTTAATTCTTCTGCAGTGGATTTCAATATATAGGATTTTTGAGACTCTGTATCTAGGACAACTCTCGCTTTGCGCTTCGAATTTTTTCCATGCAGCATTACAACTAAAGTTTGCAAAAATGCACTATTAGTAGCATGAGACTTTTATTCAGTTTGTTTCCGTGTAAATAGTGTGTCAACACACTTTTATTTATTTCATCGTGATTCGAAAGTGACCTAGAACCTTCATTATTTTTATTAGATTCTAACGTGGGACACATACAAATTAAATGTTTCTTACTACAAATCTGACAACTAATGTTTGATTTACATGAATTGGCTACGTGGTCCTTAACCAAACAAATTCGACACAATCCCTTATTTTTAATAACTAAAAGTTTCTCGCTTAAAGGGATATAGATTGCTTTTTTACAAAATCGCGTTTCATGATCTTTTGAACAGAACAAACGTAAATTATTTTTTGAATCATGTGTAATTAGTTCCATTGCAGAAGGATAATTATCTTTCACATTCATATATGTTGCTAAACCTTTATGTTCACTCTCAGGAAGCGTACTACAAAGATCGGTTCTGCTCAATTTAATCTTTTCTTCGGATTGTACTTCATTTCCTAAAAACAGAAGTTTGGCATCAAGACTCGATATTTTATTTTCAGCTTCTAGAATTTTTCTCTGTCGTTCAAATAAACGTAACATATTTATGGGTAAGGAACTTTCAAATAAGGGATATAAAATTATACCACACATTTCACTAGTAACACCCAAAGTGCCTAACGCTCGTAACTGAGTAGATAATTTATTATATAAACCGCTCTAAGAATCATTTTTCTTATTAATAGAATTAAGAACAAGTTTTAATAATTCACGAGCATAAAAATCGATCAAAAGGTCTTCTCGACCATACCTTTCTTTTAAACTCTGTATAGCTATTTGTAAATCATAATTTTCTTCTGTTATGGGATATTACAGAACAATTTCTCTAGCTTCTGATTTAATTTTAGTCGACTGAATCAAATAATGAAATTTATCTGCATTACTTAAATTTTTATTCTCATGAATATTCTTAAATTGATTCAAAATGTGAGCAAATCTTTAAATCTCCCCCGAACGTGTAAAGTTCAACTTCAGGAAGATGCTGAGCTGACATAATGTTTTACCCGATTTGTTATTCTCTATTTGGTTATCATTATAAGAAATATTACTTTCTTTTACATTTAATTTTTTGTGATTTTCTAAAAAGCGTTGAGCTCTTAATTGAATTCTCAATGACTTTTACCTATATTCTTTTACAGAATCAAATTCTGTTTCAAATTCCTGTTCTTTTAAACTATCAAAATATGTATTATGTGTTAATTATAATGTGTCAGATTTTTGTTTAAATAAAACTAAACTGATCTCAATTTCTTCGAACGAAGAATTTTCGTCTGCTAGTATATTTTCTAGCTTATCATATGCCCTCGTGAAGGAAGCTCTGTGTGCAGTTTTATTTCTTTTGATTATCTCCATTTTTACTATAAAATAATATAATACAACATTCACTCAATATTTATTTTACTAAATTTTACTTAGTAAATTTCGTTTTGATAAATTTTGAAATCACCACAACATAAACTTCAAAAGAAAATTTTTTCGTTTTACAAACTGTTAGTTGACAATCGTAAACTTCAAATTATAAATATTTCTATTTTCATTATATCAATAAATAATACACTCTGTACTACTATCTAATTGATATACTACATTCTATAACAAAATGCACTCATTTATGAAATATTCTTCGTAAGTTTCGTTTTAATATTCTTTATTCAGATCATCAATGAAAAACTACAATATGGAAATAATCTAATCTTCTTACCTCTTAATTATTCATCATTCTATTGTAAAAGACGCCAGGTCCGACCCTAATGTTGAATCAAACAGCACACACACACTTCACAAATTACGATCAACAGACATTACTGAACATAAATGTTTGTATTTACAAGCTATAGGAACATATTATAAACAGAGGGCCCAAAATTTAAAGTAAATTCGGAAAATACTCGCACAGTAGCGACATAACGATCAGAACTTACTTCCAACTTCGCCGGTACCGGTAAACAGAACAGAACTATTCCGGTTTCACCCGCTTCAACTGGAGCGGAGTTTAGATGTGCTGCAGCTATTGCTGGCCTTGGGGAAGGAACTATTCCATCTGCTCTAGCATTGCAACAGGTAGACACTTTTTTTTTTTTTAATTATTTTTTTACTTACTTTTACAATGCTTATTAGATGCAATTAAACAGAATTATATACATATTGTGCGCATTGTGCAATATAGTTTTTTTTTTTTTTTTTTTTTTTTTTTTTTTGCGTGTGTGTGTGTGTGTGTGCATATTACTCAAAAGTGTACGCTATTATTATTCAATTTCTGTGATTTGTTAGTTGATTCATATCTTAGAATCTATTGGTTAAAAATACTAAACTACATAAGTATATATCTGCTTATTTATTTATTTATTTAAGTTTTATTCTACTGTATGTTGATTTAGTTTTCATATATGACAAGGGACTTGTATACAATTATTTTAAAAGATACAGAAGAAAGTTTTGCAAAGGTCACAGGCTGATATTCTCTAAATGTTCTTTCATTCATTATTTATATCTGGATGAAACAAAATATAACTCTGATTCTAAACCAGCAGTAATAATTTTCTTCTATAAAACTCATTTATATTAATACTCGACACATATATAAGTGATAGTATACATATAAGACATAATATATATCATACACATTGCATAATAGCTATGCAAAAGTTTAGCAATTTATTTTTAAACGAAATCTGAATCAATTTTATATATAGTTTTTATTAAAAAATATATTTATATATTCATATTATTTATTAAGGAACAATAGAAAGCTTGTAACAAATTTGTCATTTCAGTAAGTATTTTTGAAATTATTAAAATGGAATAAATGTATTGTAAAGTTTTAATCCCTTTAGAATACACAGAAACGCAAATCTAGTCTTTCGCAACGTCAGTGAAATTGAAGAAGGATCTTCTTAACAGTGAAACTTTCAAAACATATACTTGAATAAACATGTTTGTTCTGTCAATTCCCTGAAGGAAAACATTTGATTTAGAAGCATGCTTCATATATGTAAACAATTTTATGTTAAAAGTTTAAGTATTTGTTCAAGGGTTTTTTCCTATATTATTTAGATTTAAATTATATTTTTCTTTCAGAAAGTAGTGTATTGTTTAACATAAATTATTTTGTGAAACTACTCGCAAAATCAGTAACGACTTAAACTGACTTTCATTAATAAAGAAAAAGAAAAGAAAAAAAAAAAAAAAAAAAAAAAAAACTTGAAATTTTAAAGCGTGTATACTATTCTAAGATTTAAATATTCACACAATTTTATTATGCATTAATTTTGCTTTTAAAGTAAATATATATATATATATATACACTTTTAACATCTTGATGACGAATATCATTTATCATAAAATATGATTCTGTTGAAAAAAAAAAAAAAAATAATAATAATAATTGTGGGTGGTCGCTAGTTTGTCATTCCGCCAACAGACGTTCATTATAGGACCCTGTACCGTCAAAACTTTAGATTATAATAGACAAAACCCGTAGCTGAATTCAATTACGTTTTCTTTAGTATAGTAAAATTACAAAACATTTTTTTTTCTTTTGCTATTTCTTTCTTAAGTAGTCGAGTTCAATTTACATATGGATTTGTACGATTAGTTCGTAACACAATATTTTACGGGCGTCATTTTTTTCCCTATTAAGAATATGAAAAAAAAAAAATTACGCATGGATTGCTTTAATTATTAGAAATTTTTCAATCCATATATAAATATTATCTTAAATATTTGCTAAAATTAAACATGGCATTTATTTTGGCCGATGAATTCGACCCGGATCCAACATGGTACGTTCCGTGTATCAACTTTAAGAGCTGAATCATTCATTCACAGGCAAGGATACACAATCATTTAATCATACTTAATTTTTAAATTTGACGAATTCAAGTATTGTCCCATATTTTGTAATAAATATTGTGCAAAACAATACTTTTCTGAAGAATTGAATAAAAATAACTTTTTTAAAACTAGAAAATATCTATAAAAAAATTATTAGCTGATCCATGTAAATAGCTTTATTCCTTTCCCATTTAAAACTTTCCAATAAAGTTAAAAAGTGTGCATGATTCCAGTTTTTCTATCTGTCTGTAGGTAACCGCAGACAGAGTTGTAAAATAGCTAAGTTTTAACACAGATATATAAACCTTGGAAGAATTTATAATACTAAAATCAAATTTGCATTACTAACTTTACCTATTAAGTTTTCAAAAATAATATTAAAAAATATGTAGCATTAAAAAAAAAGACGTATAATTTCATATTTGTAAACTCCCAAACACACCCATATATATATATATATATATATAATCTCAATTTTCTAAATATCTAAACGTTGAATTTTTTCTTAAGACATTAAAAAAATTTCCACAGTTTTTGAACTGTATTCAATATATATAAACAAAAATCAATTAAATTAACAGTTTCTGCAACACTGCCAATATTTATCTAAACTGTTCTTATTATAAACATTACGTGAATTTTATAAAACGTAAAATATTGTAAGCGTAAGATATATTTTATAAAATGTAAAAAAGTACACTATCCGATATAGGAAATGCAACATCATGAAGACTTTGTCACAGAAATATGAACATTTGGGAAATATTCAACTAAACAAGACATGTAAGTGATTTGACGTGTAAAAAAGGTTACGAGAATTATTTGCAAGTGTTCTCATGTGCAAACCGATCACGTGATTATTTCATGATTAAAAAAAGTGAAGAACATGAATGAGGAAACTGCTTCTACTCGTCCATTCCAAGAGAATCAGAATTATAAGAAATTTAATTTCGAAAATTAAGAAGTGTACTGGAAACAGTTTTCGCTACCGTGCATTTTCACGACGGTTGCAACTGCAAGATGAATTAGTGGTATTGTACGCTACGACTTATTGTCTATCGCTGCTTAAATTAGTGTTATTTTCTTAACTGTTTATTAGATTTAGTGGACCAGATACATTGGGAAAAGGTGTAGCCCCCTTCCTCCTCGCCGAAGAAAAAAGAAAATCAGGCCTCCAATAATGAACTATTTACATTCTTCAGACTGCGTATAAGGTCTTTTTTTTTTTTTTTTTTTTTTTTTTTTTCAAGGACACTGTACACAAGCTTATTGAATATATATGTCGTAGGATTGCTGCTTGTATCGCCGCGATATTGTGTCTTATTTCGATATGATTTCTCTGTATTTTTCAGTTAAATCTAATACATTCTTCTCGTAAGTAAAACCACTTATTTAGATATGTATCTGCAGACTGTCTAAAAATTATCGCACATAAGGATTTCGATTTATCAGGACAAAATTCTCACGCTAATTGAATCTGTATCTTGTAAGATTGCTAGTTGTATCGCTGTGAGAAGTGGTTCTACTTCAAACTGATCATCTTATTTTACGCGGTTTCAACTAAAATTTTCTTTTAGCAAATATAATCACTTATTTACATATGCAACAGCTGTCTGTGTGAAACATTTCGTGACCCTGTATCGCTGATTCGTAGTGTTGTATTTTCTATGTTGGACAGTGTATTATATGAAAATATGCTCAGGCAGAACTACATTTTAGTATTATAATGGCAGGAGCTTCAATCAACTTCCATCAACGTTTATTGCGCTCAACATTTAGTCATATTTATTAATATTAAAAACAATAATTAAATTAGAAATAAAGTAATAAAAGTAATAAAATCAGCATTTGACTAAATTCATGATCTAATATATAAAAGTATTTTGAAATAATAATTTTAAAATATCTTTTAAAAAATCATAAAAATACTCGTCTAAGTAATCATACTTACTTAAATATTTTTATAAGTAATTTAATACGTAATAAAGTATGATCTTTTATTAAAAAGTATCGGCCATTAAATATAAAAATTGAATTTGAAATCATAAAATTACACATTTTAAGTGAATCAAAATAAAACAGATAGACATGTTTAAATCTCAGCGAAATATGATTTAGATACAAAGTAGTTTTAATTAAAATTATTTATATCTAAGTTACGAAATATATATATATATATATAAATCTTCCGAATTCAGGTTTATTTCATGTAAAAAAATGCACTATTAGCTGTTTTATATTGATAAAAAGTTAAATAAAAATACTCTCAATATATTTCAGTAACCTTTTTAAATAGCATTTTTATGTTGGAAAATATTTAATAAAGAGGACAGAACGCGGATGATTTTTTTTTTCTCTTTAAACAACCTGCAAAATCTTTTCTTTTTCTTTTCCTTTTTCTTTTTTTTTTTTTTTTTTTTTTTTGTGTATGTATATTTATCCAATGCAATAATTTTACTGATTTTCGATAACGTTCATTTTTTTCTTGTATACAGTTTCACACAAAAGTATTTTAATAAAAGAGCTCTTTGAAGTTTTCAGAGGAAATTGTTTATTTATGTTAAACGTCAATATATGTATAACAGATACCACTTTTGTTTAAATTTGAATTTGACAAAAGGATTATGTATATATATATATATATATATATATATATATATATGATACGTGGTAAGATTATTGAATATTTCATGTCAAAATTTTGGTAGAAATTTTAATAATAAAATAGATGGAATCATATTTTTTACTTGAATAATAATACAAATAAAAATATATCTTGAAATCACTTTAAGGGGATAAATGTGTTTAAAATTAATTAGTCTAGTTACTTCTGAAATCAAGTACTGTCATGAAATCTGCCATTTCCAGTTTAAAATTTTGTTTAAAAAAAAAAAATAAAAAAAAAAAAAAAAAAATATATATATGTATTGTTTAAAATGTTGTAGAATGATATAATTAAAAAAATACTGCACTTTAGAATGTAGAAAACAAGGGAAAAAAGAATCAAAATTCCATAGAAAAAAGCATGGGACGAAAAAAAAAAAAAAAAAAAGGATAACACCGGAAGAGATAAAAGGACAAAATTGACTAGAAAAAGAAATGGAGAAGCGGGAGGGTAGGGTCCATTCTATAATAAATATCTATTTTTTTTTTAACTGCATATAATTTTTAAATTTTCATTTTCATTTGTCCTCTTAAAGTATCTTTCATTATAATCTTCAGATCACACATCTGAACTATTAATTAAGTATATGAGTTTTAATTTATATAGATGTTTTGCAGAAAATTTCATTTCTGTTATGTAAATATGTTTTATCAGCTACGCTTGAAATTGAAGCAAATCCTGGTTTAATTAAAGGATTTTTAATGTTTTAAGATATTACATTTTTTAAAGAATTTTTAAATGTAACTTCTCTCATGTTATTAATTTTACTCTAGTTTATTTTATCTAATTAATGTTAACCAACACTTTCCACAATTAAATAATTTAATGCCAATAGCATCTGAAACAGCTGCCTCATCTTTTGTTATGTACTTTCCAAGTATTAAAAATGCGATTGGAAGTTATCGGTAGAAAATATGATAATATTGATAACACAATTTACACTCTATAACAAAAAAAGCGGCGCAGCAAGAAGAAGTGGGTAAAAAAATTGGTAGATGGAGGGGAATGGGTGGTCCGAATGGGACAAAAATTGTTTGATGTGCTGTACATGTGGAGAAAAACAATTGATTACAGTTTCAGAAAGTTTGAATGATTTAATCAAGAGAAAGTGACTCACAAAGTAAACAAGTCACTAACGCGTTGGTCCACTCCTGGCCCTTATGTACGCAGTTATTCGGCTTGGTATTAATTGATAGAGTTGGCAGATGTGCTCCGGTAAAGTAGCGTGCCAAATTCTGTCCAATTGTTGCGTTAGATTGGTATAATGCTGAGCTGGTTGTAGGACCATTTTTATGATGCTCCAAACGTCCTCAGTGGAAGAGAGATCCGGGGACCTTACTGAGCCGCCTATTAAGGGTATTTGAAGTCACTGAAGAACAGAGTTGCACGTAGGATCGACGATAATGATGAATTTGTGTTTAATTCCATTAAAACCTGTATATATGTCAATTTGTGTCCAGTTTGCATTACTCCTTCTTGGTGTCACTTATTTTGTTATAGATTATATTAATATATAAGAGTGCTTTGCGCCAGTACTAAATTTAATTTAAATGCATAACAAATGCTTCTGATTATATGCACCAGTGAAGAATTTATAATTTTCGAAGACAATTGTCGCAATTCGACCTTGTTATGTGGGTCATACTGTTTTTGTAACATTAAAGCGTCATTATTGAACACAATGCTCGTACTTTCATCTTCAACACTCATAAGCCAAATTTACTAATTACTAAGATTAATAGACCTCAGTACCAATAAAAACATATTATGAACAATATCGATATATGTGTAACCTATATTTTACCTTCGAGGAAACGTAATATTACGTGAGTAAAGACGGGATGTAAAATAATCCGTTACACATCCGACAGGATGATATTGTATCAGGTTTGTACATTCTATCATCCAGTCATAACCCATTAATGCCTGACATCCCTTTGTTGGAACGGTTTGAAAAATGTACTTCACTTTCATATAAACAAACTTTTAAACTTCAAAATTGCACTCATCCATTCTTATGCTTAACAAAATCATAAGAATAGATTAGTACAGTTTTACTAATTATATCAATACAAGTTTACCAATTTAATTAGTATAATTTTCCAGTGCCAAAAAAGAGACGCTAGGCATGCTTTAGGCACGCGGTCATTGGATTAATTAACATTGATGATGCTTAATGTTGATTTTGTTTCTTCAGTTGATATAGAACTTCCCTCATTTATATCCACAGATAAGTGATCACGTTCTTTTTTTTTTTTTTTTTTTTTTTTTTCCTAAAAAATTATTACTTTTTTTTTAATTATTATTATTAGATATGTTATTCCTACGCAGCAAATTTGTATATCTATATCTATATATTAAATAAAATAAAATAAAATTCAAACAATTAATCTTAAATTCACAAAATAAAAAAGAACCAATTTATTATATATACATTTATTTATGTAAGTTATATCTTCAAAATAAAACACCAAATTAACGCTATCTTTTATATAGAGAGAGTTTTAAAAACAAATACTGTGCAGACTTAAAAAACGATAAAAAAAATTATTTTTTGCACCTCCATATTGTATAACAAACTATGAATGGGAAGAGGACATTTTTAAAACGATGCCATTGAACTTAAACCTATGTTTTAATATACAGAACAAAAATAGTTATATATGTATTATAAATTTGTTCTAATATATATATACATATATATATATATATATATTACTTACAGTTTATAATAAATTACTTTTCTTCTTATCAGAGTTAAAAATGTTTTCAAAGCTCTTGGGGTTTTCAAAATAGCCCAAAGAAAATTAATTTTTTTTTTATTAATGAAAATATAAAGAAAGAAATATACTTATAAAATATTTCCAAATTTTGTTTATAAATACTAATAATAATAATAATAGCAAAGGGATTATTATTATTATTATTATTGTATAGCTACAAAAATAAATTTTGATGTACGTTCAACTTGGGCCCGAATTTTTTTTTTCCTTTCGACACCCACTGTTAAGCGGTAAATCATGAAAGAAATGACCTGAAATAACTATAAAGCTAATTACTAAGAGAATAATTTAAGTTGATAAAGGGTAACTTACAAAAAACAGAAAAAAAAAACTTTGACTAGTATTTAATTATGAAAGAGAACGAATAATTAAACACTTATTAAATCTGATATGTTAGAAAGTATTACCGAAAAATTTGACGATCAGTTTTTATCTGGCAAGAAATTATTAAATAAAATATAACTTCAAAAAACTGAGGACTTAAATTTTTTCCGAAAATTATACTAATTTCTAAATATACTCTGAAATCCGTTGATAAAAGATTTCAAGATTCGCTAAAAAATTACTTTGACAAAAAAAAAAAAAAAAAAAAAAAATTACTTTTACTAGCATTTAATGAAGAAAAATAAAAAAAATAATTAAGGAACTTATTAAAGCTGAAACGTTAGAAAGTATTACAGAAAAATCTGGCGAAGAGGAAAGAATTGGAAAGAATTTACTTAAGAAAATATATCTTACAAAAAAAAAAAAAAAAAGAAGAAGAAGAAGTTAAAAGCGTTCCAAAAATTATTAATTTCTAAACATACTTTGCAAACCGTTATTGAAAGATTCTAAGTTTCTTTAAATAATAATAAAATATATTTTGAATTATTTAATATTCATGGTGTTGACAATTAGAATTAACAGTAAATAGCGATCTAGAAGAATATGCATATATAATATTAATATTTTGTCTGGCTAATATATATATATATATATATATATATATATATATATATATATATATATATATATATGCATATATTGAAAAAAAATTCTAATTATTTTAGTCAAATGATAAAAAAAAAAAAAAAAAAAAAAAAAGCAACTTTAAAATTTATATAATATATTCTATCAGCTAATAAAAAATTGCACATTTTAAATCTCTTCTGGAATATAATGTACAATGGATCGGAATTATATTATAAATAAAATATGAAGCTTCATTCAGACTTGCGTGTCAAAACAAGTGGTTCTATTCAAATTCCTTTTAATGAGGCGCAAGGTCCACGGTGGGACTACTACATGCTGCAATTTAGTTGCAGCATGTCCCACCGTGGACCTTGCGACAAAAAAAAAATAAATAAATAAATAAATAATAATAAAAAGTAAAAGCAGATAGGGAAAAGCAAATCCTTTTAGATACTGCAAAGATCGAAAAACTATTTTCCTCCTCTGACAAACATCCTGCTGTGATGATTGGCGTGGTTTCTTTTCCAAAAATTTTAAAGAAGGGATAAAAATATTGTCCTTTATTTTAAACATGTGCAGAAGTTCCAGGATCACTTTTCCGTTAACGCTTAATTTGCGACCATTTTTCTTGCGGTACACTGAGCAAGTGCGAACCTATTATAAGACCATTATTTCACATTTATAATTTATTCTGTTACATATTTATAATATATTTTTATTATTATTATTATTATTATTAATTTTACTTTCTTATGTTAAAGTTTCTATTTAAAAATTTTTATATTTAGATGTTTTTATAGTACTTCTAAGTACTTCAAAAAAATTTTATATATTTATATATTTTTTAAAATAATTTTTTATTAGTGAATAATTAACGTCGCAATATTAAAGTAAGAAAAAAAAAAAAAAAAAAGGAATTTATAATTCAGCATCTCAGTAGGTTGTAATTTGGAATTATTTTACTTTATATTTAATATATATATATATATATATATATATATCTGCTTGTGTGTGTTTGGGTCGGTAGATATTATTAATCTAATCAATGTTTAAACTGCATAAAAGCCATACATATAATTTTATTATTAAGATATTAAATTGTAGATTGGTTGCTTAAAAGTTAATTGCAGTTGCACGTATGATAAAATAAAATAATAATAATAATAATAATTAAAAAATGCCATTATATATTAATTTCTTATGAATATAAGACACGTTTTTAATCCTTTGCATCTCAAATAATGTACTGTGTGGAAAATATCACATGTTTAATTAAAGTCTTCAAATGATAATAAAAAGAAAAATAAAGTATGGGACAAAATTAAACAAACAAGTAAAAATATGTTAAGCGAAGAATTGGGTAAAAAAAAAAAAAAAAAAATAGAGAAGAGTGTTATTAAAACTTTTTGTCACGTATTTAAAAAATAATATCTTGCTCAAAAATATGCAAGATTAAAAATTTATCACAAAAGAAAAAAAAAATCTTAAAATAGCCTATAATTTTTCTTTGTTCATTTCTTTGTTCATTTTATTTTTATTCATTGATTCAAAATATTTTTTTATCCTACAGAGTAAATTTCGCAAATATTTTTTTCCAATTTTCTTTTAATAAAGATTGATTTGTCTTGGCATAGTTTACATGTGATGTTGGAATTTATTTCTAATTTGTTTCGGAACATTCAATGACTTTAATATGTATTAATTGATACAGCTCGTAAATAAATAAAAATATTTGTATACTTTAAGTCAAATCAGACTACGTAATAACTTACAATTTTATTTACAAAGAAGTAATCTGATATAAATGAAATACCTATAACTCGAAAATAATTTTACTTTTATTTATGTCAATTATTATTATTATTATTATTTATTTATTTATTTACTAAAATATTGCTCATCAATTAAAAGAACAAATATATTTATAAATAAATAAAAATAAAAATAAACATAAAAATAAACAAGATACACGAACGTGATATAACAAATTAAATTAAATATTTCTTTTAATATATTTTAATAACAATTGTCCTTGATATTAAAGTAAAAAAAGTAATATAAATAAAATTAATTTACAGTTAATTCAATGCCTTAAATAAGCTGATAATAGTCAATTTGGAATATTACTCCTAATTAAATATTAGGGTGGATCGAAAAACGTGTTTTTTCTCCAATAGAATTCAAATAGCGCGGAAAACTTGCGCCTAAGCATCATTATAAATGAAAAAATATTTAAAAACATATTTTTCAAAATTTGAAATCGCGCAGAAGGCCTAAAGTTACCAAAAAAAGTCAAAATAATGGTGAATTTAAAAAGAAATGCAAAAATTACAAAAAAATACATTTTTTGTTCTAATAGTAGAAAAAGGGTTTTTAAGAGTATCCTTAATGCATATAAAATATAATTAGACTCACTCTTGTTTTACTGAATTCGCGCAAAAGGCCTAAAGTTGCGGGTTGTTTCGTAAAAAAACAATATTTCATGATTTCCGACGATTTTTAAACATGTGCCAAAACCCATAAAAGTTTTATGTTCAATTTGTAATAGTGTAAAAACAATTCAACATAGTTTTCCCAATCCAGAAATAATACTTTCATACCTGTTATTCCTTAATTGTATTGTCCTTAATTCCTTAATTGTATTCCTTAATTGTAAATGTCTAAATTATAGTATAAGTTAAGTTATAGAGTCCCGTAAAAACGCCGTTTTCCATATCTGATGAGTGTTTATTTAACACATTAAGGTTTGTAATAAGACTCTAACAAGTGATTTACAAAAAATGTATTAGCCAAACATATCATATTGCAGCTCTCAGCTCATTTCAACATTTAATCTGTGCTGAAATGACCCAGGACTCACGGCGAGGACGTGGCTGCAAGGCGAGTCCCACCTCCACCCTACCCAACCAACCAACCAGGGTGAATTTTATTTACAATATTTACAGTAGCTATTTACTTTGTACAATGCATATATGTTCGTTGTAGGCAAAAGGTTATTTACAGAGAAGCCTCTTTGAATTCTGACTTTGAATTAAATGTGGGCATCAGCTGTCTTGATTTTAAAGTAGCTCTAATATAACCATCTCGATTTTCATGCCCGGACACTTTTTCTGCTGCTTCTGTAACTAGTTTTACACACCTCTCAACTGACTGGGTGTGGCATGGGAATTTGAGGTAGTTAAACTCTGGTAGCTTAAAAAAATGATTAGTATTTAATTAAGAAAGAGAACGAATAATTAAAACATATTAAAGCTGAAATATCAGAAAGTATTACTGAAATATCTGACGATCAGTTTTTATCTGACAAGAAATTATTAAATAAAATATAACTTCAAAAAACTGAGTCTTTAAAAGTTTTCCAAAAATTAAAATTCTAAATATACTGTGAAAACCGTTATTAAAAGATTTTAAGATTCTTTAAAAAATTACTTTGACAAAGAAATTATTTTGACTAGCATTTAATGAAGAAGGATAAAAAATAATTAAGGGACTTATTAAAGCTGAAACGTTAGAAAGTGTTACCGAAAAATCTGACGATCAGATTTTATTTGGAAATAATTTAATTCAGAAAACAGATCCTAAAAAAATTGTGAAGTTAAAAGCAAGTGGAGTTAATACTGTTTTGTTAAATAAATCCTTGTCGAATCATGTTCTTAGACTAAAGAATGATTCGACAAGGTCTTATTTAACAAAACCGTATGAAGTATTTTTTTTTTTTTTTTTTTTTTTTTTTTTTTACATAGGAATTTTTGCTACTGTTCGGATACTTTTGTTGCCGACTGTACATATATGCATATATTAAAATCTAATTCTAATTATTTTAGTCAAATGAAAAAAAAAGAAAAATAACTTTAAAATTTACATAATATATTCTATCAGTTATTAAAAAAAATGCACTTTTTAAATCTTTTCTGGAATATAATGTACAATAAATCTGAATTATATTATAAATATAAATATGAAGCTTCATTCAGACTTGCGTGGCGAAGCAAGTGGTTGTATTGAAAGTCCTTTTAATGAGGCGCAAGGTCCATGGTGGGACTACTGCTTGCTGCAGCTCAGTTGCAGTATGTATCACCGTTTACCTTGCGTCATACAACAACAACTAAAAAAGGCCAATAATAATAATAAAAAAAAAAAAAAAAATCCTTTCATGAGGGTTGGATGGATGGTTGGGCTTTATGTCGCACTAGTGCTGCGCAGATGGGCAATTGGCGACGGTCTGGGACACACCCCTAGAAGTCGTCCGGAGACATACCATCACAATTTTAATCCTCCATGGAATGAATGGCTCTCCCGCTTCGATGACCCCCAGAGGTATAATTTTTGATTGGAATATGGAGGACATTGCGGCCACGACAGATTTTACGTGCAAAATCAATAAACAGTTAAAAATAATGTCTTTCGTTTTACACATAAGCAGAAGTTCCAGGATCACATTTCCGTTGAAGTTTAATTTTCGACCATTTTACTTGCGGTACAGTGCGCAAGTGTGAACCCATTATAAGACCATTATTTTACATATTTAATTTTATTTATTATATATTTATATTCGTACGTTTTTTATTGACAATTTCAATTTTTATATTAAAGTACATGTTTTTTATAGCTAATTTACATGTTTTTATAGCTATGTACTTCAAAGAAATTTTGTATATTGATAATTTTTTAAAAATATTTTTTAATTAGTGAATAATTAACGTCACAATATTAAAGAATGCAAAATAATAATAATAATAATAATAATAACTGCAGTTTTAAACAAGACTTCAAAATTGAGATATCATACTTTTCAGTATGGAATTTATAGTTCAGCATCTCAGTACGTGGCAATTTTGAATTATTTTACCTTATATTTAATATATATATATGCGTATGTGTGTGTGTGTGTGTGTGTGTGTGTGTGTGTGTGTGTGTGTGTTTGGGTGGATATTATTAATTTAATCAGTCTTTAAACTGTATAAAATTTATAAATGTATTAATAAGATATTAAACGGTAGATTGTTTGCTTGGAAATTAATTGTAGACACACGTACAATAAAATAAAAAACGAAAAGTAATATACTACTATATATTAATTTCTTATGAATATAAAACAGGTATTTAATCATTTGCATTTCAAATAATGTACTGAGTGGAAAATTTCTAACGTTTAATTAAAGTGTTCAAATGAAAATAAAGAAAATTTAAAGTACAGGACAAATTTAAACAAACAACTAAAAATATGTTAAACGAACAATTGAGTGAAATAAAAAATTAAAATACAGTATAATATTCTTCCACATCTTAAAAAAAAAAAAAAAAAAAAAAGCGAGAAGAGAATTATTAAGCATTGTTTGTAGCGCATTTAAAAAATAATCTCTTGATCAAAAATATGCAAGATTAAAAATTATCATAAAATAATAATAATAATAATAATAATAAAACAAATGAAATCTTAAAATAGCCTTTAGTTTTTCTTTGTTCATTTATTTTATTTTATTTTATTTTTATTCATTGATTGAAAATATTTTTTGCTCTACAAAGTAAATTTTTTTAATTAATTTTCCCAAATTTCTTATCATAAAGTTTAATTTACTTAGGCATATTTTGCATGTGATGTTCGATTTTCTTTCTAATTTGTTTCGGAGCGTTTGAGAATTTTAATATGTATTCATTGATACATCTTGTTTATATAAATAAACTAGTTGGCATAGGTGGACTCTGCTCAGTTCCCCATCATATTTATGTTCTCGTAAATTTCTAGTGCCAGACATATTATAATCATGTTAAAAGAAATTAATTTGACCAAAGCTTGATACAGTAACAGAATGAAATACCCGCCTAATAGACTATCCACCGTTCACTTCGATATATTTATCTTATTCTAACCTATTAATTTATTTTATCAGGGTCAATTCCGTTGTTTCGTTTTCATGCTACTATTTCCAATGCAATAATCCTCAAAATTCATATTTATATGAAAAATTTACAATTTCGCTATGTTGATAAAATCGTAAATTACGAATAATTTACGAAATTTTCCTATTAGAATATTTGTATTCAATCATGTTCAAACAAACATCATAATCGTAAGTTTGAAGTTGTCTAAGGTATTTATGATCCTCAAAATGGAAGTTTATGCTCCATTTTGCCTTATTCTGACATGTTAAGTAAATCGTAAATTCCAAATAACTTACGAATTTTTTAAATTGAAAAAAAATCATAGTCTATGATATTCATGCCAGTATCATAAATAATATTTCGAAAGTGGTTTGACATCTTTACGATGAAAGCATCCCTCAAGACGTTTATGTGAAAATTTGCTCTATTCTGCCATGTTAAGAAACTCGCAAATTTCCAATAACTTACGAAATTTTTATATTGGAAAATTCATAGTCATAAATATTCATGCCAGTGTCCTAAATAATATTTCAAAAGTAGTCTGACATTTTTACGGTGAAAATATCTCTAAAAATTGACTGCCATGTTAAGAAATTCGTAAATTTCCAGTAACTTGCGAAATTTTCAAAGTAGCATATTTATAGTTACTGATGTTCATTCCGGCTTCAAAACTGATATTTTAAAATTGGTCTGACATTTTTACAGTAAAATGTTTCCATTTAATGCACGTTTAAGTGAGTTTTTGTCCTATTCGCCCATGTTAAGAAAATCGCAAATTTCTAATAACTTACGAAGTTTTTTAATTCGAATGTTGCAAATGAATAGGGTTCTTGCCAGTGTCGAAAGTAATATTTTAAAACTGATCTGACCTCTCTGCGACAATTTGTTCGTGAGATATCGTGTACACAGACTAACAAACTAACGGGCTAACCCACTAACCCACTAACAGACTAACCCACTAACAGACTAACAGACACCCTACAGACAGACACCATACAAGTTTTGTCATTTTCGGATTCCTCACACCTGAAAACGTATAAAAAGTAAAAAAACCGAGGTCGAAAATTTTCACGATTACCTAAGTTCCCCATACCTATAGTATGATGGGGAACTAAAATATTTATCTACTTTAAGAGTAATCAGAGTACAGTGGGTAACAAAAGTGCCCGAACACTAGCAAAAATGCTTATGTAAAAAAGTACACTTCATACGGTTCTGTTAAATAAATCCTTATCGAATCATGTCCTTAGACTGACTAAGAAGAGGATTCGTCAAGGATTTATTTAACAAAACCGTATGAAGTGAACTTTTTTTACATAGGAATTTTTGCTAGTGTTCGGACACTTTTGTTACCGACTGTACGTAATAACTTACAATTTTAGTTACAAAGAAATAAACTGATATAAATGAGATACATATAATTCGAAAGTAATTTTATTTTTCTTTACGTCAGTTATTATTAATATTATTTCAAAAATATTGTTCATTAATCAAAAGAATATATATATATATATATATATATATATATAATAATAATAATAATAAATAAAATACACGAACGTGATATAACAAATTAAATTAAATATGTGTGTTAATATATATTAATAACAAGTATCCTTGATATTAAAGTTAAAAAAAAAAAAAAAAAAAAGTAATATTATTAAAATTAATTTACACTTAATTAAAGGCTTTAAATAGGCTGGTAATTGTCATTTTGGAAAATTATTCCTAATTAAATATTTCGATAATTAAAAATGTTTTTTTTATTGTTATTATCTATGCATGGGTTTAAATAACTTAGATATGTCTAAAATATTTTATATACTGTATGTTGGGAATTTATTATTATTATTATTATTACTTTTTTTCATTTATGAAATTCATCTCGCATAAAACTCGAAAATTTAAATTTTCTTTCTGAATAATAATATGTTTTTTCCATCTTCCTTTTCAATAATTTATAGTTATATGTCCAATACATTTATTTTATTGTTAATTGTTAACTTACCTCCAGCGCTGTTTATTTCCGATATTTAATTAACATTAACATCCAATGAAGTAGAAAATGATGTTTCAGTGATGGTGTACAAAATGAAGTGATAATGAAGTTTCCTTGAATTACTGTTTTCAACTTATGCATACTTCTCTCTATATGCTTCTATGTCTCTATCTATAGATCTATCTTTCTTTGTCTCTGTATATATACAGAATGTCGAAGCAAGACTACGCAATCTCTGCGCAGTGATATTACCAACGTATATACGTGTGTATGTACCTAAAACCACCTGTCTTAGGCCCAGAAAGATGTATATCGGGAAAGTTTAACAAAAACCAACCTGAGTGTAGAAATATTTATATATATATATATATATATATATATATATTGATTAGATTCAACTACATTGTAAGCTATAATTTCAAAGAAACTTTTAAAATTTTCACACGTTTCAATACACATTACAATAACGCTTTATAATATACTAGCAGGCTTTGCCCGCTTCGCTGGGCACTATATTTAAATGATTTCTTTGTAACTGAATATATTTCGATTGGCGACTATTTTCGACACAGCTTTAGCATGGGACCTCCTTGGCAATATCAAACATTTTTTGAACAAAACTATTATTAAAACAAATACTTTCGAAAACAGTCCAATAGCTGGTGTTAATTCTTCGAATATTCTGGAAACAGTTAAGCTGTTTTTCGTACAGTATAAGTACTTATTCGATGAATGTTCTGGGACAGTCCAAAAAATAGTCACTTGCTCCACAGGAGTAAAGCAAATAACATCAACTACACCAGCGCAAAAATTTTCGCTCACTCACGAAAAATGTCCAGTCGCTTAGAACTCAATCCCTAAAGTGCAATGACTCAGAATAGGTCTCTGAATAATTTTGGATCGCAATGACTACATACTCTTTCGCAAAAATCAACTCACACCTACTTATAACTTTTGGCGATGGGGCTTGGAGATGACCTTATCGAGAATCCCTTGGTAAGTTCAAGGTCTGTGTTCCCGTGTGTCGGAGAGCTTCGAAACATCGGGAAACCTAAACTACCATTTTTCACCAAATTTGGTCGCCCACTCTCCAAGTTTGTCGCCAAGACTATGCTTTCTATTAAACATATCTTTATTTAGTTATTTAAATAATAATTTGAATTAATCAAATATTTCTGCCTGACAGCGTGCAAGTGCAGTCACACACAGCAGCTCATTTTGTGAGGTTGAGACGTCAGAACGTCGCCACAGTTGTTTTAATTAAGCTGGATCCAGCAAAGTAGGAAATGGGGACGGTTAAAATCACTCCGTCGCCAGTGACTCGGTGAAGGTTGAGGTCGAGCTAGTTTTGTGTCGGCAGGGTTCTGCATTAAAAGACTTAGATTTTGAATATTAGTTAAATTAGAAGTGATTTTTAAAAGTACGGATTGAAATGTAGTGAAAGGAGGGTGTAGGAAGAAGTATAAAAATAGAGATGGTTTTAGTAGATAGTGTGGATGTAGGAGGATCGTATAGTGGATGTTGGAGGATATTATAGTGGTTGTGATGAATCTTAGTTTGACAGATATTGAAAAGTAGAGTAGTGGAGATTTAGTGGCGTGACGTTAAGTAGTGTTGAGTGTTGGTGAGTGTCCACTAGTTTTCGGAAAGTTCAAGCTGGGTCAGAATCCTCTGTCCCATAGTGAAGCCGTAGTATTGGAGTACGAGTGCGACCGTCTCTACGCCTTCGACTATCTGCTGTGGTGAGATATTTAAGATAATTAAATTGTTGATTTATATATTTTTGATTTAGTAATACGCTGGCTGAGCTAAGATCTATTTTCCAGGCTGCACTCCCATTAATCTGTTTCAAATAAACTTTTATTTGTTGTTCAATTAAAGTCTCTGGTTTTCTTAGTAATCTAAGTATTTAAGTTAAGATGGAGTTTGCAGGAACGCAAACGCCACAGTGGCTCCCAACTCAGTTCGACATCCCCCAGCTCGGGTTTATTTGACTGGCTCAAACAATGTACTTAAATTTTTTGAAGATCTTGAACAGTATTTTGATATATGTAAAATTGACGAGGCTGATAAATTTAATTTATTAAAATACTCCTTAAAAGGAGATGCTAAAATCTGGTATGACACCATTGCCTCTAGAGCTCTAGGCCAAAATCCTACGTATGAGGATTTCAAGCTCAAAATTAAAAATTCATTCTCTTCTATTGTGGATAAAACCAAACTCCGTCAAGAACTTTATACGACAAAGATGTCGTTTTATGACAAACCCACCACATTTTTATTACGTAAATTCGACATTATAAAGCAGCTGGATTTAGTTTTATCTTTTGCCGCTGCAATGGAAATCATAACCCCGCTTTTGACTATTCCTATTCAAGATTACCTTGATCTGAAACCTGTCACCTCTTACGACAGTCTGTTTCAAACCTTAGCTAAATATCAAGAACGACATCCTCCAAGGGCGAAAAACACCTTTAATCGCCAACGGGATAATGGAAATAGGCAAAATTCTAGGCGTGAAAATTTCACCCCCCCTCAAAATTTCAATAGCTATCAACAAGAACGTCAATCGCCGCAGGCAAGGCGTAATAACTTTCAAAATTCTCGGAACGATCGTCTTAATCAAAATCAGTCTCAAAACTTTTCTCGAGCTGATAGAAATAACAGAAATTTTCGTAACTCTCGTAATAACCAGAGTCGTCAGTTAATCGAGTAAGTGGCTCTTGTGAGGAGGGTCAACAGCCACTGAATAACTCAACCACCTCCACATGTTTAGACACAATTTGTATCAGCCCGGTGGACCTTCCTAATTTGAATGCAATAATTCATGATATTTTCATACCTGCTTATTGGGACACTGGTGCTGAACGCTCCTTTCTAGCATATGAAACTTATAAAAAGTATTTTGACTTTAAACCTTTAAAGCGGACAAATTTAAATATTACAACGGCTCAAGGCAAGTCCTGTGTTAATAGAGGCGAAGTCTGCCTGAATGTTAAAATTCATAATTTAAGTGTTAATTGGCCTTTTTACGTCATCGACAATCTTCAGCATTCCTGCATTATAGGGTTAGATTTTATGAAAGCAAATGTTGAAATAAATTTTGCCAATAAATCTTTACATATTGATGATTCTAAGTCAAATTCTAAACCAGTCGAGCCGACAGAGTTAATTGTTAATTTAGAGGAAAGTGCCCTCACTCATATTGAAAAAATTGATTGTGTTAATTTTCTTAATCAGTTTAAACAGTTATTCACTGAGACACCTGGCTTAATTCATGTTGTTTGCCATGAAATTGACACTGGAACTAATAAACCAGTCTTTAGTAAGCCTTATCGTTATGATCAAGCCAAACAAGATATTATAAATTGGCATATTGACAAAATGTTGCAAAATGATATTATTATGCCTGTAACTTCTCCTTACGCATCTCCTGTTGTTTTATGTCGTAAGAAAAATGGTAAACCTATTACTGATCCTGAGGCATGGAGATTTGCAATAGATTATCGTAGGCGAAATTCTATCACACAATATCCTCAGTATCCCTTGCCTATAATTGATGATTTGTTAGCACATATAACAACGACAAATTTTATGTCTACTCTCGATCTGACTTTAGGTTATTTTCAAATTGCAATGAAACCCGCTGATATATCAAAAAAACGTTTATAACTAAAAACGGCACGTTTGGTTTTAAACGAATGCTTTTCGGATGTTCAGGGGCTGTGGCAACATTCCAAAAAGCCATGGACTGCAAAAATTTCGTTTATATTTTACGCAACTTCCAGTAACAGTTGTTGCGGATCATGCGGCATTAACTCGGGTAACAACTGGAAAGAATCTCTCCCCTCGCATGATTCGATGGACTCTTAAGTTATCTAACTTTAATATAAACATCGAACACCGACCTGGTTCTGACAATATCGTAGCTGACGTTCTTTCACGTACTACTCAAACTCAAGAAAATAAGATTGAATCTAATCTTACAAATCAATCCCTTGCTTTAAATGAAAAGAATGATCAGTTAAATTCTACTGTTAAAGCCTCATATATTCATCATTCGCATTTAAAGGCTGAACCGGTTCAATCCGAAATATTAGCAAACGTGACTGAAACTCGTGTAAAGGAAATTGAAAGTGAACAAGTAAACCAAGGTGCGTCTACAAATCTAGTCACTACTTTAAACGATAAATTCGTATCTGATCAGGAAAAAGTAGCTTTAGCGCTTATGCCAGCATCCGTGTTAAATTCGAGAGATCAATTAATCCAAGAACAAAAAAATGATCCCGAATTTGGATTAATCTATAAGTATTTAGAAGATCCTGAGTCAGTTTCATTAATTGAATCAGCCATTGCCTTAAACTGGTCCCAATCTTTTTCTTTAATCGATGGCTTGCTTTTTTATTCAAAATTATTATCATCTTATGGCGAATTACGAGTTGTAATTCCCCAATCTCTTCGTCAAGCCATCCTATTTGAGTTTCATGACTCTCGAATTTCGGGGCACTTTGGCATTAGGAAAACTCATAAAAAGCTCAAAGATGCCTGTTACTTTCCTAAAATGAGGAAGTTTGTTAATGAATATGTTTCGAGTTGTCGCTTGTGCCAGCAATATAATTATAAAAATGTAAAGCCGGCCGGTAAATTAATTCCTATTAAAGTTGATTTTCCAAATCAAATTCTTCGACTCGACTTAATCGGTCCTTACCCCCTCTCTAAACCAAATAGATTTCGTTATGTGTTAGTTATGGTGGATTATTTTAGTAAATGGGTTGAATTTGTGCCTTTACGTAAAGCTTCGGCACAAGCAGTGGCCACTGCCTTCTTTAATAATTATATTTCTCGTTACGGTGCCCGCCTTCAAATTGTAACGGACCATCGTCCTCAATTTATAAGTAATGTTTTTAAAGCACTTTGCGATACACTCGAAATTAAACATGTCTTCATGGTTCCATATCGGCCGCAAGCTAATCAGGCCGAACGTGTTAATAGAACTTTAATTAATATGATTGCGACGTTCATTGGTCAAAATCATGAAAATTGGGATCAGTTTCTTTATCATTTTGGCTATGCGATTCGTACAGCGGTAAGTGATGCAACCGGAAAAACTCCCGCTGTATTGCTTTTGGGCAGAAAGATTCTGACCCCCTTTCAAAAACTGGTATTAGTACAGCAAACCGCATCTCAATTTATTACGCGAAATATTGAAGAATTGCTACCAGAAGTTCAGAGAAATTTGAGAAAATCTCAAGAGCAGCAAGCGGTATATTATAACCTTAAACGTAGAATTTTAGAAGTAAAAGTGGGAGATAAAATACTCCTAGAATCGCATTTTCTTAGCTCTGAAAAAGATTCTAAAGTAGCTAAATTTGGGCCAAATTTCATTGGGCCTCTCTCTGTTTTAAAGATAGAAAATAATAATTTGACAATTGATTTTAACGGCACCCCAACAACCATAAACATTGATCAGATACGCATTTTTAAAGAGCGCACCCAATCATATGCTGAAACTCTTGATAGTGATAGCGTGCAGGGTTCAAACCCACCTGACGAACAGTCCGTCTTTACGCCTAACCTCCCTTCCCAGCCTAGTGCTTCTGATTCTTGTACAGCTGATAAACTACCTACTCCTACAACACCCGAACAATCTGTTCAGGGCACTTCCACTGATCGATCTAGTGTTAGCAGACCCGTCGCACAAAAGAGAGCTCGTAGTGGGTCTCCAAACCATTCTAATGTGAAATTTCCTAGGCAAACTGGTCGCAAACGCGACTATTCTTTTACTAATAGCTCTTTTATACCGCTGATTAAAAAGAAAAAAGCTTGGAATAAATATTTAAAAAGGCCACAAGCCCCCTCCTCAAAGTCCTCTGGAACACATCGCCCACAGAAGGTACTAGCAGTTCCAGATTCAGTGCACACCGACTCTTTCCGACCTACGAGAAAGGCAAGGGTTCGAAAAAGACCTCTACCCTCTTCATCAGCTAGCGGACCGCACATGGAGAAATTCCTAGCAGCCCCTGACTCGGTCGGCATAGACGAGTTCTCCTTACACCACCGATTCAATACCCGGCGTCAAGCCAGACCCCGACAACATGCTCACCCATATGAATCACCTGCCGAGCAAGCCTTTGTACAAGCCTTTTGGGATAGCCCTAGACTGAAAGCCTGCAACCCTGTGGCCTAGCTGACGAGTGCATCGAGCACATCCACCAAGACCTCTAACCTTCCTGAAGTTACAGCTGCAAATTCACATCAGGTGATACCGTTCTCTATTTTTTTTTTTTTTCTATTACAAGTGCATTTCTGTCAGAGCTGTACAAAATGTTCGACATACCTTGAAGCCTTTTTGGGACTTTATATTTTAAGAACTCTTACGAAAGTTATGGACTTTCCCAAACTAAAAATACAAAATTTAATTTAGCCATGAACTTTCAAATCAAAATTCATGTTCTGCTTCAATGTCAACATTTTTGTTCTTTCTTAAATATCTATTTTATGTATGTATTAAGTTATTTTACCTTGTAGCCATCACCTGCAGAAAGCTGGTAATATAAACTGTTTTTTGGACCCTTTGTAAATTCCCCCCCCCCCCTTTTTCTTTTGTATTTCTATAAATGATGTATTTATAAACTGCATATTTGTATTTGTAAAACTTTTGAATGTTTGTCTAAAAGTTTATCTGTTTGTACTTTTAGAGGGGAAAAACTGTTTTTTTTAGCTATAAGCATAAAAAGCGTGTTTAACCATATAACATTAAAAAGACTAACTGCTCAGTTTTTTCGCTTATGCTTTAGCTAAGGAGGGAGAAATATTTCTGTATGTAACCTATCTATTATGTTAATAGAGACGAACATGTCTCAGTTTCTTCTAGAGATGAATTCTAACTATTTTTTTACTATGCATACTGTAAAAGTTTTTCCTATTTCAGACACACTCTGATGGACTAATTCTCTTAATCTGATGTCAAAAGTATTTTTATCTGAAGTGAAAGATCTCTTAATCTGATGTCAAAAAGTTCTTTTTCCTGGATGTGGGCAGCCTGCACATTCCGACGTCTACTTTTTCCTGAAGACAAACTGCTAGCCACTTCATCTGCAGGATAGATTTTCAAGTTCCACATCCTATTGAATACCAATAAATTTTATTAGACTTTTTCTTATTTAGAGATGTTAAAAAGATTATTTGTGGGATATGAGCAATCTGTGCAACTGACTCTATTCTACAGCAAGAAATTATCGCATTTGTACATGCGAGTCTCTTTATAATTCTACAATATATCATTAAAGTCATACAATTGCCTTCCTGGCCTAACAGGGAGACGTGTGTACATCCTACTGTAAGCCTGGTTTTAGCTCAGTCAGAGTCCCGGAGTTCTCGGGGTAAAAGTACGCCTTTTATTTAAAATTTTAAATTAATTTTTTTTGCGTCCCCGAGTTTTCGCTCAGGGATTTAACAAATTTTTAAGTTTTTCTCACCCGGTTAAAATTTAAGTGACGGCTGCACTCACACTTCAGAGATTTGAGATAGTTAGATATGGAATGAAGCTATTTAAAATTACTCGATCAAACCCGTTGGGGATTTTCCCGACTAAATTTTTTTTCTTGGAGGGGGACTGTGAGGTTGAGACGTCAGAACGTCGCCACAGTTGTTTTAATTAAGCTGGATCCAGCAAAGTAGGAAATGGGGACGGTTAAAATCACTCCGTCGCCAGTGACTCGGTGAAGATTGAGGTCGAGCTAGTTTTGTGTCGGCAGGGTGCTGCATTAAAAGACTTAGATTTTCAATATTAGTTAAATTAGAAGTGATTTTTAAAAGTACGGATTGAAATGTAGTGGAAGGAGCGTGTAGGAAGAAGTATAAAAATAGAGATGGTTTTAGTAGATAGTGTGGATGTTGGAGGATCGTATAGTGGATGTTGGAGGATATTATAGTGGTTGTGATGAATCTTAGTTTGACAGATATTGAAAAATAGAGTAGTGGAGATTTAGTGGCGTGAAGTTAAGTAGTGTTGACTGTTGGTGAGTGTCTACTAGTTTTCGGAAAGTTCAAGCTGGGTCAGAAGGGAATCCTCTGTCCCATAGTGAAGCCGTAGTATTGGAGTACGAGTGCGACCGTCTCTACGCCTTCGACTATCTGCTGTGGTGAGATATTTACGATAATTAAATTGTTGATTTATATATTTTTGATTTAGTAATACGCTGGCTGAGCTAAGATCTATTTTTCAGGCCGCCCTCCCATTAATCTGTTTCAAATAAACTTTTATTTGTTGTTCAATTAAAGTCTGGTTTTCTTAGTAATCTAAGTATTTAAGTTAAGATGGAGTTTGCAGGAACGCAAACGCCACAATTTATTTGTATGTTAAATTAGCGTAGTGATTGGTATATAAAAAAATAAATAAATAACTAAACATTATCGTGCTACACAACTTTATTATATCTCTCCCTTGGCGGCTTTTGAAGTTTTGTCGCCATATTAGCGATTTTTTTTTTTTTTTGTATAATTTCTTGCATAAAAATAGAAAGCGTTTTATCGCACACCTTTTCGTTAACATATAAGAACCCTTCTTATTCCGTTTATTTTATTAATGGTTTTTAGGTTTAAAATAGTGCTTGATAAAATAAATTTTCGGAACAACTATAGTATTTCCCCTCAGCAAAAGTTGGCGATTTTTCGTTGGCGATTATGGCTAAATCATAATTTAAAAAACCATAAATCATATAGCATAAATGATAAAATTGCAAGCTAAATTATAAATCATAAAATCCTAAATCCAAAATAAATAGCATGCAGGCTGCCATATTGCAAACAATCCAGAACGACATCGTTATCGTTCAAATCGGCGCCAAAGAAAAATCGCCAAATCTAGCTGAGGGGAAATACTATAGTTGTGCCAAATTTTCTATTTTTAAAACTGAACTTTTTTTTCTATAAAATTATCTACTCAGATAAAAATAGATCATTTATGTTACTACTATTTCAGTTTATTTTTTTCGTTTTGAAATAGAAACAGAGGCTGTTCGCACATTTTTTAGACTATTTTCTTTCGCAGTAAGAAAAAATCGTTTGCATGGAGAATTTTATTTTCACAACAGTTATATTTTTGGAAGTTTTATTTATCTTCTGATATTTAGAATTTTTGTTTAGATGCAAAAATACGCTTTTAAAATGGCAGTGAATGGAAGAATAGGTTTCCGCTCTTTCCAAAGATAGTTTTTAGTGAAATCTTTATGAAAAGCATTTATCAGGAGAAAAATGGAAAAAAGTTGCAACAACAGATGAATCTTGGGTCTATTTAAGTGGTTGCAATAAAAAAAGTTCAATTTATTATCACAAAAGTGGAGAAAAAAAATTGCTACATGGCTCAAAGCATCAAAAGAGAGTTTTTTTTTTAAGGATTTATAATTGCCACTGGTTTTTCATACAAGCGCAAGATAAAAACAAAAAAATGTGACAAAAATGTCAAAATCAACTCTAAATAATCTCAAGAACATATATTTATTCCAATTTTTAAAAATGAAAATCCAGATCTTTATCCACAATGCTATCAATTCGTTGAACTGTATCAAGACAAAACAAGCACCACACATCACAATCGCAATTGCTTTTCTAGAGAAAAATGGAACAAAAAACAGGAATTTAAACCATACCCTTTATGACATTCCTGCTAAATCTTTTGATGTATCACTGTTGGATTTTTGTGTTTTTCGACTCTTAAAATCAACATTATCCAAACGCCGACCTACAACGCTTTGTGGACTCTGGAAAGCCGTTCAAGAGGAGTAGAAAAATACACCTCTTCGGATATTATAAAAAGCATTACTATCAAAGAAATTATGATGTAGAATGTTAGTTAAGAACAAGGGCTATCAAACTGAAAAAAAAAAAAAAAAAAAAAAAAAAAAAAAAAAAAAAAAAAAAAACTCGAAATGTGAGTGAAATTGCTTCAGTACACTCCATCAAAATCGTCTAAAAAATGTGCGAACAGCCTCTGAAAGTAGTAAAAATAGAAAGCGTTTTAACGAACACCTTTTCGTTAACATATAAGAACCATTCTTATACTGTTTATTTTATTAATGGTTTTTAGGTTTAAAATAGTGCTTGATAAAATAAATTTTTGGAACAACTATAGTATTTCCCCTCAGCAAGATTTGGCGATTTTTCGTTGGCGATTATGGCTAAATCAGAATTCAAAAAATCATAAATCATATAGCATAAAAGATAATATCGTAAGCTAAATTATAAATCATAAATCATAAAATCCTAAATCCAAAATAAATAGCATGCAGGCTGCCATATTAACAATCCAGAACGACATCGTTATCTTTAAAATCGACGCCAAAGAAAAATCGCCAAATCTAGCTGAGGGGAAATACTATAGTTGTGTCAAATTTTCTATTTTTAAAACTGCACTTTTTTTTTCTATAAAATTATCTACTCAGATAAAAATAGATCATTTATGTGACTACTATTTCAGTTTATTTTTTTCGTTTTGTAATATTTTATTAATTTTATATATATATTTTTTGAACTACCTAGATTAAAATCGCTGTTGCTAAATTAAACCTCTTGGCGAAAAATGTTCGGTGTACTTCAACGCAACAATTAAAAAAATCACCCAGGAGGATCTATAAATAAAACTGATTTTAGTACAATATATATTAGCATCGTAAACTATATTAGCAATTTATCAATGTGTAAAAGAAATTTTAAATTAAAAATGACGTCAATTTTTGTGAGATGCATAATTATTATTATTATTATTTTTTTTTTTTTTTTTTTTCGCGTTTAGATAAATGTATTTATTTTCCTGTTGGAAAAAAAATAAACCCGTATTTTTTTTTTTTTTTTTTTTTTTTTTTTTTTTTCTATTGGCAACAATTAAATTCTGGATAAAATTTAAACGGCTAATTTTTTGCTATTATTAGCTTACAAAATTGCTATTTTATGGATAAAAATGACAACAACAAAGTTTTTTTTTCGGAATAAAAGCAGCCAACTTTGTAAGTTAGGGTATAAGCTATCTCCATTACAAATTTCATCGAAATCCGTCGAGCAGTTTTGGCGTGAAACTCAGTCAAATAAATTCACAGACATTCACATTTATAATATATATAAGATAAACTTTGTTGTAAAACAGGAATTACTCATATCTGCATTATTGAAATGAAATGAATCAAGAAATTTTGCATTTTATTTTAAATGATCCGTAAATATAGATGTCTCAAGTTTGCAATTAAACCCCCCTTTCGTGAATTATGGAGTAAACATACTTATTGAAATTCTTTCTTTGAAATGTGTATTGCCTAAGAGATATTTGCTGAATTCGAATACCTATTCCAGGAACGAAACATATTTCGATATATTGTAAATTCATAGGGGATTTAAAACTTATATTTCATTTGTCTTGATCCAAATAAATGTCAAAATTCAACTGTATAAAAATCATTGTATTAATTAAATCCTTCAGTTAATTTTATAGATAAGTTGTTTTCCTTTCAAATATTATTACAATATAAAGTCGTGATTTTAAATGCATTTTGTGTTATTTTATAATGAATGTAAATAAAATGCTTTTATTAAATGTGGTTACCAAATGTCAAATTATATATATATATATATATATACATGGTGCTCCAAAAGTCTCACCCCCCCCCCTCCTAACTCGAAAATGAGTCGAAAATTTAAAAAATGGCCGCTAGGGAAGGACATTTTAAAATTTCAAATGGGCAGTTATGTCTTGTGACACATCCCTGAAAACGTCTCTTCAAGACAATGAATTTGATATAAATAGCTTAGCCTTTTAATTATTAAAGGGGATACATGAGTTTTTAGATTTTGGAAATATGGATTTTATACTTATGTATCCTCTTTAATAATCACTGCAGGACAAAACTATTTGTACTAAATTCATTGTTTTGGAGAAACATTTCCCGAGATGTACTCGTATCATAAGACATACCTTCCCATTAGAAATTGTAAAGTTGCAAGCTTAGCGGCCCTCTTACCATCTCCTTGCCCGGGATCAAATATTTTTGGGTAAAATATGTCTTATTATACTTCCCTGAAAACGTCTCTTCAAGAAATTGAATTTGCTATAAATAGCTTTCTCCTACAGTGATTATTAAATGGAATTGATATGTATAAAATCTACATTTCAAAAGTCTAATAACTCATGTATCTCTTTTAATAATCATCGTAGGGCGAAACTATTTATATCAAATTCATTAATTTAAAGAGACGTATCCAGGGATGTATCACAAGACATACCTTCCTATTTGAAACTTTAAAGTGTCAATCCCTAGCAGCCCCCCTAGCTCCCCACCCCCGGGCCCAAACCTTTTTCATGAAAAGAGATCCCTCTCGAATTCATTAATTACGTGTTTTTCGCTATTTTTCAAAATTCCGACACATTTTCGAGTTAGGAGCGAGGGGGTGTGACGTTTTGAACACCCTTTATATATATATATATATATATATATATATATATATATATATATATATACACAGGGTGAAAAGAAACAAAACTGAGTAATATTTTTATATTGTTTAACTCAAAAGTCAGAGTTTAAAAACTAAAAACTGAAAAAAAAAACAAAAAAAAAAGTACGAGAAAAAGTCAATTTTTAGAAAACAAGAAATAATTTTATTTTGTGAGGAGTTTCTGAATTTGAAACCGAAATTTAAATTCATTGGTTAATGAATATTTCAGTAAACACGTTTTTTTGTTGAAAAACATTGTATGTACTTGTAGGTGACATTTGATATTGTATCCAAAGCTTTTACGCACACTGAATATATATATATATATATATATATATATATATATATATATATATATATATATATATTGAGAAAATAAGCACACATTATAATTCGTATCATAAAAATTGTTGATAATTTAACACCTTAGCTGCCCCGGACGTATATATTCGACTCGCTATTCCCGTGCGTTAACTGCCCTAGGCGTATATACACGTGTTGTTGAAGTACGATCGTTTTTGTTACGCTGCTACCAGTGAGACTCGTCTCCTGGCTTTGGAATGCAATTAAATTATCATGACAATGTTTTCGAAGGTTTTACTTATTTCAGAGAAGGTTGGAAGCGTGAGGAATCAGAAAGGGAATATTTCTGGAATTATGAACGCATAACTACACGCGCCTGTGTGAAAAATGGTGGCACTGTGAAGCGAATCTCCTAATTTTTCGTCAGCATGTACGGAGTTAAATAAATAATAATAAAAAATGAGGTCATTTAAAGCTAAAAGAAATGTGTGCTTTTTAGTTAATTTGTTTGTTACTTTATTTGCAATTATTTACTTTGTATTTTTTTACTTTCCGAACACTATAGTGAGGAAAGTATTGTAATCATGTCAAAAATCCGAATTCGAGATTTTGATGTTTCTATACGTTTCGAGGTCCAACGAGTCCGTTTTCACTATTTTTACGATGATGTATGTATGTGTGTGTGTATGTATGTGTGTATGTGTGTGTGTATGTATGTGTGTATGTATGTGTGTATGTATGTGTGTATGTCTGTGAGTGAACACGCTAGCGTCTAAACGCTTTGTTCGAATAAGCTGAAAGTTGGTACGTATATTGTAAGTCACCATAGTACGAACCCTATAGATTTTGGTGAATCTAGCACTTATAGTTTTTTTACAGGGACACAAAGAAAAATTCTTTATCATTATGGCCAAGGGACCAAAATCTTAAAAGTGCGATAGCATCTAAACGCCTTATTCAATTGAGCAAAAACTTTATACACATATTATAGGTCACAGATACTCAATCTATATAGATTTTGGAGAATCTAGCACTTATAGTTTTTTTACAGGGACACAAAGAAAAATTCTTTGCCAAATTTTTAAAAGTGTGATAGCGTCTAAACGCCTTATTAATCTGAGCAAAGAATTTGTACACATGTTATAGGTCACATTTGAACCAACTGTATAGATTTTGGTGAATCTAGCACTTACAGTTTTTTTACAGGGACACAAAGAAAAATTCTTTATCATTATGGCGTATGAGACCAAATTTTTAAAAGTGCAATAGCATCTAAACGCCTTATTCAATTGAGCTGAAAATTTGTATGAATATTATAAATCACTGCTGCACTAACTATAAGCATTTTGGTGAATTGTGGCCACCACGAGAATTTCTTCTATATTTTCCTATACAAATTCACTCAGTAACAATAATTTAAAAAAAAAAAAAAAAAAAAAAGTGGGACTTTGACAAAATTGTGGGTAAAATGTGAAAATTTGTTTAAGTTTGTCAGAATTTATAGATTTTTACAGGGACACAACGAAAAATTCTTTATCATTATGATCTAAGGGCTCAAAGTTCAGTAGCGTTAAATAAAACCTCGTGTGATATATGGAGAAAAATACTCAAACACTCTGTTATGGTTTTCTCTCTTTTGTTTGTTTAGCAACTCCTCTTTCTTTATTTTATCTACAAAACTGTTAGTTACTCAATGTTCGGAAAGTCGAGTGGAGTCACTCCAGATTTTTTTTATTTTAAAAAAGGCAGAAGACGGGCCACGATTATATTTTGAGATGTCATTTGTTCAAACAGTTTAATTATAAAATTATAAATTTGTTTGGTAAATTTAATCCTAATTAATGTAGATTTTTCTAAAAATTTGTGGACACTACTTATTCGGTTACATAGACTATTTCTAAAAGTTACAATCCGTTATGTGTTAGTCATTCCAGTCTAATGCTCCAGATTTAGTGCGACATCCTTATACTGGCAGTCGACTCAAAAAGACAACCATCCTCTTCAACTAAATACAGTGAAGCTCACATAGACAAAGCTTTTTTTCTTAAAACCCGAATAAACTACTACGTCAGAAACGCCAAAGAAAAATATTGGAAATGCATACAGCTGTTTCGGTAGCCTAAAGCGTACCGTCTTCAGTGCAAAAAGGATTCTGAATCAGGGGTTGAACTAAATCCGGCTACTCTTCTATATATACGAGCACTTCTCCTGATTCAGAATCCTTTTTGCACTGAAGACGGTACGCTTTAGGCTACCGAAATAGCTGTATGCATTTTTCTTTGGCGTTTCTGACGTAGTAGTTTATTCGGGTTTTAATATTACAACGCCAAGTCTCTTGTTATTATAAAGCTTTTTCTTGCCAAATAGTCAAAGACCACATCTTTATACCGAACTCAACATCTACATTCTACATGGAAGCAAACCCAGGATAGATAATGCTACCCAAATTCAATCCCGTACCATATATTTTCTCTTTAAAAATGCTTTCATTTCTTCTAGGATCGCAAAAAAAGAGCCCCTTCGTTAAATTGTCTTGATTACTTATATGATATATCTCTGAATTTCTAAAAGAGGAAACGACACACCGAAACTCAAGTTATTAATAATCAAAGCAGGTATGTTCCTCTAAAAGCATTGCCTATTTACTTCTATAAGTGCTATATTTATTTCCTTGCATTAAGAAACTCAACAAATTAAAATGAGCTTTCGGATTTTATTATCTGAAATTTTAAATTCAAACTTACTTGTATGTCAAACACTTCTGATTTTGCATCGTTCTACCATGAATATACTTACAGTATCTATATGAACTTGAATTTTCATTTTGTATGCTTTTATGTTAGCTAAGAACAACATTGTTCTGAATGTTGATATATATATATATATTTCCCCCTCACGTCCTGTGTGCTGCCTCAAAGTGACGAGGGGGTGTGCCTGGGTGGAATGGGCGATGTACGTCGGAAGCTTTTTGCTCCTGGTAGGGTCACCCATGGCGAGAAGGCCATTCCGTTATACCCAGCTAAATGCATACAGGCACCCCAATCCAAGGTGTTAGGTACCGTGCTGATGGATGAATGGCACCATATGGTGTTGTGAAAGGTCCCCTCGAGGAACCAGGCGAAACCTCGTTGTAGTTAGCCTTACACCTGTATTGGGAGGTTATGCAGGTCTGGACCTCTCTTTCCTCCCAGTTCTGCGGTCCTGTATGGATTTATCTCTTTCTAAAGGACTGTCTATGCAGTCAAACAAGGATGATGTTCCTTTGGGAACTAGTCATATTCAGGAGGAAACCTGTAAACCTTCTGAAACTACTATGGGGCAGCAGGCTCTGGCCAGCAGCACCCTGGTGGACCCGCTGGTGAGCAGAAAGTACTCACAAAATCACAAAAGCGCAACAGAAGGAAGAGGTTGCAAATGGGTTTACCGCCAAATACGGCTGGTGACCAGATAAGGATGGTGGACGCAAGAGGCTTCGGTCACAAGTGTCAACTCCTTCTCCCAAGGTCTGTGAGATGACGAAGAAGCCTAAGCTTCAAACATTTGCACAGGTAGCAAGGTCAACCAGGATGGCAGTGGTGAAAGAATCTTTTCCTTCCCACAGGCTAAATTCTTCGGAGGCCTTTGCTATCCAAGAGGAAATTTTGAGAAAGGGTGATTTACTTCCTGTGAGTGAACACCTACCAAAATTAAGCAGCCCTACACTTGTCGATGGTGCTCTCATCTTTCAGTGTGATGACGCCTGGACAGTGGAGTGGCTGAAGAAGGAATTCGACCAAAACAAGAATGTCCTGAAGGAAGAGTCCCTGCGAGTCATTCTTGCGAGCGAACTTCCGAAGCCTGTGAAGGTAGCCTTCAAAACAAAGGATGTAGTCAATAAGGAGCCCAAAGATATTCTGAAGCGGATCTCTAGGTACAACCCAAAGTTGAAGTCTGAAGACTGGCGTGTTCTGCACAGGCAAGAGTCTTCTCACCAACAGGTTTGCCTCTGCAACACTGCTTGGTGATTCTCTAATGATCAAAGCCAATACTGGATGTCCACAGGGTGGTGTTCTTTCTCCACTGCTGTGGTGCCTCGTGGTTGATTCACTTCTGAATGAGATTGGTCACTCGGGGGTGGATTGCATTGGTTATGCTGATGATATTGTCATTGTAACCAGAGGGGAAGTTTCCGGATACTGTTTGCTGTATCATGCAGAATGCCCTTAAGAAAGTTGAGTCTTGGTGATCTTCCAGGGGTCTTTCCGTGAACCCTGCGAAGACACATATGATTGCCTTTAATAGAAAGAGGACCATTATCTTAAAAAATATCAAGTTTTTTGGTCATAACCTCACTTGTTCAAGTGAGATTAAGTATCTTGGTGTCTATCTGGATGAGAAACTCAACTGGAGGAGTCATCTTGATTATTGCATTTCTAGGGCTAAAAGGGCTTTTTGGGCCTGTAGGAATGCTATTGGTAGGTCATGGGGTCTTAGTCCTATGGTTATCCGCTGGATTTACTCCATGATCATTTGTCCAATGATCACTTATGGTTCTATTGCCTGGTGGTCTAGGACTAGGCTTCCCACTGCTAAGAAGAATCTTAATAAGATTCAAAGGATGGTGTGTGTCGCGATGACTAATTGTTTAAGGACAACACCAACTGGAGCTTTAGAGTTACTCTTGGGCTTTATCCCTCTGCATATGCGCATTGAGGCTGAGGCTATCTTATGTGTAAAGAGGTTAAGAAGTTTTGGGCATTGGAATAATTATTCCAATTATCTGAACTGGAAGCATCTTAATAAGGAGATTTCGGATCACCCGCATTTTATTATGCAGTGTGATAAGGTTCTCCCTAGGTATGCTTTTACTAAGCCGTATATTATCCACTTGCCCTCTAGGGACATTTGGATGAATACTCCACCTTGGGGTAATACGAATCACATTAAGTGGTACACTCATGGCTCCAAGATGGATAATGGGACTGGTGCTGGTGTTTGCTGTCCTGAGGATGGTACTTCACTTTCCTATCCTTTGGGGAGGTATGCTACTGTCTTTCAGGCTGAAGTCTTTGCGATCCTTATGTGTTGTAGGACTTGCATGGATAGGGGCTATAAGAATCGATATATTGACATTTATTCTGATAGTCAGGCTGCCCTGTTGGCTTTACAGAAGTCAGTAATGACTTCTTCTCTTGTTTGGGAGTGTTATTTCACTCTTTGTGCTCTTGCTGCTAACAATAAAATCTTCCTGTATTGGGTACTAGGTCATGCTGGTATCCTGGGAAATGTGTTAGCTGATGAGCTGGCTAGGAAGGGTTCTGATACACCTTTTATTGGTCCTGAACATGTCCTGAGTATTTCTGGTAGTTTGTTGAGGGGTACTATTTTCTCCATCATGAGAAACTTGCAGTACTCTACTTGGCTTAGGACTGAGGGGAGCAGGCAAGCTAAAGAGCTTAAATGTGGTAATCCTAGTGCAAGGGCTAAGGAGCTCATGAAGCTCAATAGAAATGGCATCAGCAAGGTGATTGGTCTCCTTACGGGACACTGTCGCTTAAAAATACATCTTTATGCCATGGGTATTGCTAGTGATCCATTTTGTAGGGGTTGCAAGTACAAGGAGGAAACTGCAACACATATTATATGCGAATATGAAGTCTTCTCTGCCTATAGGTTTGAGCACTTGGGGCGGCATATAATTGAGCCTTGGGAGCTTCAGGATATTCCGGTTATGTGTCTGCTGAGTTTTCTTTCTGCCACAGGTCTTTTTGAAGATTAGGTTTTGTGGGTTAGTACAATAGACCTCTGGTCGCAGTGCTTGGTTTCTTGTAAACCACCCACTTATAATTCATTCATTCATTCATATATACCTTGTTTTGTTTCCTTTTTAAAGCATATAATTTTTGTACTGTAATCCGATTGAAACCGAATTTACTTGAAAATAAGTATTAAAATGCAGATATATTTTGTATTTCAGCTAAATGATCCATATTTGTTATATTTTCGATATGCTTGAGAGAAGCATAGGGTTATGTTTTTATTATTATTTAGCTCAAGGCAAAAGCGCGCTTAATACCTAACAATGTGTAAGTAACATTTAAGATTTTCGTATCTAGTTTCTATCAGTTTAAAATTAGGGAAATTTTCTGTGAACGCTGAGAGACAGAAATTTGTAGGAATGTCAAATTTTGGAAAGTTTTGAGAATGATTTATTTAGTTCGAATATTATTGCTTGTGGAAGCCAGAGAAAAATAAAGCAATCTGTGGAAAGATGCTGTGGGAGATACAATGTACTCGTAATTTACTAGTTCTAAATTTCTATAATTTTTTGTCATATTATTAAATTTGACGATAAAAAGTTTGTGATAGTAGATATTTTATGTGACATTCCAGTAAGACATTTTTCAACAGTGAGTCTTTCAATGTAGACGAGAAATTTTTCCCGATAGTTTTTCTTTAGAATTTCTACCATTCAAGATTTACCAAAAGAATAGAAGAGTGAATTTCAGTTGAGATTTCACTTTGAATGTAGCTTTTTTTGACCAGAGAAGTATATTACTTTCATTATCCTACTACCGTAGGTAACGGAAATATTGTATTTGTTCGAAAAATTCGATATCGATATTTCACCTGATTTACACGTTTTTATGGTCCCATGAGTCCAAAAAAGTGGTTTTTGGCAATTGGTCAGTGTGTGTGTGTATGTGTGTAGATGTTTATGCATGTGTGGAATCTTCTGGCTATCATATCTCTGAAACTAATAAAGATAAAACTACAAAACTTTAGAATTAACACAGGTCTGGTGTAAAGAGGAATTTTACAAATTTTGGTGAAAATTGAAAAACCAGAAGTGGGACATCAGAGACCGGAAGTGGGACCGTATGTCTATCTCAGAAACGACTCTAACGATTTTCTTCAAATTTGTTATATAATCACTCTATTAGATTTCCTTTTGAATGATATAGTTGGTTAGTTTAGGAAAGTTGATAGGCGTTCTGTATAAATAGCTCAATTTCAGGTTTCGCAAGCTAGTTCCTTTAAAAACGGTTGTACGGATTTTTTCTTTTTGCAAACTCGCTCTGTTAACTAACTTTTAAATATTCTTTTGTATGTAATTATTGTTTTTCGGACAATAATAGACTTTTTGTAAAAGTTAGTATCTCAAAAACTGCTCTAACGATTTTCTTGAAATTTGTTTTATAAATCCATTTCTTTCTCGTGTATTACGTGACTATTAGAGGAAAATTAACAGTCTTCCTGCTTATCTAGGTCATCTTGAAATCTCGGAAATTTTGGTTGTAAAAAATAAATCTACCATTTTTTTTCTCTTATTTTTTACCTCGCTATATGTAAGCTTCGTTTTATATGTCTTTATAAATTTCTCTTACCGGAAAAATTTTAGGTTTCTACTTCTTCAGGTAACTTTTATGTTTTCTGATCATATTATCTCTCAAAAATGCAAATAATACGTGTAATAGTTGGTAATGGATGTCGTGTGGTTGTTTCACACCAGATTTTTTTTTAATAATGTTGAGTTCATATTTTGTCAGTGAATTTTCCACAAACACACATTACACACTTTACAAATTGTTTCAACATACACAGTAATTTTTGAACACTAAACACTTTCATAGACACATTTCCCCCTTATTGCAAGTTTAAAATAAACTGTTACCATTCGACATCCTTGTTCATAATACACACTTTTCAGTTCTTAGCATGTCTCGACAGAAAGTTCAAGGTAACATCCTCACAAGGTTGAAGGTTTGGTAAAACTTACATAACTGACAGTAACGCATTTAATGGGCAATATTTGAAACGGATTTTCAGATTTTGTAAGCAACTGTATAATATTTTTTAAAATGCTTTAAAAATATAATGTATCTTATCTGAATACTCGATTTTCTTAAAGGTGGTCGATTAATGTATTTATTTCTTACACAGAAAATAAATAGATGATTATTTACCTTAAAAGTAGAAATAATGCATAATTAATGATAAACAAAGTGAAAGATTGCGGTTTTAATAACTGATTTAAAAAAAAAGAGGTTTTAATATAAAAATTACAGAAGGAAGCACCCCCTTAAAAATCTTATTGTGCTACTAAATAATATCTTTCAAACATTATTTTTTAACTTTTATCCCACTTGCTATCATCTACTATTTAATAACCGAAATGATGCATAAAATTAATGTCTTAAGAAGGGCAGATTGTATGAATATCCGAGTATTAAAAATATCTACAGTATACTGACGTCCTTATGTATGTAGAATCACTAGAGAATTCAGTGTACATACACAGTTGCTTAAAATTCTAATTAATTTGAATTGAATTTTAAAGCAAAGTATTTAGAATTATGTCATTTACTTTTCTATATTTAATTATTGTTTAAATGGATAGCAGAAATTTAACAGAGATGCTAAAATATAATTAAGAAGTTTACACCAGATTCGATAGGATATTTTTAAAGTGTATTTATCAATGAATGTTAATTTATCAGATACTTTTGTAATAAGTTATCAAATTATGTATTCAGGAACATTATTTTAAAATTATCTGATCACCTTATTGCATCACTTTGAGATAGCTCTGTTATGATATCATTTTAAAAGTCTTTATATTAGAAATATCCCATAAAACAATTCATATGTAATATTTCATGTATAATGAACAATGTTAAAGTTTATTAAGAAAAACACTAAAAAAATTAGGAGTGGTTTAATTTTTTTTAGATATATATATATATTATATATATATATTTGAACATATACACATATACATATATGTATATATTTGAACTTTTTAAAGTTATTAAAGTGTAATATATATTATGTTTTTAAAAAAGCAAGAAACAAAAAAATAGTATTTGGATGCGTTGAAAATTAATTTTTTTGACGAATATCTAATAATAAATTATCTCGAAACTTTTGTAGTGTAGAAAAAAGTTATATCTAATTTAAATTTCAAATGTTTTGTATACAAAGTAATAATAATAATAATAATAGTAATAATAGTAATATTTAGGCGTTCTAATTATAGTATATAATTACAATTTTTTTAATTAATTATATTTGATGGTATGAGAAGAACACGCATTATCGTGGACCTATAAAAATTCTTCAAAGAAAATGTAAGTTTTCTTAGATTCGATGATTATGACATGCACGGTATCCAAATTATACATATATATATATATATATATATATATATATATATATTTACTTTACAAACTACTGGAGAGACGTCATACTAAAAAAAAAACGTACAGTCGAGAGAAAAAAAAACATAAAGAAAAATCATGCAGCACGCATTGATTAGTAACACTTTCCAACTGTACGTAATTGTTGCATCGAATAACTTTTAATCGGAAAAAGTTAATATTATCATATTCTATACAAAACATTATTTTAGAATATTAAAAATGCATGCGAATGTTTTTATGATTTTTACAATAGGAATATTTCAAATATAAATTTTAAAAATACCTGTCCTAAAACTTAATCCATTGATTTTTTTTTTTTGTCTCTGTAAACAAACTAGTGACACAGGATCTATTAATGTCATTTTAAATAGGGAACATGCCATAATGAACTTAATTGTATCATTTAAAAAAAAAAAAATCTAAAAATATTTACAGACGCCAGGAGCCATAAACAAACAGATAGAAAGGTATACAATCGGACAGACAGATACACAAATTGAAATCATATCCCCACTAAAAATATAAGAAAGTGTTAAAACGCTTAATGTAAACGACAGTGCAATTCTATCAAATTTTTATTAATAGCTCTTAATGTAACTGAATACTGTTGTGTGACCCTTTAAATCTAATGCTAATCATACTGTATTATATTATATATAAGGCACTCTTTTGTGCATACGACTGATTTATTTCAATTGCATTAAGCTTTGTTCAAAGTAAAATTATTTAAATTTGATTTATAAAAATAACTCTCACAGAACGCAATGCTTTTGAATACTTTCAAGTGCCCCTGTACACAAAAAAGTTAGAAATGTACTCGATTTTACATAGGAAACATCCGAAAGGGAACTTGAATAACACACTAAAATTTCATTAAAGTTTCTATACAGTAAAGGTATTAAAATACTTTTTATAGGAACTCCTGTCATAGAACACAAATCTTTCCAATATTTTTGGGTGTCCCTGTACGCAAACCGGTAAGGTCATTAACTTCATTTTCAATAGGGAACACCCGATAGTGAACTTGAATAACATATACCAGTTTCAAAAAATCCCATAAATATTTACAGAAGCAGACAGACAGAGGGACAGACGGGCATATACGCAATTTGAAATCATATTCACACTTGGCAAATGTTAGAAAGTGTTAAAAACGCTTAATGTAAACGAAAATACAATTCTAGCAAGATTTTTATTAATAGCGTTTAATATAAATGAATATTTTTGTGCCACCCTGTAAATCTAATGCTAATCGTGCTATATTCTATGCAAATCATTCTTTTCTGCACACAAATAATATATTTCAATTTCATAAAACTTCGTAGAAAGTAAAGTTAATAAATTTGATTTACAGAAATACCTCTCTTAGAACGCAATGCTTTGGAATAATTTTGAGTGACACTGTACATAAACCAGTGGGGACATTTACTCTATTTTCTACAGGAAACATCCGATTATGAACTTGAATAACGTATTTCAGTTTCTTTAAGGTATGTGTACAGTAAAGATATGAAAATATGGTTTATAGAAATACCTCTCATAGAACACAATGCTTTGAAATACTTTCGGGTGTCCCTGTGAACAAACTAGTAGAGGTATAAACTCTATTTTCAATAGCAAAAATCCGATAGTGAACTTGAATAACATATATTAGTTTCAAGAAATTCCATGAATATTTACGGGAGTTAGAGCGCGGACAGACAGACAGACAAACCGAAGTCATTAATACTTTTCAACCTTGTTGGAAAGTGTTAAAAAGAATGAACAAAAAGTAACACCTGCTGTAATTTCGTTATTAATTCACACAGAAAAATCTTAATAGACATCATTCAACCAGAAATAAAGTGCGCTGTTAAAAAATGATGGGAAATTTTGAATTAGGGGTCCTCTACATATTGAAATGAGCGGCAACTTAGATTATTTTCAATAGCAACACCCAATATTGAATTCCTATTTGAATGCCTGAGAGTCTGGCAGTGCAGAAATGTATACATTTTGCATACTTTATCTTTTTTTATTCATCGAGTTATAACCAAAAATGCGTTAAGACGTTATCACTAAATCTAGAACAATAAAATTATAATAATGCAAGGAATAGACAAAATGTTATTGTTTTACACTGAAAATCTTTCAAAAAAAAAAAAAAGGAATAATAATAATAATTATTATTATTATTATTATTATATATATATATATATATATATATATATATATATATTTAACAATGTCTTGGTTATCCCTGATTTCGTTTCTTTAGATAATTATATACTTCAATACTTTATTAGATAATACAATAATACATTTTGGTATATTTGAATATATTGCGCTTAAGATTAGTAAGACAGTGCTCGTAGAAAAATATGCGATTCTTTTCAATTAAAAAGTGTTTATCATGGCTATACTGAACACCAACATAACTTAAATTAAATATATTTAAGCTATATATATTTACAACAACGCATAATCTATATTTGTTTAGATAAATCACTGTGAGGTACCATGAAGTAAATATTAAAAAATACTAAAAAATAATAATCGTACTTTCCAATTTTGGGTTAGTTTAACTCTTTGAAACTGTACGATTTGTTTTCTAATTTCTATAAAAATGTAGTTTCTGGATAAAATACATTTACGAAAGTAATTTTTAAGACTAAATTACCCTTAAAATAATTATCATGTAATCGACATTCTGATATTAAGGGAAATTTTATTTTAACACATTTGTTTTAAAAAATGCGTTTGTTATCTATTACATACATATGCATATATATGTATATAGTATACTTACATTATAATTGTAAAGGATGTAAAAAAATAAATTTATTAATGGAAGAAACAGATTTATCAATAGAAGAAAAAAAAATGTTTTTAAAATAGAAGAGAAGAAAGGAGTTTATAAATGTTCGAGAACCACCAACTTGTATTTGATAGGTGTTGTCTCAGGAATATAGTTAATTTTTTGACACAGGCTCTGAAACCACCTAGCGCTATCTAACAAAAATATCAATGAAAAAACAAAGTACATTACATTGTATCCTGTAATAGTTTCGCTAACTCGGTATTCCGTGTGGTGATTCCCACAAGGTTTCGTCTGGGTTAAAATCGCGTACAAGGCATGAATGTTTAGCTCTGTATTTTTATGGGTTGTCAATCCGGACAATTGTATTGTGTGCCCTTTCTCAAATGGTCATGAATACGACGACATTCTGGCCAATTCTTAAGTAGTAATAGAAAAAAAAATATCTTGTTACAAATGTAATAAAAATAATATGCAATATCATTTAAAAGTTTTTTTTTTTTCTAACCTTAATAAAATTTTATGAATTCCATCACTATAACAGTACATGGTAGACATTCATTAATAATATGCGAACTATTGTTTTAAAATTTATGGATTCTTTTTTAAACATATTTATGAAATGTAAAAAAATTCTGTTAAAAAAGGAAAAAAAGAAACTGTTTTGTTTTCAAAAACATTAAAATCGTACTATAAAATCATATTTCAATATGTCAAAATACACATATATATCATACATATATTTTCTTGAAAGGGATAAAATCTGCAACCGTGGTTATAGATTATATCCAGTACATTTTTTCTGATATGTATACGAGAAACTTTATATCAAACCATGTTTCTGAAGTGCTAAGTAATAGTGAAACGTAATTCTGTGGGCTTGGGGTAAATCTTTGCCTTCGATGCTGAGGGCTCTGGTTGGATCATTGTCAGTTCGATATTTTGTACTATGTATACTATGAAAAAAAAATGTGTTTGCACGAATATTTTCTATACTCTTCGGTTACGGACAGTTTTCTTTCTCTCTCTCTGTACATATATATATATATATATATTTTTTTTTTTTCCGTAACATACGAATACTTTCTGGCAAAGTTTGCTTCCACGGATTTTCTGTATTATAACAGGATATTTTTTTTCAGCGCATATATGTATGTAAGATGATTTCTTTATGTGACCAAACTTAGAATTGTAAAAAAAAAAAAAAAAAAAAAAAAAAAAAAAAAGATCTCATGTAGAAAATAATCCACCTTAATTGACTCGCCCTCTCTCCAACTTTTTAAATGTTACTGTGGATGAATAGAAAAAGCTCCAAATCTTAAAATATATATATATATATATATATATATATATTCTGTGCTTTCTAAAAATGTTAGAGGAGAAGTAATTAGCTGTAAAAATGCACAAAATAGCCTATGTAAGGACATTAGTTTCATTATAAAGATAAGATTAAAAAAATAATAATAATAACATGCTACGAAAAACGCAAAAAAGCATTCTTTTTTTTTTCTTTAATGCAAAACGTGAAATTAGATTGTCGACATGATTATTAATTGGCGATGCCGCAAACAACATGTTTTTCATATTTAACAAAATTTATCGTCTTAACAATAACAATAACAAAATAATAATAATGATTTGAATCGTGTTCTGTTCTCATTTTACTTGTGCAAGGTGGAACACGGGCGCAAAATTCATGCCACTATCAATGTAAAAAAAAAAAAAAAAAAAAAAAATCTACTTCTGAAATCAACGATATTATAGGTAGAGAAATTTCGTAAACAAATACCGGTATAAATTCTGCGAGAGTGTTCCATCCCTGCTTGTGTGAAAATTATATAGGACAGTTCTCTTATTGTACAATATAATAATATTCTTAAAAAAAAAAAAAAAAAAAAAAAAAAAAAAGTTTTCACACACACACACACATATATATATATATACAGGGAGATTAGAAAAAAAAACCTTCCCCGATATATGAGACCATAGCTACCATACCGTTACGAGAAACTAAATAAAAATTTGGTGGAAGGTATTTTGTGGTATACGCTCAAGAATTATATAAAAAACAACAGTTAAACTCTAACAGTTACGGTTACAGTGACAAAATTTCGAAAATTTCAAATGGCAACACCTACTTTTTTTATTGAAATGGAATCTCCATGCAAAAAAAAAAAAAAAAAAAAAAAACCATAAATAGCATTGCAGAGCTGCCAACCTAATAGGTAAGATAACGAGTACTGTTATGTAAATCTGTGTTAAACAATTCAAATTAGGCTTCGGAAGAGTTTTATATGATAATTAGTTTTGTGTGAGGTGGGCTTAGCCCTCCTCAACCCCCCGTTTCATTAATGCACCTACATTTATATAGAATTTAAATCGGCTATTAAAAATAATTCTGTTTTTAAAAAATAATTTATTAATATTATTATTTAAAAATATTATCTTTTATGATAATGCAGACGATTTCCATATTAGAGAAGTAGTATAACACTAAATATCCAAAGAAAAGTCCATTTTACTCTCAATATTAAAAAATAAAAATAAATACGATTTTTTTTTACTCCCCTCGAGGGGGGACTTCCCCCCCGGGGGGGGGGGAGGCGAGGCTCCTACATACACATTTTTTTTTTCTGTTGACTATCTCTATTACAAAAAATATATTTTCGTTTCATTTGGTTTAATGCAGTCTATAGACGTTAAACTCTACTCACCTGCAATTTCCCCCATAGACGTAATGTATTAGAATTCTCTTGATTGTCCCTGTACACGAACCATTTGCTTGACCTTAACGAAAAGCTTACTGTAGCATCCTCATATAATACACATTTAGAATACCAAGTTTGAACTTTCTGCCATAATTTGTTTTTGAGATATGGTGATTACAGGCAGACACACAGGCACACACACAGACACACAGACATACACGCAGGCACACACACAGACCATTTGCTAAAAACACGATTTTCGTATTCAGGGGACCTCAGAACATGTAAATATAACAAAAACTCGCGTTCGAATATTTCACCCAAAAACAGTACTTTCTCTACCTTATGGGTAAGAGAAAGTAATAAGGCATTGTGAAATGCGTGATGTGTATGTTGCTTTCTTACTCAGTGAACAATATGCCGCTTACTGGGAAACATCATTTTCATCACCAAAGTCAGTTTTGATTGCCTAATTACAATGCCTTGTTTTTCACGTACTGAAATTACGTCATCATGACAGCGTCTTACGACTAACAACAAAATTAATGCCTTTATTCAGTAGACTTACACGAAATTAAGGATACCTTGGTCTCTTCTTTTCGTTTCGAAGCAGAATCAGTAGACTTTAGTCTGAACCAAAGACTCAGTGTGAAATGTGACGTCATTAAAGAAATGAAATCGGTGCTTTGCTAGGCACGTAACAGTCTTTTTTTTCTTTTTTTGTTAGCCTGCTAGCGCTGCCGATTTTCGTGCTAGAGGTACCGTTCCATCGCTATTTATGGTTTTTTGCTATGGAAATTACATTTCAATAAAAAAACGTATGTGTTGCCATTTGAAATTTTCGAAGTTTTCTCACTGTAACCGTAACTGTTAGAGTACAACTGTTGTTTTTAATCTAATTCTTGAGCGCATACCTAAAAATACCTTCCACCAAATTTTTATTCATTTTCTCGGAACGGTATGGTAGCTGTGGTCTCATATATCGGGGTAGTTTTTTTCGAATCACCCTGTATATGTGTGTGTGTGTGTTACTTAAATTTTCATTGTTTCTAAGTTTAATGCTATTACGTGTTTCAATAAATTTCTTATTTGAAACATATTATTGTAGTTTTTTTTTTTCTCCGCAAGAAACACATAATTTTAACACAAGTTTTATTTCTTTCGAATATTTACTTCAGGTATGAACAAATATATTTTATGATTAGATATTCGTCTTGTTTTTTCTTTTCTTTTTAAGGTATACACTTTTTCTATATTAATGTACTTTTCGTAAAAAAAAAAAAAAAAAAAAAAAGAAAAAAAAGATTAACTTTGTTGTTAATACACTTCATAATTGAAAAGTTACATCAAAGAGGTGTGATGTGATCATCCGTCTAGAAAGGAAATATTTAGTTAGGTACAACATGTTTTCTTTTATCTTAACTTTGTTAAAAATACGTTATTTTTCGAAAATTACTTTAATATGATCAATTAGGTTTTTTGTTAAACAAATTTTATAATTATTATTAATATTATTATTATTTATTTATTTATTTTCTACAATTTTACATTGAATAAAATACATTTTTGCTTAATTAAGTAAATTTCTATAAACATATGTAATATATCACGTATAACAAAAATATATCAAATTTAATTTACGTCCTAATGTAAACATTGTCTCAGAAACAGTGTGAAATATGTGAATTTACGATGGAAATAATGTAAGTAAAAACGTTAAAACAGTATAATGTATTCCTTTCTTTAAATATATCTTAAATGTGAAGCTTATTTGAAAGAGTTTCATAAAAAAATTTTATTTATAGATTATTAATAATTTCAATTTAAATATAGAATTTTTCAATCATTTGCGTTTATTTAAAAACCCGACTTCTTTTATAATCTGAAATGGTTTATGATAATAAAATGTACAGAAACATTTAAAAACTTTAAATAACTGGTGTTTTCTATAATTTGTAATATACACGACAAATATATCCTATGTTTATGGAAGAGATAGTGAATATATATATATATATATATATATATATATATAATAAACTTGTTAAAATAAACTTGTTAAAATATTTTTAACACTGTCATAATTGTCTGCAGGATCTATTTATTAATCACCAAAAGTTGCAAATAGATATTTATGAACGTCATTAACACTTCATATGTTGTCAGAGTTCCTGACAGTCAGAGCAGGCCAAGCAAACTACTCAGACCTAGATATTTCGATATGTAGGTCTAGATAGGTCTTCTAATGAAATTTATACAAAATATAGATGTTTTCAATGATTAGAATGGTTCAATGAAATGTGAATCCAATGATGTCATGGAAAGAACAGGGTAATTGTCACCAATTTTAGATATTTAGATTGTCACCAATTTTTATGTATATTTTATTAGTTAAATTCTTTTCATATTTACATGTATTATATGTTCTTATATCACAAGTACAATTTTAAATAAATTGCACTCTCCTTATTTTAAGTTATAAATTTCGATTTCTTATTTCGTAATCTTTCCTTTATTAATGCTGCATTTCAGCTTCCACGTAAAGCCTATATATTTTCAAATTTGTTGTAACATGCTATGTTATAAATTACTCAGTTTAAAAGAATAATTTTTATAGCGTTTAATTAGAGTGTTTTTTAACTATTTTTAACTAAGAAAATATTACTTTTAGAGTAATTTTTATTTTTTTTCCCTTTAAAAGCATTTGATAAAAACTATTTATCCAACTTTTACAAAAACTGATTATCAAAATAAATTCTTTAATCTAAAATACTATGTGGGAATTTATTAAATTTAAATTAACCAATGTCAGTACTAGAACAAGGAAATTATTCTGTCAAATATACCAAATAATATCTTTCAATATTCGGTTTATGTCAAAGAAAGTCATTTATACGTTTATTCTATAAAAACATTCTGTGCAATGGAAAAAAGGTTAAAGAAATGACCTAAGTGGGCTATAAAGGAAAAGTTAATTAATAGGAGAATAATTTAAGTTATTAAAGGTAGTTAATAAAAAAATTTCAATAGCCTTTAATTAAAAATGATAAAATTAATTAAAGAACACATTAATGTAGAAGCATTAGAAAAATCTGAAGATTTTTATTTTCGGGAAATTCTTTTGGTAAGCTTTATTATATATATATATATATATATATGTATATATAAACCTTAATATTAAAACTATTTTCAAAAAAAAATTTTCTCGCAGTTTCATTAACGGAATCTTGAATATACATGTAAAAAGTGCTTTCAGAGAATAAATATTAAAAATGCAGTTCCTGAAATTTTTTGTACTAGTTATGTTTTCTTTTTTTAAATCAGCTTTAAAAAAATTATTGACTTTTAAAATTTGGAGAATAACATTAATATACAAGATCTGCCAAAAGTTACACCCTACACTCTGTATGCCCCTGTATCTGGAGAAAGCATTGGAATTTGAGAAATCTGCAATGCCATTTTTCATTTTATATATGGGGAACTTCATTAAGTTAAAAAAATTCAATATGTGGGATACGTTGAGCATATAAGAGTGAAAGTTTTAAATTTATTATTTTAAATTTTTTTGATCAACTGAAAGGTATTCCCAAGTTAAATATTTTCTCAAAAAAAAAAAAAAAAAAAAAAAATATATATATATATATATATATATATATTAATAATAACAATAATAATAATAATAATAATAATAATTAAATAAATAAATAAGTAAAAAAAAAATAATAATAAATATATATTATGTCTATTTTGGAAGTTATATCATAATTCAGTTTTAGTACACTTTGCTATTTCTGAAAAATGTAAAAAGGCGTTTAATCAATTTGAGTGGGATTATATTTAATATATATACAGTCGTCAGTAAAAGTATCCGAACTCTAGCAAAAATTATTTTATTAAAAAGTACACTTAACACAGTTTTGTTAAATAAATCCTTGTGTAATCCTGTTTTTAGTCAGTCTAGAATATGATTAGACATGAATTTATTTAACTCCCCTTGAATATAATGATTGAAACTCGGTTGTCTGTGAAACGTCTATAACAATTTTAATAAAAAATTAGGATTAAGTGTTTTTGGAGTAGACAAACCCATCTGACTGTTCATTTTCGATTCAAAAATCAGCGTATCCAATTAACACTCTTCCTTGTATTGCAAAATGTGTCAGAAACTTGATTTTCTCGGAAATAAAATAAACTATATAGAATAACTTAAGTTATTAAAGGTAGCTAATAAAAAACTTTTTCAAACTACTAGCCTTTAATTAAAAATGACAAAATTAATTAACGAACGTATTAATGTAAAAGCCTTAGAAAAATCTGAAGATTTTTTTTTTTTTTTTTTGGAAATTTTTTGGTAAGATTTATATTAACAAAAAAATAAAGTGAAATTAATATATATTAAAATATTTTCAATATCTTTTTTTCAGCTTTATTAACGGAATATTGAATATACATTCAAAAAGTGCTTTGAGAGAATAAATATTAATACTGCAGTTCCTGAAATATTTAAAGTGTTTCTGTTTTTTTTTTTTTTTTTTTTTAATCAGTTTTAATAAATAATTATTGACTCTTAAAATTTGGAGAATAACATTAATATAGAAGATCCGCCAAAAGTTACACCCTACACCTTGTATGCCCCTGTATCCAGAGAAGGCGTTGGAATTTGAGAAAACTGCAATGCTTTTGTTTATGTATGGGGAACTTCATTAAGTAAAAAAAAAAAAAAAAAAAAAAAAAAAAAAATCAATCAATGTGTGGGGTACGTTGCACATATAAGAGGAAAATTTTAAATTAATTATTTCAGATTTTTTAGGTCAACTGAAAGGTATTTTAAAGTCAAATATTTTCTCAAGAAATTTTCCTTTTATTATGCCTATTTTGGAAATTATGTCATAATTCAGCTTGTGTAGACCTTGGTATTTCTGAAAAAAGTAAAAATGATGCGTTTATTCAAGCTGTGTGGTATTATATTTTATACATATAAAGTCGGCAGTAAAAGTATCCGAGCACTAGCAAAAATCCCTATATACAAGTAAAAAAAAAAAAAAAAAAAAAAAAAAATACACTTAATACAGCTTTGTTAAATAAATCCTAGTCGAGTCCTGTTCTTAGTCAGTCTGGAACATGAATCGACAAGAAATTTTTCAACTCTCTTTGTAAAATACGACTGAAACATTGTCGTCTGAGAAATGGCTATAAAAATTTCGATAAACATTTAGATTTAAGTGTATTTTTTGAGTAGAGAAATTCATGTGACTGATTATTTTCGATTCATAAATCAGCGTTTACTGTTAACTATCTTCCTTACATTTAAAATATAGCAAAAACACAATTTTCTCGGAAATAAAATAAACTATTTTATTAAAAACATTTTATTTACTTATTTATTTATTTTATTTTTTTTTATATGAGAAAAATATCTGACATATCCTCGTCTCGAGAAAAGGTAGCGTTCAGTGCTGTATTAACTCTCACTCTGCTGTTGCAAAATATCACTAGAATTTTGTTTTCTATTAAACTGCTCGAACGATTTTGATAAATATTTAAGGTTTTGTATATTTAAAATGACAGTTCAAACTGAATTTACTTCATCTCCTTGATAGTTAACGTAAATTAAGTTAACTCCTAAAAATATTTTATTTTTATTTTTATTTTTTTATATGGTCATTACTGCATTTTTCATTTCCACAAAGCAAACACAATATTGCGGCTTTACCTTTGGTTTGACACCACACAATGTATGATAAATTTGTTTGTTTTGGCAAAATTCGTCACCCGTATAGCTGTGACAATTATTTCTGTTATAACCTGTAAATATAGGTATAAATTTAAGTATAAAATCACTAATATAGCAGAATTCACGAAAACAGTATTTCAAACATCAAATACCTTCTTGATTCAGAAAGTGAGATTCATTAACAGTAAAATAATAATAATAACATTAATATTACGTCATTTTATTGATAATGAAAAAAAAAAACACTCGGAAAAAAATATATATTAATTAATATCCCAATGATTTAACGCGCACAAATGAATAATGTAACCATAATCTAGAAAATTAAATTCGCCCTAAAAACTAAAAATATATCTCATTAGGGTCGAACAGTTTTTAGTAGAGCAATTGAATCATCATTTCGAACTACTTGCACAACTTAAAGCTAATATCTAAAAGTTTACTCTCGATCTTGCTTGGAAAAATAATATATATATAATGAAGAAATAAACTTTAAAAATTTTAAAAGACTGAAAGTTTTCCACCAAGAAAAATGAAAGCGATACAGATGGGGCACCGCATAAAAGTATTCTACGAGAGTTTAATTGGGCGACTACCAACTGCACTCGCTTAGTTTTCCCCTACTTCATAAAACTACCAACTGCCCTTGGACATGCAAACGCCTTCTGCTACCTGAAACCCCCGTTATGAATTTAGATCTTCCACTGAAAGTAACGAAATTAAAAAAGAAAGGCGCAATGGGAAAAAAAAAATCACTGGACATTCCTACCTCGGTGTGCATGAATCTGAGAACGTTAGTAACTTGGCAATCACTACCACGCACGTAAAAAAAAAAAAATAAATAAAAAAAAATAAAAAAAAAAAATCACTAGGCACTCCTACCTTGCTGTGCATGAATCTGAAAACGCACGTAACTCGGTTCCGCGGCAGTCTCTATCACGCACGTTAAAACCAAAAAGCATCCTTGACACCCCTACCGCGCTGTGCATTAATCTGAAAACGCACGTAATTCGGTTCCACATCAATCACTATCACGCACGTAAAAAAAAAAAAAAAAAATGACTGGACACACCTACCTCGTTGTGCATGAACCTGAGAACGCACGTAACTCGATTTTGTTGCAATCACCACCACGCACGTTAAAAAAAAAAAAAAAAAAAAAAGAGTTGACACTCCTACCACGTTGTGCATGAATCTGAGAACGCCCGTAACTCGGTTCCGCGAAAATCCCTACCACGTACGTAAAAAACATAAAATCTGTTTGTAAAAAAATAGAACCGACTCCGAAAAGTATCTACTATTCAAATATCTAAAAATGAAAGAAAATTGGCAGAAAATGAAACTGTAGATTGCGCCTAAAAGTATAAAATAATTTCCTTCGCCAAACAACCTATAACACTACAATTAATCATAACTTTGGAAGTATGCGCAAAATTAAATAAAATTTAGTTAGTTTTTAAAGGTTTGTCTTTAGATCGGTAGCAACAAATGATGTTGTCTCGAATGATCCATTTTCATGTTTCCTTTATTATTTTATCACTGTATACAATTGGTCCATTAGTAGCATCTACATAGAACAGTTAACATTCTTCACAATGCGGTATTTATGTTTCTATGAAGTTAGATCATCCTTGATGGCTTTTGAATTTGACTATAAAAACGTAAGGCAAAAATATACACGCAAGATGTATATTTTCATAATATATATTGTACGATGTGTTGTTTCATATTCTTGATTACACTCTTGATATTAATGATTGACACTCTTGATTGACCTTATTAAAATAATCATGATATCCCAAAGAAATTAAATATGTTTGCCAGATAATTTTGCGATTTTTCGTTCACCAAGGACGTCAGATACCAGCATCTTCGTCAACTTTTGCTGCTTACGAAATCTTATTTGTTTTCTTGAATCAAAGTAGTTTTCGGCTGCGTTTTGCAGGTAACAATGTGAGACGTGTATTTTGAATAGGTTTTGATTTTTGTATTGAATAAAGGTATCAATTTTTATTTAATTTTGCGCCGACTTCAAAAGTTATGATTAATTGTAGTGTTATAGGTTGTTTGGCGAAGGAAATTATTTTATACTTTTAGGCGCAATCTACAGTTCCATTTTCTGCCAATTTTCTTTCATTTTTAGTTATTTGAATAGTACTTCCTTTTTGGAGTCGGTTCTATTTTTTTACAAAATGATTTTATTTTTCTCTTTTCAGTGAAAACTTATTTATATAGCATCAGAAGACGTTCGACGGAAGTTTCACAAATCACAACTTCCAAGAAAAGTGACATGGTTTATGTCACTGAAAAATACATTAAATGCACCCAATGTGAACAAAAAAGTTACATATCCATCTACAAAGTTATCCACTCGAGAGACAGTTGTGCCAGTTTTATTCTAGTCAAGTTATTTTTAAGTTGATTTTTTTCAAATTCTGCATTTTTAAATTGTATCACTTTTCTTGCCTTTATCGGATATGACTAAAAAACTATCTATTGAACGAACATACGTTAAATTAAAAAGTCTTTAGAAATGTAAAGAAAGGATACGCTGTATTCGTAACCGAAAATTCTGTTAGGCATATATATTGAACTTTACAGTAAATACGTATCACCCGCTGCGCTGGAAATTGCGCAGCGTAAAGTTCAAACAAAAAACAAAATATGCATTGCAGCTGATGGACAGAAGTTTCAACATCGATACTTACACACTGCTTTTACCAGTGTAGCTGCTTGCGTTCAGCAGTTAGAGTGAGAATAGACTTTTGTGAGTATCCTGTAATTTGTTTATATCTTAATGAAATCCTAATGAAACTTATTTCAGGCCAAGATCATTATGACAACAAAGTAAGTATTAAAATTAAATCATCTCTTACGAAATTATAAGCTAACAAATTTCAACAACAACAACGAGAAACATGGTTTGTATTGAGAACCTCTTCCTTTATGAAGTCTGCTTAAAACGCCCATGCGTTAATCGATGTGACCGCTTACAATAACCATACTTTGAATTTTACATAGCATAAATGTCACCCGCCACGCTACAATATATGCAATGTTTTTCAAGCGTGCAGAAAATAGGAAATTGTAAGCAAACAAATGCATATTTTAAGCGTTCTGTTTTTAGCATTAATGTCTAAACCATCTTTGCGTACTACATCGATGTTGCTCTGCAATTTTATAATTCACTTTTTCCCTTTGTCTTGAAACGTTTCCGAGTTAGGATCGCTAACTCCACTCTTTTCCACCAGATGGCGCTTTAGGCGATTGAATCGCGTAGCACATGTCCACTTTACTGTACCTACATACCACTTTTATGACTATAGCTGCAGCTGTTCAGCAGTTAAAAGAGTCGGGACTGAATTTTTTTGCACCCTGTATTTTCTTTTGATCGTAAAGATCTTACAATGGGACCTATTTAAGACCAAGACCTTTACAATAAAACAAAAAGTATCAAAATCGGATCATCCGTTCAGAAGTTATGAGCTAACAAACAAAAACAAAAACAAAAAAACATACGCTTTGAAATGAGAACCTCCTCCTTTTTGAAGTCGGTTAATTAGAGCATTTCTTACGAAGTTACAAGCTTACAAACACCAACAACAACACATAGAAAGAATTGAGAACGCCTTCATTTCTGAAGTTGGTTGAAAACGACTTTGCACTAATCGATGTGACCGCTTACAGTAACAGTACTTTGAACCACAGAGTATACGTGTCATCCGCTACGCTGTAAAGCTTGCAACGTAGTTCAAGTGTGCACAGTGTAGGAAATTGCGAACAATTAATTGCACGTTTTAAGCGTTTTATTTTTAGCAAGAATGTCTAAAAACTGTCTTTTCGTAGTAAATCGATGATACTCTACAACTTCGTAATTAACTTTTCTCCCATTTTGAACCGTTTTTGAGATAGGAGCGCTAATGCCGCTGTTTTTCACCAGATGGCGCTTTATTTTCTTTAGATTGTAAAGATGTTATAATGGGACCTACTTCAGACCAAGATCTCTACAACAAAGCAAAAAGTATCAAGTAACCGTATTTTGAACTGTATAGCGTATGTTTCACCAGCTACGCTACTACGTGAGCAATGTAGCTCAAGTGTGTATAGTGTAAGAAATTGCGAATAAAAAAAGGCACGTTTTTAGCCTTGTACTTTTAGCATCAATGTCAATACTATCTATTCGTACTAAATCGATGACGCTCTGCAATTTTATAATTCACTTTTTTCCCCTGTTTTGAACCGTATCCGAGATAGAAACGCTAGCATGAATGTTTAAACTATCCTTTTGTACTAAATCGATGATAATCTTCAACTTTCTAATTCACTTTTTTTCTCTAGAACCGTTTTCGAGATAGGAACACTAACTCCACTATTTTCCATCAGGTTGCGCAGCAAGCGGTTTGACCTTGTACTGCAGGGCCACTTTACTATACTTACATACCGTTTTTATCACTATAGCTGCAGCCGATTAGCAGTTAAAAGAGTTGGGACTGATTTTTTTGGCCACCCTGTATTTTCTTTAGATCGTAAAGATATTACAATGGGACCTTTTCCAGACCAAGAAATTTTCAACAAAACAAAAAGTATCAAAATCTGAGCATCCGTTCAGAAGTTATGAGATAACAAACATAAAAAAAACATGCGGTTTGAATTGAGAACCTTCCTTCTTTTTTTTGAAGTCGGTTAAAAAGAAACATCACTGGAGACTCCTTCCTCATTGTGCATGAATCTGAGAACGCCCGCAACTCAGTTCCGTAGTAATCACTGTCAGACACGTTTAAATATATATATATATATATCACTGGACTCCTTTATCTCGCTCTGCATGGATCTGAAAATCAGGTAACTCGGTTAAATTACAAATAAAATTATAAATTTCCAGCTAGGGCAGTTAGTATAATTCTACCAAGAAACTTTCCGGTTCTTCCTATTCAGAGCGAAGGGGTGGTAAGATGGAAACGTGCAAGAGAGTAAGTGAAAGGGGTAATAAGACTAGCGACTGCAGTTGGTATATTTCGAGTGCAATTGGATAACACCGGTTTAATTGTATTAAGCAATTAGATGAGTGGTTAAATGAAATCTTATAAATATTTTTCTTAATAAAAATATAGGAAAACTAAATGTCATTCTACCTAAAAAGCCAATATTAAATCACCACAGCATCCTTTTTTAAGTGGATTTATTTGTGTTTTTATAGACATAAATATTTAAAATTAAACCAACTGGTAATTATATGATACATAAGATGCATACATATATATATATATATATATATTTAATTTTAGGATCTATATAAGAAAAACCTGCGCAAAACTTTATTTTTTTCCCGATCAATAGCACTGGCATTCTTTTTTTTTTTTTTTTTTTTTTTTTTTTTTGTATACTTTCCTGCGAAAATTTCTAGCTAATGAATTATTTACTGTAGATTTCATTTCCGTTTTCTTTAAAAATATTTGATATGATCTATGTTTGACTTTTTCTATCAACACAGATAAAGTTTTCTAATCTATTTTTGGAAAGTATTATATAACGCATGCACGTACAGTCGGTAACAAAAGTGTCTGAACACTAGCAAAAATTCCTATGTAAAAAAAGTATGCTTAATAAAGTGTTGCTAAATCAATCCTTGTCGAGCCCTGTTCTTAGACTGACTAAGAAAAGGATTTACTTAGCAAAACAGTATTAAATGAACTTTTTTTATATAGGAATTTTTGCAAGCGTTCGGACACTTTTGTTACCGACTGTAATTTATATATATATATATATATATATATATATATAGAATATTGAAATGGAGCAATCTAGTAAGCTGTATATGTTAGCATTTCATTAGCAATATTATTAGACGTATTTAAGATTACTATCGATATTTCCTTCAGGGAATTATAAACATGTTTATGTATGTAGTGTCTTTCAAAGTTTTAATATATGTAAGACATTTATTGAATTCCGTTGACTGTACAAGACAGGAGGCTGATTTTGAATTACTATGCAATCCGAAGGGAATTTCAAATGTACATTGCACTAGTCTCTTTGCAAATAAAATGTAATCATATCTAGTTAAATATTAAAGTATTACGTATTGTAATCTTAACAGACATGTATTATTCCTTTGAAATATTTTGACAATATGCATTCACGAATTTTATTAAATATACGTGTATGCATTTCGAATATATATTAAAATTAAACAAAGTGTCCACGTTTATTTTTATAGAGAAAAATAATTAAATTTAATTAATTAGTAAACATTATTTTTATCACCTACTTATTCACGGTAAAGTAAGTATTTTTTTATTATTATTTATTTTTATTTTTTTATTTATTTTTTGGAAATTTCTAACTTAAGTTTTTGATTATGTATTTTTTTTTTTTTTTTTAATTCTGCTTAATCATATACTGGATTTTTATCGTTTGGTCTGTGAATGTCTGTGTGTATATAAAAGTGTTATTGTTTCTGTCTTTAAAACAGTTATATGCAAAAATCAGTTTTCTGTATTCTAAACTTACATTTAGGTATTTTAAAGAATTATGCAGAAATAAAGTTCAATTTTCTGTTTCATCTATGATAAAACTACGTTTGCTTTTTCCACATTCTTGTGTTACTGGAAAAAAAATAGAGTTATTTGTGGATCGTTTAATATGTTTAATAAAAAAAATAATAATAAAATAAACACTTTATTGCTTGTGAGTTGTGGTTTGTCATATAATTTCTGAATGCTAAAATCCTTAAACAGATTGAATATCATGGGCAAATTTATGAAGTTTGAGTACAATACGAGATTTGATGGTTAGGAGGTTGATGTTTCATTGAAAGACTAGAAATCTTTCACGATTTTGAACATAGTGGGCGGCGGTCACTTATTAATGTGGATTTGTCTGCAGAATTTGTAGATACGCGTATTAAGAACCGCAAATTCCCCTCTTACAAATCTGTCAATATTTTTTCTTCCACATATATATATATAACTATTGACATGAATTTATATATATATAAGTTTGCGGAGAATTTTAAATATGCGGAGAATTTTAAATAATAATAATAATAATAATAATCATAATAAAAAAAAAATCAGTGTAGTCTTAGAGACCACTATGTCGAATTTTTATAGGTTCCTTCATATCAAAATTAAAAATGAAATTCTTTAATAATATCGTATTCCTTAAACTTATGGTGTAGTATTTTGGGAAAACTTTGCCATTTATCAAAGTCAATGCATGTAAACATATTTAACAATTCTATCCATATATCTATCAATTAATGTATATATGTATGTATATATATATATACAGTCGAATACCTCTATAAAAAAATAGTAGAGTTATTACTTGAAACACCAATTTCCGAAATCTAAAACTGGCCTACCTAAGCAGGATGTCTGTTAATTTTCCTGAAATAACCACGTAGTACATGATAAAAGATATCTAAAATGGATTTATGTAACGATTTTCAAGAAAATCGTTAGAGCCGATACCGACTTTTACCAAAACTTGACATACCCAACTGTTGACTGGAAAACAACACTTACATACAAAAGGATATCTAAAGAGGGGTTAATATGGCATATATCTTTATGCCATTTTTGAAAGAATTCATTCTCCAGACCTCAAATTGATCGATATATTAATATAAATTTTCTTAAACTAACTATCTAATTCATATGAAAATACATCTAATTAAGTGTTTATATAGCAACTTTGAAGAAAATCTTTAGAGCAGTTTTTGAGATATGGACTTACAGTTCCCCTTCCGGTTTTCCAATTTTCACCAAAAGTTGGAAATATCATCTGTACACCAAACTTGTTTCAATAGAGAAGTTTCGTTGTTCTATCTTAATTAGTTTCGGAGATAAAATAGTCAAAAAATTCCACACATACATACACAAACACACATACACGTACACTGACCAATCGCCAAAAATCAATTTTGGGGCTCAAGAGACCTTAAAACATGTAAATCAGATGAAAACTCGATATAGATTTTTTTACCTAATACAATACTTCCATTTTCAACGGTAGTTAGATGATGAAAGTAAAAACACCATGTAAGCTGCAGTAGAAGACAGGAAGGGAATAATTTATTTTTTGAACGGATTGTGGGAGTTGCATTTAACAAAATGTGGATTTAAGTAAATAGAAGTTATTATTCATTGGCACACGCAGGTAGAAAAAGAGTAATTTAATCGAGTTTATTCATTTGAGTGTTTATGAATAGAGAGCCTGTGTACTCAGAATCGTCAAAATATCAGGTTTCAGATTTCCAAGTTAAAAATTCATGTCAAGCAAGCGTAAAACATTCTGCATCGAAGAAAATATAAACATCATAAGAGAAATATAAAATGAAAAATGTCAAGCTGACATATGAAAAAATAAAATAAAATAAAATAAAATGCTTTATTGAAATCTACAGTTGGAAAAATATGGAAAAACAGACAAAGCATACTTTCTGCTTTCGAGAAAAATTTTAAATCCTATCAAAAATCTCATAAAGCTGAACATTAAGATGTCAAGGAGGCTTTATTAAAATAGTTAAGCATTCAATGAAACCAAAATGTACAGTGTCTGGGCAATGCTTCAGTCAAAAGCTGGCGACTTTGCTAATGTAGATTGAATTTCATTTTCATATTATCTTTTATGGTTAGATATAATCGAAAAGCAGAAACCCATATCTTCCGAAAAAAATTGTCAGAAAATCTGGAGGTTTTTCACCACCCGAAAAAATCAGGTGGTTTTCACCATCCGACATCGATGAATGGATAAAAGATGTTTGGAATGACATCTCCAGTGAATATGACGAGAATTACCAATTCAATGCTGATGAAGCTGCAATCTTTTACAATTTTACCCAAAACTAGACATTACAATTTAATGGAGAGAAATGTAATGACGGAAAAAGTCGAAAGGCAGAATTGCATTTTTTGTGCCGTGCCATTATGAGTGGAATTGAACGTCATAAGATTCCTGTAATTGGAAAATCTAAACACCCAAAATTCTTCAAAAGTATCAAATGGCTTCTTGTTTCTTATGAAAACAACCGTAAGTATGGATGGTTAAAGAATTGTTTGGATAACAGCTTCGAAAGTAGGATCGTGAATTGTAAGCTAAAAAGCGGTAGATTGAATTTCTGCTTGACAATTGTAGTGCACACATCAACAATAAACAGTTTCAATCGATAAGAATTATACACTTTTCCGCGGATGTAACTTCTGTAAGTTCAGCTTATAGACCAGTGTGTCATCAAAAGCATTAAATGTCATTACAGGAAGTAGCTTATTTTAAAAATTTTAGAGAGATATGATTAAAATGTAAAATGTGACGTTTTGTAAAATGCACTTATAATGCTCGAAAACTCTCAGTGGTTTGCTATTGATTCTACAATCGGAAAATGTTTTCGACATGCTGGCCTAGCGAAGAATGTTGAAGATACAGCGAATGTTGAAGGGACAAAGAATGTTGATAAAGAATATGAAGATTTACCTATCGCAATGTGGATAGCAAATCACAAATCTTCATCCTTCTAGAATTATGATATGCAATTGTTCGAAATATGGGATGATGAAGTCATTACATATGAAGTTCCGTCTGATGAAACGACTGTAGAAGAAGTTAAAATGAATCATTCTGAAACTGAAGATTCTGCATCTGATGCAGATGGAAGAAAAAAAAAAAACATGTCGCGAAATACCCATTTTTCCATTTTGGCGCAGAATGTCCTAATATGGATCTGGAGCCATAAAATACCAATAATCAATCAACCTTCCCAGATACTACAAGAGCGATGAGTGTTATTAATAGGTTTTTGTCTACCCAAACAGTGAAGAAAGATTCTTGGAGTAAATATATATGTATTGGCCAAATACATTTATGAAGTGCATTGAAATCTGTATTACGTCAACAGAAGTTTACCGATTATTTCTTTATCAATACAATTAGGAAAAAGTAAAGGTAAAATGAATTTATTTGCATTTGTATTCATTTTCAATTAATTTAATACGTATGCTGCCAGTTTAATGTGAGTGATTTTAGTCAATTTATTTCATTAATAATAATTTTAAATAATATCTGTTATTTATTTAAATACATTATTTCTAAAATTACATAGGAAGTGATGATTTATACACTTTGTGAAATCTATCTTTTTTTTTAATTATTACTAGTATATAGGGAACCACTAGATATAGCAAAAATAACATTTGCTCCCTCGAAGTTCGTTGTAAGGGGATTCGACTGTATATATATATGTGTGTGTGTGTATCTATATATATTTTTGTGTTTGTGTTATGAATTTAATTGCAAAATATAACATAAATTCTTTACAGTTCACATTAAATTAATTTATTTTTGTTGGACAAAGTTTAATTGATTGTTTCTAAAGATTTCATTGTTTACAAATCATCTCGAAAAAAATCAACTTTTTGCATTAAAGTATATAAATAAATAATATACTTGTCATGTTAATGAAAAATATTTGCATAGTTTTTTTTTTTTTTTTTTTTTTTTTTTTTTTTTACTTTTAATAAAGGAAGAAAATACCTGCAAAAAAATTCTGACAATTTTTCGCAAAATATCAAATATATCTTTTGATGTAAGTATAATGTTAGGGAAAGTTATTTTATGGATTTTTCCTTTTTGAGACCTGTTTGAAAAACTTCAAAGAAATAACCTGAATGATCTATAAAGGAAAAGTTAATTACTAGGAGAATAACTTATATAAATAAATGATAACTTATAAAAAAGTTACTTTGGCTAACATTTAATTAAGAAATATAAAAAATAATTCAGGAACTTATTAATGTTGAAATATTAGAAAGTATTACCGCAAATCTAAAGATCAGTTTTTGCCTGGCAAGAAACCATTTAGGATAATATGAAGAGAATTAAAAGAGAAATAAAAAGATTTCTAAGTAATAATAATAATAATAATAATTTTTAAATATATATCGTAAAGTTTTATTAAAGGACTTTCTAAACTTATTAATGAAATATATATATCTATATATATATTAATCAAAATTAGATAATATTGACGGTGTTTTCCAATAAAATACGTTTTTCGGATTTACATTGTAAATCCTATCAGATAACTAAAAATGCATTGCTTTTTTTTTTTTTTTTTTTTTTTTTTTTTATTTATTTTTTTTATTCCAAGTCTAATAGATATCATATGCCCCAGAAAAAGTAATACACTTCACGATAGATCTGGCACTCGAGCAGGCAAATTAACTGCTCCATCATAGCTGACCAGTCGTGGCCAAATGTTGCTTTTAAGTGGTTTGGCACAGAAAGACTGAAATCGGTTGGCGTCCATCGTGCTGGTACAACGTGGAAGGACGCGTAAGAAAAGGACGCGTGAAGGACGCGTCTATAAAATTAATTCATAATAATACTCGACACATATTTAAGTGATCAAGTATACATATAAGACATAAAATATATCATACACATTGCATAATATCTATGCAAAAGTTTAGCAAATTATTTTTTAAAAAATCTGAATCAATTTTACTTATACTTTTTATTAAAAATTATATTTATGTATTCATATTATTTATTAAGGAAAAATACAAAGCTTGTAACAAATTTGTCATTTCAGTAAGTATTTTTGAAATTATTGAAATGGAATAAATGTATTGTACAGTTTTAATCCCTTTAGAATACACAGAAACGCAAATCTAGTCTTCGCAACGTCAGTGAAATTGAATAAGGATTTTCTTAACAGTGAAACTTCCAGAGCATATACTTGAATAAACATGTTGTTCCGTCAATTCCCTGAAGGAAAACATTTGATTTAGAAGCATGCTTCATATATGTAAACAATTTTCTGTTAAAAATTTCAGTATTTGTTCAGTTGTATTCCTATATTATTTAGATTTAAATTATATTTTCCTTTCAGAATGTAGTGTATTGTTTAACATAAATTATTTTGTGAAACTACTCACAAAATCAGTAACATCATAAACTGACTTTTATTAATAAAAAGAAATAACAATTGTTATTAAGGTTTTATGCTTAATTTAAAGTTATTAAAAGAAAAAAAAAATCACTTGGAATTTCAAAACTTGTATACTATCCTAAGATTTAAATATTCAAACAATTTTATTATGCAATAATTTCGCTTTTAAAGTAAAAAAAAAAAAAAAAAAAAAAAAAGTACCTATACAGTTTTAACATCTTGATGACGAATATCATTTATCATAAAATATGATTCAGTTTTTAAAAAATGATAATAAAATGATAATAATAATAATTGTGGGTTGTCGCTCGTTAGTCATTCCGGCTCCAGGTGTTCATTATAGGACCCTCTACCGTCAAAACCATAGATTAAAATAGACAAAACCCTTAGCTGAATTTAACTATTTTTCTTTAGTATAGTAAAATTACAAAACATTTCATTTTTTTTTTATCTTTAAGCAGTCCAGTTAAATTTACATATGGATTTGTACGATTCGTTTGCAACTCAATATCTTACGGGCGTTATTTTTTTCCCTATTAGGAATATGCAAAAAATAATTAACACATTGATTTATTTAATTATTAGAAATTTCTCAGTCGATATATATCGACAACTATTAACTTAAATATTGGCTAAAATTAAAAATGGCATTAATTTTGCCCGATAATTTCGACCCGGATCCAACATGGTACGTTCCGTGTATCAACTTTAAGAGCAGAATCATTCATTCACAGGCAAGGATAGACAATCATTTAATCATACTTAATTTTTAAATTTGACGAATTGAAATATTGTCCCATTTTTTGTTATAAATATTGCGCAAAAATATACTTTTCTGAAGAATTCAATAAAAACAACTTCTCAAAACTAAAAAATATCTATAAAAAGAATTATTAGCTGATCCATGTAAATAGCTTCATTTCATTCCCATTTAACACGTTCGAACAAAATTCAAAAGTGTGCATGACTCCAGTTTTTCTATCTGTCTGCAGGTGACTGCAGACAGAGTTGTAAAATAGCTAAGCTTTAACACATATATATATAAAACTTGGAAGAGTTTATAGTACTAAGATCACATTTGTATTACTAACTTTAGCTATTAACTTTTCAGAAATATTATTTAAAATACACTGATGGAAAAAAAAATCCCAACACCAGGAAGGAGCTGTGCTAGATAAACGAAATTTGGCAGGCGTGTTTATACATCTGAAAGATGACGTCGATTCAAATTTCGAGCTACGCGCATAAGTGTGGCGCTAGTAGCGACACTATGAACATGCAAATGAGGTTTGCTTTAAATAAGCGCTGTAAGGTTCGTGGTCGTTATTTACAGTTGAGATTTGACGTAGTGGGTTAATGTTAGTCAAGGATGCCTCTAAGAAGACGAAGAAGCCATTATCAACAGCTCACTGAGTTTGAACGAGGTCGTGTAGTAGGGCTACGAGAAGGTGGGTTTTCTTTCCGCGATATTGCAAAAAGACTTGGCAGGAATGTATGCACTTTGCATAAGTGTTGGCAGCAGTGGTCAAGGGAAGGTACTGCCTCAAGAAGACCGGGTTCCGGGCGGCCACGTGGCACTACTGAGAGGGAAGACCGCCGTGTTCGGCGTATGGCTGTGGCTAATCGTTCTGCGTCTGCAGCTGAAATGCGAGCTGCAGTTGGCACCACAGTGACACAACACACTGTTGCAAATCGGTTACTTCAAGGACAGCTCCGAGCCAGACGCCCTGTAGCGTGCATTCCACTGAATCCAAAACACTGCCGTTTGCGACGTGAGTGGTGACAAGCTAGAGCTCATTGGAGGACGGAATGGAGATCTGTTGTGTTTTCTGATGAAAGCCGGTTCTGCCTTGGTTGCAGTGATAGCCGTGTGTTGGTTAGAAGGAGGCCAGGTGAACGCCTTCTAGCGACCTGTCTGCGGCCTAGACACACAGGGCCTACTCCTGGAGTTATGGTTTGGGGAGCAATTTCGTATGACAGCAGGAGCACTCTCGTGGTCATCCCACGCACCCTGACTGCAAATTTGTACGTCAGTCTAGTGATACAACCTGTTGTGCTGCCATTCATGAACAGCATTCAAGGGGGTGTTTTCCAACAGGATAACGCTCGCTCTCATACCGCTGTTGTAACCCAACATGCTCTACAGAGTGTCGACATGTTGCCTTGGCCTGCTAGATCACCAGACCTTTCTCCAATCGAGCACATATGGGACATCAATGGACAACAACTACAGCGTCATTCACAACCAGCATTAACCGTCCCTGCATTGACCGCCCAAGTGCAACAGGCATGGAACTCCATCCCACAAACTTATATCCGACACCTGTACGACACAGTGCATGCACGTTTGCATGCTTGCATTCAAAATTCTGGCGGTTACACCGGTTACTAATGTACCAACATTTCACATTTGAAATGGCTCTTCTCGCCAATGGCTCTACCTGTGATCTTGAAACTTTAATCAATTAAATATGTTACCTAAACAAATGTATTGCTGAAATTTCATTACTGTACAGTAATTTTTTCTTGGTGTTGGGATTTTTTTTTCCATCAGTGTATATAGCATAAAAAAAAGATGTATAATTCCATATTTGTAAACTCTCAAACACACCCACACACACACACACCCACACACACACACACACACACACACACACACACACACATATATATATATGTGTGTGTGTGTGTGTGTGTATATAATCTCAATTTTCTAAACATCTAAACGTTGAATTTTTTCTTAAGAAATTAATAAAATTTCCACAGTTTTTAAACAATATTCAATATTTTAAAACACATATCAATTAAATTAACAGTTTCTGTACAACTGCCAATATTTATCTAACCTGTTCTTATCATAAACATTACAAGTAAGATATAATAAGTTATAAAGCGTAAGATATAAAGTTATAAAGCGTAAGATATTCTAAGCGTAAGATATATTTTATAAAGCGTAAGAAAATACACTATCCCATACAGAAAATGCAACATCATGAAGATCTTGTCACAGAAATATGAACATTTGTGGAAATAAACAACTAATCAAGACATGCAAGTAGTTTGGCGTGTAAAAAAACGGTACGAGAATTATTTGCAAGTGTTCTGATGGGCAAACCGATCACGTGATTATTTCATGAGTAAAAAAAGTGGAAAACGTGAATAATAAAACTGCTTCTACTTGTCCATTCCAAGAGAATATAGAATTATGAGAATTTGTATGTTCGAAAATTAAGAAGTGTACTGGAAACAGCTTCCGTTAACGTGTAAATTTTTGACGAATGCAATTGTAAGATTATGTCCATTTTCTAGTGGTACTGTATGTTACGACTTATCGTCTATCGCTGCTTAACTCCCCTCCTCCCCGAAGGAAAAAGAAAGGGAGACCTTCAATAATAAACTCTTTACATTCTTCTGACTGCGTGTAAAGTCTTATTTTTGTACAAGACACTATCCACACACTTATTGAATGTATATGTCGCAGGATTGCTGCTTGTATCGCCGCGAGAGTTTGTCTTATTTCGCTACGATTTCTCTGTATTTTTCAGTTAAATCTAAAACATTCTTCTTGTAAGTAAATCCATAGCCTCCTAAACTAGATGCCCGTTGCGTGGCTCGGAAACTTGGCAGAAATTGAAGCGGTAGACAGCGCCACCTGGTACAGATTGCGCGACTTTTTTATTCAACAGCAACCAAAGTATTTTAAAAGTGGGATATGATATACATAAAAGGCGAATAGAATCGAAGAAACGTCGATTATATATATCATATTACACTTCTTAAAATTATTGGTGACAGTCAAGCAGTAAAAAAGTCACGCAATCTGTACCATGTGGCGCTGTCTACCGCTTCAACTGTTGCCAAGTGTCTTTGCCACGCGACAGGCATCTAGTTTAGGAGGCTATGGTAAAACCACTTATTTAGATATGTATCTGCTGACTGTGTATAAATTATCGCGCATAAGGATTTCGATTTCTGAGGACACTATTCTCACTCTAACTGAATATGTACCTTCTAAGGTTGCTAGTTGTATCGTTGCGAGAAGTGGTTCTACTTCGAACTGATCATCTCATTATACGCGGTTTTAACTAAGTCTTTCTTTTAGCAAATAGAATCACTTACTTGCATAAGCATCAGCTGTCTGTGTAAAACATTTCTCAACCTGTATCGCTGATTCGTAGTGTTGTATTTTCTATGTTGGGCAGTGTATTATATGAAAATACGCTCAGGTTGTACTACATTTTAGTATCATAAAGTCAGTAGCTTCAATCATTTTCCACCAACGTTTAGTGGGCTCAATATTAAAACATATTTATTAATATAAAGATAATAATTAAATTGGAAATAAAATAATAAAGTATTAATTCCAGCATTTGATTAAATTCAAGATCTAATATATAAAAGCATTTTGAAATAATTAAATTTAAAGTATATTTTAAAAAATCTTAAAAATACACATTTAAATAATTATTTTTACTTAAATATTTTTATAAGTAATTTGTTACGTAATAAATTATGACCTTTTAATACAAAGTATCGGCCATTAAATATAAAAACTGAATTAGAAATCATAAAATTAAACATCTTAATTTAATAAAAATACAACAGATAAAAATGTTTAAATCTCAACGAAATATGATTTAGTTTAGATACAAAGTGTTTTTAATTAAAAATATTTATATCTAAGTTGCGAAACATATATATAAAAAAAATATATTCCTGAAAAAAAAAAAATAATAAATAAATAAATAAAAAAATAAAAGGCTATTGAACTCAGATTTATTTCATGTAAAAAAAAAAAAATGCATTATTAGCTATTCTATATTGATAAGAAGTTAAATAAAAATACTTTCAATATGTTTTAGTAACTTTTTTAAATAGCATTTTTATGTTGGAAAATATTTAATAAAGAGGACAGAACGCGAATGTTTTTTTTTTCTTTAAACAGCCTGCAGAATCTTTTCATGATTTTTTTGTGTTTTTTATCCAACGCGATAATTTTACTGATTTTCGATAAAGCTCATTTTTTTTTTCTTATACAGTTTCTCACAAAAATATTTTAATAAGAGAAGTTCAAGCTTTCAGGAGAAATTGTTTATTTATGTTAAACGTCAATATAGGTACAACAAATACCACTTGTGTTTAATTTTGAATTTGACAGAAGGTTTATATATACGTAAGATACGTGGATTATTGAATACAAATATTCTAATAGGAAAATTTCGTTAATTATTCGTAATTTACGATTTTATCAACATAGCGAAATTGTAAATTGTTCATATAAATATGAATTTTGAGGATTATTGCATTGGAAATAGTAGCATGAAAACTAAACAACGGAATTGACCCTGATAAAATAAATTAATAGATTAGAATAAGATAAATATATCGACGTGAACGGTGGATAGCCTATTAGGCGGGGATTTCATTCTGTCACTGTATCAAGCTTTGGTCACATCCATTTCTTTTAACATGATTATAATATGTCTCGCACTAGAAATTTATGAGAACATAAATATGATGGGAAACTGAGCAGTGTCCACCTTTGCCAACTAGTTTCAGTAAGTAATAGTAATTTAAATCAATTTTTAAATAAATTAGTTTTAAAAAGTTGTGTTTTAAGAGTTTTATTTCAGGAGGAAATAATTACTTTGTTGTAAATTTTAATATACATAATTCAAAAGTAGTTAAACGAGATAGAGCTTTTCATTAAGATTATATTTCAATAAGAAAATGCAGTGCAGAATCTAATCAAACTTATATTTACAGATTTAAAAAAGAGAAGAAATAACATCAAAATTAAAACAGTTATAACTTACTTGTTACTTACTTGTAAAGTTTTGTGTTAGTCATCATAAGAAACCAATAATAATCATGCCTTCGATACTCCGAGTTTTGCGTTTACCCGTTATCATAGCGGAAGCGGAGCGGAAAGGATAAAGGTTTTTGTTTGTATTTGAAGGTCATTCGCGTATCTGTATCACATGACTGTTTGACGTCATAGTGAATGTAAAAAAACTAAGGCTCGAAACAAACATTTCAACTTTAACGACACAGAAGCCGCTAATTTGCAGATTACCTAGTTAAAATGCGGAAAACTCTTGTTTCCGCACTTTAACGGGTCATTTTAGTTAATCTGCAGATTAGCTAGGTAATCTGTACATTTACGGATTTCGAGCTTTAACGGTAACATATATATATATATGTGTGTGTGTGTGTGTGTATAATCAGTAAAATAAAATAAAATTCATAAATTAATCTTAAATTAATAAAATAAAAAAAATTGAAATTTATTATATATACATTTATTTATGTAAGTTATATCTTCAAAATAAAACACCAAATTAATGTTATCTTTTGTATATAGATAATTTTAAAAACAAATACTGCGCAGACTTAAAGACTACTTTTCAGGATTTAAAATTTCTTTTTAGCACCTCCATTTACATCAAACTATGAATGGGAAGAGGAAATTTTTGAAATGATGTCGTAGGACTTAAACGTATGTTTTAATATGCAGAACAAAAATAGTTGTATATTTATTATAAATTTGTTCTAAAATATGTATTACTTACAGCTCATAATAAATTATTTTTCTTCTTATCAGAGTTCAAAATGATTTCAAAGCTCTCTGTGTTTTCAAAATAGCCCAACGAAAATTAATTTTTTTTTATTAATAAAAATATAAAAATCAAATAAACTTATATAATTATAAAATGTTTCTAAAGTATGTTTAAAAATAATAATAATAATAGAAAAGAGACCATCATCATCATCATCATCATCATTATTATTATTATTATTATTATTGGTAGTAGTAGTAGTATATAACCCCGTGAAAAATGACGGAATGTGAACGATAAATATTTAAAACGATGTTTAGATCATGAAGAATACCACGTGATCATTTAAATGTATTTTCAATTTTTGTTTATAAATCAAATGTGTTTCGATATTTTATAATTTTCATTATGAAATTAAAATTTCTACCTGATCAATAATTATGAATTACAAAAAAAAAAAAAAAAAAAAAAAAAATATGGTTGACAAAAAATATAGGCCAGACAAAACAGCAGCAACTGCACATCCCAGTGCTCCATTAAGTGCTCCATTTAAAGTCCTCATAATAAGAAAAAAAAAAGATTCACTTCATTTTACCAAACTACTTGTAGATCCTGTTTTCATATTTTACAACTAACTATCCAATAACTACAGACACTCCATGTTCACCCAAATTCATCTGTACTTGATACCTCCAACCAGCACCAATCTCACCCACAACATTGAAAAAATATCCAGGATCCAGCTAGGGACTTTCTCATTCTAAACCGAACATTTTACCTTGACTCGACGTTATCACCTTAGACTACTTTCAATACTAACTTCAACTGGTGACCTTTACTTGTCCAACCAAACATTCTATCCTAAATCGACGCTATCACTTTAAACTGATTTCAAAACTAAAATCAACTGGCGACAATTACTGACTCAACTCGACGCCACTCATACCTCACAATGTAAACAAACAATGAAACAAACATTTTTTTTTTTTTTTTTTTTTTTTTTTTAATGAAACGGTCAAAGAGACGTTCATTCAGAATTAAAAAGTCGTCCATATGGAATTTGTATTTTCTGAATGGCAACAGTTTTGGTTTGTTTTTATCTGGTATTCCGTTGTTTATAATAGCCAGTGATCAGTTATATTTAATTTAGACCTTTAAACATTACAATTGAATAGTTTTTCAAGGTTTTATAGGAAATATACTAGAATAGGTGTGATACAAAACATATTATATGTACTAGCGGGCTCCACCCGCTAGCGGGTCAGTATTCTCAAATGAATCACAAAAATTAATGAGTCACTAACGATAACTTTTAGTGTTAAGAAAAGAAAAAAAAAATCATTTATGATTGGGTAAAAAGTCGGCCCGGGTCCGCACTGCCTTCGGCAGCGCGATCTCGTGCGCGCTGCGCGCACATATACCTTCTCAAGTCAAATTATTATTCTTAAGAAAAGAAATTTTTAAAAATCTTTTCTAATCGGGTACAAAGTCGGACCGGGTACCTACTGCCTTCGGCAGCGCAAACCGTCCGCAGCGCGTGCGTATTTATTCCCTCACCCTTCGTGCCCCCGAAAAAAAAATTATTTGTGATCGAGTAAAAACTCAAACCGGGTCCCCACTGCCTTCGGCAGGGCAGACCCATGCGCGCTGCGCCCAGATATTCCTTTTGAAATCAAATTTTTATTCTTTAGAAAAAAAAAAAAAATCATTTCTCATCGGTTAAAAGTCGGACCGGGTCCCCACTGCCTTCGGGGGAGCGGTCCCGTGCGCTGCGTGCGCACAAGTTAGGGGATACATACGCTTTGCACGCCTATTTTTCCCCACACTTTCAGCCCCTCCTAATTAACCTACATATACCAATTTTGAACGATATAACTCAATTAACTGAGATGCAAAAGAAAACGTAATCAGGATACCTCAAAACGTGTAAATCTGGTGAAAACTTTCGATAATAAAAAAGTACTTTAAAATATCTTTCGAATGATGTATTAAAAATAATTTAATCATAATTAGAAATTGAAACATTGAAATATTTAAAATATTACAGCGCCATCAGGCGGTACAAATTTCTGTATTCCACTGCTCGATTCCAAATCAACAAAGCTTTCTAATGCGGTATTACTTATGAAATTATTTTAATTAGTAGCTGAGATACAAAAGAAAACTGATTCAGGACACCTCAAAACGTGTAAATCTGGTGAAAACTTTCGATAATATAAAAGAACTTTAAAATATCTTTCGAATGATGTATTAAAAATAATTTAATCATAATTTGAAATTGAAATACGCGTATTAGAATAAAATTTAATTTGCAATTAAAATGTAATTTTTTTCCAAAATCGATGAAATTTGAACTGCACCCCTGTGCTGTTAATGGCGCGCAGAAAGTTTCAAATAACTTAGTAGAAAATTGAAGCACTCTGAAATTTGCAATTTTTATTCCTAGTAGAAAAACCACGAGATGTCAATTAGTAAAAGATATTTCTCTTCCCGACAAACCAGGCATCGTTTTCGGTGTGAGTGGTTTGTCATGGAAACGGGAAGGAACTCATAATACAATTTCAAATGAAGGTCGTTGTATTCAATTGTATGGTTTAATGCCTAAATTTAAAAAATATATATAACTCATTCAGTTTTTGAATCGGTAATAAATGCTCTTTCTCGTGGTACAGGTGTATTTTCGATATCTCGAACAGTTCAAACAGGATCGCTTTACAAAAACCCACGAAATTTTCTCTCTTTGCATTTCTTTTCAGGTACGCTGTTCTGGAACAAAATGACGGTCGCCTGCGATTTTGAATCGTTTTTTGATTAGACATGGCTCGACTTTTTAATTAGTATCTCCGCCAATTAGAGTCACATCATTTAGGAAATTAGATAACGAACATTTGCGATAAATTCTCCGTCCGACGGCACCTGTCCGAATTCCGTGCGACCATTAGCGGCCGAGGCTTAGCTGCTTCAAGCCGTTTCTCACAGACAAACACACACACTCGTACACATTTTAATAATATAGGAGATGTTTCCGTAAGTTAAACAAAAAAAAAAAAAAAAAAAAAAAAAAAAAAAGCTGCGAAAAGTTTCTGATTTGAAGTGGTCTAACCGGAACTGTTCCTGACAGATGATGCTCATTATTATGTTTAATTTTTATTTTAAAACTACAAAAATGAATTTTGATATCCGTTCAACGTGAGAGCGAATTTCTCTCTCTCTGTCTCTCTCTGTATATATATATATATATTTCTTTTTTCTTTTTTCCTTTTGAGACCTCCTGTTATGCAGTAAATCATTAAAAATATGACCTGAAATAACTATAAAGCTAATTACTAGGAGAATAATTTAAATTGATAAAGGGTAACTTACAAAAAAAAGAAAAAAAAATACTTTGACTAGTATTTAATTATGAAAGAGAACGAATAATTAAAAACTTATTAAATCTGATATGTTAGAAAGTATTACCGAAAATTCTGACGATCAGTTTTTATCTGGCAAGAAATTATTAAATAAAATACAACTTCAAAAACTCTTAATTTGTTTTCAAAAATTATACTAATTTCTAAATATACTCTAAAAACCGTTGATAAAAGATTTTAAGATTCACTAAAAAATTACTTTGACAAAAAAATTACTTTGACTAGCATTTAATGAAGAAAAATAAAAAATAATTAAGGAACTTATTAAAGCTGAAACGTTAGAAAATATTACCGAAAAATCTGGCGAACAGGGAAGAATTGGAAAGAATTTACTTAAGAAAATATATCTTAAAAAAAAAAAAAAGAAGAAGAAGAAGAAGAAGTTAAAAGCGTTCCAAAAATTATTAATTTCTAAACATACTTTGCAAACCGTTATTGAAAGATTCTAAGTTTCTTTAAATAATAATAAAATATATTTTGAATTATTTAATATCCATGGTGTTGTCAATTAGAATTAACAGTAAATAGCGATTTAGAAGTATATGTATATATAATATTAAGATTTTGTCTGGCTAATGAAAATATTACATTTAAAACAGTATATATATATATATATATATATATGCATATATTAAAATATAATTCTCATTATTTTAGTTAAATGATATATATATATATAAAGCAACTTTAAAATTTATATAATATATTCTATCAGCTAATAAAAAAATGCACTTTTTAAATCTCTTGTGGAATATAATGTACAATGGATCTGAATTACATTATAAATATAAATATGAAGCTTCATTCTGACTTGCGTGTCAAAGCAAGCGGTTCTATTGAAATTCCTTCTAATGACGCACAAGGTCCACGGTAGGACTACTGCATGCTACAACTCAGTTGCAGCAGGCCCCACCGTGGACCTTGCGCCAAAAAAAGCAAATAAAAAGTAAAATAAAATAGGGAAAAGCAAATCCTTTCATGAGGGATTTTAGATACTGCAAAGATCGAAAGAAATTTTCCTCCTCTGACAAACCTCCTGCTGTGATGATTGGCGTGGTTTCTTTTCCAAAAATTTTAAAGAAGGGATAAAAATAATGTCCTTTGTTTTAAACATGTGCAGAAGTTCCAGGATCACTTTTCCGTTAACACTTAATTTGCGACCATTTTACTTGCGGTACACTGAGCAAGTGTGAACCTATTATAAGACTATTATTTCACATTTTTAATTTATTCTGTTATATATTTATAATCATTTATTATTATTATTATTAATAAATTTAATTTTTAATGTTAAAGTTGCTATTTGAAAATTTACATGTTTTTATAGCTATGTACTTCAAAGAAATTTTGTATATATATATATATATATATATATATATATATATATATATATTTTAATAATTTTTAATTAGTGAATAATTAACGTCGCAATATTAAAGTTTTTAAAAAAAGAAAAAAAAAAAAATGCGGTTTTCAACAAGACTAGAGAAATGAGATACCATACTTTTCAGTATGGAATTTATAAGTCAGCATCTCAGTAGGTTGTAAATTGGAATTATTTTACTTTATATTTAATATATATATATGCTTGTGTGTGTGTGGGTCGGTAGATATTATTAATCTAATCAATGTTTAAACTGTATAAAAGCTATAAATATTTTATTAATAAGATATTAAATTGTAGATCTGTAGCTTAAAAGTTAATTGCAGTTGCACGCATGATAAAATAAAATAATAATAATAATAGTAATTACAAAATACAATTATATATTAATTTCATATGAATATAAGACAAGTTTTTAATTATTTACATCTCAAATAATGTACTGTGTGGAAAATATCAAAGGTTTAATTAAAGTCTTCAAATGATAATAAAAAAAAAAAAAAAAAAAAAAAAAAATTAAAGTATCCGACAAATTTAAACAAACAAGTAAAAATATGTTAAGCGAAGAATTGAGTAAAAAAAAAAATAGAGAGAAGAGTGTTATTAAGATTTTTTGTAGCGTATTTAAAAAATAATATCTTGCTTAAAAATATGCAAGATTAAAAATTTATCATAAAAGAAAAAAAATATATATCAAATCTTAAAATAGCCTATAGTTTTTCTTTGTTTATTTCTTTTTTCTTTTATTTTTATTCATTGATGAAAATATTTTTTTATCCTACAGAGTAAATTTCGCAAATATTTTTTCAAAATTTCTTTTAATAAAGATTGATTTGTCTTGGCATAGTTTACATGTGATGTTAGAATTTATTTCTAATTTGTTTCGGAACATTCAATGACTTTATTAATGATATGTATAATTGATACAGCTCGTAAATAAATAAAAATATTTGTATACTTTAAGTCAAATCAGACTACGTAATAACCCACAATTTTATTTACAAAGAAGTAATCTGATATAAATAAAATACCTAAAACTCGAAAATAATTTTACTTTTATTTATGTCAATTATTATTATTATTATTATTATTTATTCATTTATTTGCTAAAATATTGCTCATCAATTAAAAGAACAAATAAATATATAAATAAATAAAAATAAAAATAAACAAAATACACGAACGTGATACAACAAATTAAATTAAATATTTCTTTTAATATATTTTAATAACAATTATCCTTGATATTAAAGTAAAAATAGTAATATAATTAAAATTAATTTACAGTTAATTAAATGCCTTAAATAAGCTGATAATAGTCAATTTGGAATATTACTCGTAATTAAATATTTCGATAATTAAAAATGTTTGTTTATTATGTATGCACGGGATTTAATAACTTAGATATATCTAGAATATTTTATATATTGTATAATGGGAGATTTATTATTATTATTATTATTATTATTATTTTCATTTATGAAATTCATCTCGCGTAAAACTCGAAAATTTAAATTTTCTTTCTGAATAAAAATATGTTTTTTCCATCTTCCTTTTCAATAATTCATATCCAATATATTTATTTAATTTTAACTTAGCTCCAGCGCTGTTTATTTCCCATATTTAATAAACATTAACATCCAATGAAATAGAAAATGATGTTTCAGTGATAATGTAGAAACTTAAGTGATAATGAAGTTTCCTTGATTTGCTCTTTTCAACTTATGCTTACCTCTCTCTATATGTTTCTATGTCTAGATCTATAGATCTCTCTCTCTCTTCTCTCTCTCTCTCTCTCTCTCTATATATATATATATATACACAATGTCGAAGCAATCTTGCGCAATCTCAGCGCAGCGAGATTACCAAAGTATATACGTTTGTATGTACCTAAATTCACCTGTCTTAGGTCCAGAAAGATGTATATAGGGAAAGTATAACAAAATCCCCCCTGTCTGTAGAATTATTTATATCAATATAAAAATATCGATTAGATTTATACTGCATTGTAAGCTATAATTTTATAGAAACGTTTAAAATTTTCACACGTTTCAACACACATTAACATAACGCTTTATAACATATAGATTTTGTTGTGAAACAGGAATTACTAAAATCTGCATTATTGAAATGAAATGGATCATGAAATTTTATATTTTATTTTAAATGAGCCGTAAATATAGATGTCTCAAGTTTACAATTAAATCCTCCTTTCGAGAATTATGGAGTAAACATGTTTATTGAAATTCTTTCTTTGAAATGTGTATTGCCTAAGAGATATTTACTGAATTCGAATACCTATTCCAGGAACGAAACATATTTCGATATATTGTGAATTCATAGGGGATTAAAAACTTATATTTCATTTGTCTTGATCCAAATAAACACCAAAATTCAACTGTATAAAAATCATTATATTAATTAAATCGTTCTGTTAATTCTATAGATAAGTTATTTTCCTTTCAAATATTTTTAAAATACAAAGTCGTGATTTTAAATGCATTTTTGTTGTAAAGTTATTTTATAATATTGTAATAAAATTAAATAAAATGCTTTCATTAAATGTGGTTACCGATGTCAAATTATATATATATTGAGGGTGTACCTCAAAAATGAGTCGAAATTCTGAAAAACGGCGAAACACGTATTTAATGAATTGGACAGGGACCTCTTTTGGTGAAAAAAGTTTGGGCCTGGGAGGTTTGGGCTAGGGAAGGCAGCTAGGGAGGGGCATTTTAAATATCAAATGGAAAAGTATGTCTTGTGATACATCCCTGAAAACGTCTCTTCTAGACAATGAATTTGATATACAAAGTTTCGCCCAACGATGATTATTAAAAGGGAAACATGAGTTTTTAGACTTTTGAAATGGGGATTTTATACTTATGTATCTCCTTTAATAATCACTGCAGAACAAAACTATTTGTACTAAATTCATTTCCCGAGATGTATCACAAGACATACCTTCCCATTAAAAATTGTAAAGTTGCACTCCCTAGCAGCACTCTTACAACCTCCTTGCCCGGGCTCAAATATTTTTGGGTAAAGTATGCCTTCTGATACATCCCTGAAAACGTCTCTTCAAGATAATGAATTTGGTATAAATAGTTTTCTCCTGCAGTGAATATTAAATGGAATTGATAAGTAGAAAATCCACATTTCAAAAGTCTAAAAACTCATGTATCTCTTTTAATAATCATCATAGGTCGAAACTATTTATATCACGTTCATTGTCTTGAAGAGATGTTTCCAGGGATGCATCACAAGACATACTTTGATGTCGGAAATTTTAAAGTTGCCCTCCCTAGCGGCACTAATACTACTACACCCGTGTTCTGGCCCAAACATTTTTGGGCAAAGTATTTCATGTGATACATTCTGAAAACGCCTCTTCATGACAATGAATTTGAAATAAACAGTTTTTTCCTGCAGTGATTTTTAAAGGGAATACATAAGCATAAAATTAACATTTCAAAAGTCTAAAAAGTCATGTATCTCGCCTAATAATCATCGTAGGACAAAAAATTTATATTAAATTCATTGTTTTAAAGAGACGTTTCCAGGGATGTATGACAAGACAAACCTTCCTATTTGAAACTTTAAAGTGTCCCTCCCTAGCAGCCCCCCTAGCAGCCCCCCCAGGCCCAAACCTTTTTCACGAAAATAGGTCCCTCTTAAATTCATTAATTACGTGTTTGGCCATTTTTCAAAATTCCGATTCATTTTCGAGTTGGGAGGGGTGGGGAAATTTTGGAACACCCTTCATATATATATATATATATATATATATGTGTGTGTGTGTGTGTGTGTGTGTGTGTGAAAAACAAAACTAAGTAATATTTTTATATTTTTTAGCACAAAAATTAATTTTATTTTGTAAGGAGTTTCTGAATGTGAAACCGAAATTTAAATTCATTGGTAAATGAATATTTCAGTAAACAAGTTTCTTTGTTGAAGAACATTGTATTTTATTGTAGGCGAGATTAGATATTGTATACAACGCCTTTACGCACACTGAATATATATATATTGATAAAATAAGCAAAGATTATAATTCGTATAATACAATTTGTTGATAATTTAACCCCTTTGCTACCCCAGGCGCATATATTCGAATCGCTATTGTCGTGCGTTAACTGCCCTGGGCGTATATACACGTCTTTTTGAAGTTTGATCGTTTGTGTTACGCTGTGAAACTCGTCTCGTGGATTTGGAATGCAATTAAATTATCATGTCAATGTTTTCGAAGGTTTTACTTATTTCAGAGAAGATGGGATGTGGGAGGAATCAGAAAGGGAATATTTCTGGAATTCTGAACGCATAACTACATGCGCCTGTGTGAAAAATAGGGGCCCTGTGAAGCGAATCTCGTAAATTTTCGTCGGCAAGTAAGGAGTTAAAAAAAAATATTTTTTAAGTCTAAAACAAATCTGTGCTTTTTAGTTAATTTGTTTGTTACTTTTTTTGCAATTATTTACTTTGTATTTCTTTATATTTAAAAAATGCAGAAGACGGTTCGAGATTATATTTTGAGATGCCATTTGTTCAAGCAATTTAATTTTAAAGCTATAAATTTGTATGGTATATTTAATTTTAATTAAAGTAGATTTTCCTAAAAAAATAGAGTAATGCTCTAGATTTGTCGCAAATTCGACACAAAAAGACACTCAACCTCTTCAACTAAATACAGCAAAGCTCACACAGGCACATTTCTTTTTTGCCCAAGATTCAAAGACTACATCTTAATACCGACCACATCATCTACATTCTACATGAAAGAAACCCAGGATAGATAATACTACTTAAATTCAGTCCCTCTTCCTTATATTTTCTCTTTAAAAATTCTTTCATGCCTTCTGAGATCGCAAAAAAGAGCCCCTTCGACAAATTTTCTTTATTACTTATATGATATCGCTGACTTACTAAAAGAGGAAAATGACACACCTAAACTCCGGTTATTAATAATCAAGCAGGTGCGTTACTCTAATATCATTTCCTATTTATTTCTGTAAGTGCTATATTTGTTTCCTTGCATTAAGAAACTCAAGACATGAGATTTCGTGTTTTATTGTCTGAAATTTTAAATTTAAACTTGCTTGTATTTCAAATACTGATTTTGTATCGTTCTACCATGAATATCTTTAGAGTGTATCTATATGAGCTTGATTTTTCAGTTTATATGCTTTTATTATTAACAACAACATTGTTCTGAATGTTCATATATACGTATATATACATATATTTTTTTTCCTTTTTAAAGTTTATATTTTTTGTATTGTAATTAGATTGAAACCGAATTTACTTTAAAATCGGTATTAAAATGCAGATATATTTTGTATTTAAGCTAAATGATCTATATTTGTTATATTTTCGATATGTTTGACAGAAGCATAGGGTTATATTTTATTATTATTTAGCTCAAGGCAGAATCGCGCTTAATACCTTGCAATGTGTAAGATTTTTTTTTTTTCAATGGCAAGTTACAGGAAAACAAATATCAAAAGAGATAAAAATACAAAATATAAACATAAAATCAGTTAATCCATCAACTTATGTCTGGCAATCCACTAACACTCCCATAAGGGAACGGGAGGCGGAACAGGACAAGAAATAAGATGAGTCACGTCCATTTTCTCCTGTTCATCACATAGGAGCCAAAATGGGTAGGGAGACAAGTTAATTCTATTGTTGCGTACTTGGGGGTTCGTGAGTTGTCTGAGAATGAAAGGCCAAACGTACAAAAATTCAGTAATTTATTCACAGAAAATTCCAGAAAAATGCAGGTCTATAAACCAAGTATCAGCTTCAATTCAAACAGTAAACACAGCTTAAACAACAGCTGTCAATAACAAATCCACAGTACAAACTGTATACCAATAACACTTGAAGCAAGTCTCTCTCAAAGAGGCTCAAGAGCAATGCAAGCACTAGCGAAGCTCGCTGAGATCTGAACTGAACTAACTGCCTTGGCGAGGAAGCGCTCCTTATATGCTGTTCCATTGAGCCCAGATTTTTCGAGAAAACTCTAGAAAGTGGTCAACCAATCAACTTACAGCTTCCATATTTGGTATATCCCATATAAGGATTTTCTCGCCAAGGTCGCCAAAAAAATCGCCAAGGTGGGAAAAAGTCGCCAAATTTGGCGCCAAATGCATTACCTGCATTACTGGGGCTTTTTAATGCGTTTTTAAGGGAAAATAAGGCTATTTCAACGCTAAAACGACTAGAAATGCACAAAATTAGCACTTTATCAACTTACTAAGCCTCTTTGAAAGAATTTATACAAAAATAAACACAATTATTTACAATTTCGTAACACTGCCCCCTCCCAAGGACTGCACGTCCCGGGCAGTGCAACCCTTGGTCAAGAGGCGAAACTAAACAAATTTACACAATCTAAAACACAAAAACTAAGTTGCACATAAAGATAACATAGAAATATAAATTAAGTGGGAAATATTTACAAAATTCACAAATATGTACAAATATTTATATACAAATATTTACAGTGCGCATGCGCAAATTTTACCAGTATTTACATTTTAAATTTTAATTTTACCGTTACTTGTGGTACTTGGCTAGCCTATTATAGTGCACCACCTTCGGTTTTGATGAAGGTGTTTTAGTGATCCGCACCACTACATCATTCAGCCTTTTTAAGACTGTGTATGGTCCGTCCCAGCTGCACTGTAACTTGGGAGAGAGTCCTTTGCGTCGAACAGGATTCCACAACCAGACCTTCTCTCCTTCCTGAAACTCATGTTGCGTAGCCTTTAGATCGTACCTTGTCTTCATTTTCTCCGATGCAATGTGAATTCGCTCCCGAGCAAAGTTGTGAACGTCCTCAAATCGTGCCTGGAGATCTTGGATGTACTCCTCGGGCGATGAAGGCGCATCGGGTGGACAACCAAACAGGAGATCACAAGGGAGACGAAGTTCACGTCCAAACAGCATCTGGGCTGGAGTGTAGCCGGTGGTTTCATGGACAGCACTTCGATAAGCCAGCAGGAACAATGGCAACTTCAAGTCCCAATCTTGCTGGTTCCTTGATACTAGAAGAGAGAGGTTATTCAGGATGGTACGATTGAACCTCTCGACCATGCCGTCCGACTGGGGATGTAAAGGTGTTGTCCGGGTTTTCTCTATGCCAAGAAGTTGACACAGTCCTTTGAAAACATCAGAGGTAAAGTTCCTACCTTGGTCGGTATGAAGTTGTAGGGGCGTGCCGTACCTTGACACCCATTGCTGCACTACGACCTCTGCGACTGTGCATGCCTCTTGATTGGGAATGGGATATGCCTCAGGCCACTTGGTGAAATAGTCCATCACGACGAGGATGTATTTATTTCCACTGGAGGTCCGTGGCAAAGGACCCAAGATGTCGATTGCAATTCGTTCAAATGGTGCTCCCACGTTATACCGTTGCAGTCTCCCTCGACTTCGTTTCTGCGGGCCTTTACGTGCCGCACAAGCATCACAGGATTTACACCATTTCTCCACATCCTCCTTTGCCTTGCACCAGTAGAAGCGTTCCCGAACTTTCTGCAGAGTCTTCATTACCCCAAAATGGTCTCCGGTAGAGCTACTATGCAGTTGTTCTAAAACAGCTGGAATTTTTGATCTTGGTAATAAAATCTGCCATCTGAAGCTTTTCCCATCATCAGATTCCCACTTTCTGCATAATACGCCGTTTCTGATATGAAGAGAGTCCCAAAGTGCCCAATAACTTTTCGTAATGGGACTAAATCTGGAAATGTCCTGCCAGGTAGGTCTGTTGCTGGTTGTCTCCTTCAGTTGTAATATAGGCTTTACGTCAGGATCTTCCATCTGGGCTTTTCTAAATTCTTCGTCACTCCATGGGTCGGAATCTTGTTCTGATGGCGTTGAGACAGTAACTTGGCGAGCAACTGGCTGTATTCTTTGGGGTCTATCCTCGGCTTTAGAGCTGTATTTATGATCTTCAGATGGAGACTTCCGAAAGAAGGCATTTGGATTTTCCCGAAGAGCTCCTTCTGTGTGGCATACTTCCCAGACATCCTTGGTTGCTTCTCTAGGTGTTCTTACTGGGCAGCTTCGCTTGATATGCCCATTTTTTCCACAGCCCCAGCATTTAGTTGTTGGAGTCTTCCCTTTTCCCTTACTCTCAAGAATGCGTAGTCTTCTATTAATATCTGGAATCATGTTCTGAATTTCTTTAAAATCATCTTGAGAACCGTTCACTTTGTCTGCTGTGCTGTTCTGGCGATGTTTACAGGAGGCTTGTTGGGCAGTCTCCAGCTTTAGGGCATACACCAAGGCTGACTCCACATCCTTCACGCCGGAGAGTCTGAGGGCTTTTTGAATATCTGGATCTTCGACAGCATCAATGAAATATTCTAGAGCCAGATCATTGCGTGTTTCAGGATGACAGTCTGAGAAAGCCAAATGTGAAAGCCTCTGGATGTTTGATGCCAGTTCTTGTAAGCTTTCCCCTGGTCTCTGACGACGGGACCTTAGCCGGAGTCGACTATATTCTTTGGACCATTTCGCTCCAAAACGTAGCTCTAGTGCTCTGGTTACAGCTTCGAAGTCATATCGCTGTTCCTTCGAAAGGGTCTCCAGAATATCTGCGGCGTCGCCCCGCAACGACCCTACCAGATGAGCCGTCTTTGCAACAGAGTCCCAGCCGTTTGCTTCAGCTACGATGGAAAACTGCGTCTTATATACATGCCAGGAGGAACTGCCGTCGTAGGTAGATAGCTTAATAAATTCGTGATTCTGGCTTCTTCTCTCTTTCTTTTCAGTTTCCTGGGGCTTGGATTCTAACTTTTCTTCGAGATTCCGAATCTTGCTCTGCAAATCATTCCCTATTACTTCTCTGTTCCACTCTTCTTTCATTTTTCTTTCAAGATCTTCCTCCATTCTCTTAAACTTGCTTTCTATCTCTGAAAACCTTCTTTTCAGCTCTTGATCAAATTTTTCTTTAACTTTCTCCTCGAAACTCCGTTCTATTTTCGTAAATCTCTCTTCAAAATTCTTTTCCACTTTCAAAACTTTCTCTTCAAAATTTTCTTCTATCTTTATAACTTTCTCTTCTATTCCATCCATTCTGTTTTCCATATCCGATAATTTACTTTCAATCACTTCCTTTACTGTCGAAAGTTCTCTCTTCATCTCGTCTTGATTAGATTTAATTTCTTCGGTCAAACTGTCTTTCAACTCTCTTTGCGATGTTTCCATTTTCTCTTGTGCTACCTTCATTTCTTCAGTCAAACCGTCTTTCAACTCTCTTTGCGATGTTTCCATTTTCTCTTGTGCTACCTTCATTTCTTCAGTCAAACCGTCTTTCAACTCTCTTTGTCCAGTTTCCATCTTTTCCAGTCCTGTTTCCATTTTCTCTATCAATCCGGTTTCCATCTTTTCCTGTCCGGCTTTCATTTCATTTATCTGGGTAGCTAAGGCTTCTAGAAGTTTTTTCATCTCTTGCTCCATAGCCCTCGTTATCACCATTCACAGACAATTCCGCTTCTGACACCAGAAATGTTGCGTACTTGGGGGTTCGTGAGTTGTCTGAGAATGAAAGGCCAAACGTACAAAAATTCAGTAATTTATTCACAGAAAATTCCAGAAAAATGCAGGTCTATAAACCAAGTATCAGCTTCAATTCAAACAGTAAACACAGCTTAAACAACAGCTGTCAATAAAAAATCCACAGTACAAACTGTATACCAATAACACTTGAAGCAAGTCTCTCTCAAAGAGGCTCAAGAGCAATGCAAGCACTAGCGAAGCTCGCTGAGATCTGAACTGAACTAACTGCCTTGGCGAGGAAGCGCTCCTTATATGCTGTTCCATTGAGCCCAGATTTTTCGAGAAAACTCTAGAAAGTGGTCAACCAATCAACTTACAGCTTCCATATTTGGTATATCCCATATAAGGATTTTCTCGCCAAGGTCGCCAAAAAAATCGCCAAGGTGGGAAAAAGTCGCCAAATTTGGCGCCAAATGCATTACCTGCATTACTGGGGCTTCTTAATGCGTTTTTAAGGGAAAATAAGGCTATTTCAACGCTAAAACGACTAGAAATGCACAAAATTAGCACTTTATCAACTTACTAAGCCTCTTTGAAAGAATTTATACAAAAATAAACACAATTATTTACAATTTCGTAACACTATGTAGGCATTCAGTCTGGCAATGTGTAAGAAAAGTTTATTATTTTCGTATCTAGTTTGTAACAGTTTAAAATTAGGGAAATTTTCTGTGAATGCTGATAGACAGAATTTTGTAGGAATGTCAAATTTTGGAAAGTTTGAGAATGATTTATTTAGTTCGAATAATATTGCTTGTTGTAGCTAGAGGGAACTAATGCTATCTGAAGAAAGTTGCTGCGGGAGTTACAATGTAATTTACTAGTTCTAACTTTCTATATTTTTTTTGTTATATCATTAAACCGTAAGGTAAAATAGTTTGTAATAGTAGATATTGAACTACTACATTTTTCATCAGCGAGTCTTTCAATATAGACGAGAAATTCTATTCCAAGAATTTTTTCTTTAGAATTTCTATTATTGAAGAATTACCAGAAGAATAGACGAGTGAATTTCAGATGGAGAGATTTCACTTTGAATGTAGCTTTTTTTTTTTTTTTTTTTTGATGTAGTATATATTTTTAATACTGTTGATTTCATATTTTGTCAGTGATTTTTTTCACAAATACACTTTACAAAATGCATGGATATACGCAGTATATATATATATATATATATATATATTTCACACTAAATGTTTTTGTAGACACATTTTCTCCCTTATTGCTAGTTTAAAGTAAACTGTTACCATTCGACATCTTTGTTCATAATATACACTTTACAGTTCTTAGCTTGTTTAGACAGAAAGTTCAAGGTAACATCCTCACAAAGTTAAAAGTTTGGTAAAACTTACGTAACTCATAGTAATGCATTTAATGGATAATATTGGAAAGGGATTTTCAAATTTTATGAGCAACTGTATGTTATTTTTAAAAATGCAATATATCTTATACGAATACTCATTTTTGTTAAAGGTGGTAGATTAATATATTTATTTATTACACAGGATATAACTAAATGATTACACTGGTCTACAGTGGTTCGGTAACAACGGTCAAATTATTAAATTATTATTAATTCCAATTTTTATTTAAATATCTGCAAGTAAAAATGTCCTACACGTCACATTTTTCTGTTAGAGTATCAGAAATTGGCAATTCTTACGATTTTCACAGTATCACAGTTGGTAACCCTTTGTGCTGGCAACGCAGAGTCCTGGCAACTCAGAATCCCGGCAACCATGCTTGTTCCATTTTTTTGTTAAATCATCAGAAAATGGCAAATTTCACTATTTTTTTATGATTTTTACAATACAGTCGACAGCAAAAGTATCCGAGGACTAGCCAATAATTTCGATGTCAAAAAAGTACATTTCATACTATTTTGTTAAATAAATGCTTGTCGAATCATATTCTTAGACTGACATGTCTCGACAAGGATTTATTTAACAAAGCAGTATTGAGTGTACTTTTTTTAGACGGGGATTATTGCTAGTGCTCAGATACTTTTGCTGCTGACTGTATCACACATGGTAACCTTTCGTGCTATCAACCCTGACTCCTCTCTGTTGGCAACCCTGTATTCGTACCTTATCTGTTTTTTTTTCTGGTTTCTATTTAACATACATTCTTTGTTATGTATGAATGTCCTGTTTTATAGTTGAAGTTTCATGTTCAAAATGCCAAATTTTCTGTGTAGAACTTGTAAAACCGTACCCGATACGTTTTTCTGTATTTCTGAATTATTCCTATTAAAATCACAAGGTAGACATTTAACACAAGACTTAAAAAAGCCTATTTTTTGTATTTTGGTTTTAAAATAATAAATAATAACAATTCAATCATCTAGTGTATTTTCCATGTTTTTACGTTCTACTTAGTCTACTATATGTATATTATTTCCATATTAACAGTATTCCATGCTAAATTAATAATATTGATAGTAATAATGTATGTCTTCTTTTTTACATTGCTTCAAGTACAGATTAAATAATCGTAACCAAAAATCTGTACGTGTTACAGATTTTTCGCTATTATTTTTGAATTCTGCACTTCAAAATTAGTTAAAAATAGCTAATTTCATTTCTGTTACCTTTTTTTTTTTTTTTTTTTTTTTTTGCGACTATTGTTATTTACCTTAAAACAAAAAATAATGTATAACTAATTGTAAACAAAGTAAAAGATAATTTTTTTAATAACTTTTCTAAAAGACAGGTTTTAATATAAAAATTATAAATGAAAGCACCCCCTTAAAATATTATTGCGCTGAGAAATAATATCTTTCAAAATTTATTACTAACTTTTACCCCATTTGCTATTTTATACTGTTTAATTCAAGAAATGATGCACATAATTAATGTCTTAATAAGGGCAGATTGTATGAATATCCCAATATTAAAAATGGTACAATATACTGACGCCATTGTGTATATAGAGTCACTAGAGGATTCAGTATATATACAGAGTTGCTTAAAATTCTAATTAATTTTAATGGAATGCTAAAGCAAAGTACTTAGAATAATGTCATTTACTTTCCATATTTAATTATTGTTTAAATGGACGGCAGAAATTTAACAGATGCTGAAATATAATTAAGAGGTTTACACCAGATTAGATAGCATACTTTGAAAGTTTATTTATTAATGAATGCCAATTTATCACATACTTTGTAAAAAGTTATCAAATTATATGTTGAGAAAAATTATATTAAAGTTATCTGATCCCTTCATCGCATGAGATAGCTCTGATCTGATATCATTTTAAAGGTCTTTATATTAGAAATATCACATAAGACAATTCATATGTTATATTTCATGTATATTGAACGATGTTTAAGCTTGTTAAGAAAAACACTAAAAAATCACATGTGGTTTTAAGTTTTTTATTTTTTATTTTTTATTTTTTTAACTTTTCAAACTACTACAGAGGCTCCATACTAAGAGAATTGTACAGTCGGGAAGAAAAAAAAAACGCAGCAGTCATTATTAAATCACGTAGGAAAATCTGATAGACATCATGCAACAGGAAATTAAGTGCACTTTTCGAAAATGATGTGCAATTATGAATTAGGGGTCATCTACATATTGAAATGAGCGCCAACTTTGATTTTTTCTAATAGCAACACACAATTTGGACTTCATATTTGAATTTCTGAGAGTCTGGAAGTGCTGAATAGTACAAATTTCGCATACTTTATCTTTCGTATTCATAGAGTTATAACCAAATATGTGTTATGGCTTACAAGTAAATCTAGAAAAATAAAATTATGATCATACAAGAAATAGACAAAATGTTATCCTTTCACACGGGAAATTTTTCAAGAAAAAAATGATTTAAAAAAAAAAAAAAAAAAAAAAAAAGTCATTTTCTTTACAATACTTTGGCTATCCCTGATTTAGTTTTTTTTAGATACTTTAATACTTTGTTAGATAATACATTTTGGAATATTTAAACATATTGCACTTAATATTAGATAGACAGTGCTCTTAGAAAAATGTGCGATATTTTTCAGTTAAAAAGTGCCTATTCATGACAATACTGATCAACAATAAAAGTTAAATTTTCTTTCACTCATTTTGTAGGTGTGGCATAATACACAAACTGAAATAATATAGCTATATATATATATACAACGCATAAACTAATTTTTTTCAGATAAATTATTGTGAGGTATCATGAAGTAAATATTATAATATTAATAAGAATAATCGTACTTACCAAGTTTGGGTCAGTTTAACTCTTTGAAACTGTACGCTTTCTTTATAATTTCTATGAAAATGTAGTTACTTAATCAAATACATTTATAAAAGTATTTTATAAAGATTAATGTATCCTTAAAATAATAATCAGCCACTCCATCTTACACCTATAAAGCAATATTCGAACTAAATGATTAAGCCTTTAACTATGACGTTAGTTGGAGAAGTGATTTAACAAATCTGCCTTATATTCAAATCCTTTTTTTCTTTTCTTTTCTTTATTTCTTTCTTTATTTCTTTCTTTCTTTATTTTTTTATATATTTTACGTTGCTCCTATTTTTCTAGTTTAAACAATAAGCCCCGCCTATTTAGTTGATTTTTACGTTCTAGTGTTCGTTTAGATGATTGAAAATTTATTACCAGTAATCGATGAAATAAACATCACTTGCGTATTTTTTTTTTTGTGCTAACGTAAATTAAGGAGTTTAACACAAATACTCAAAGTCACTTTTCCTTTTCTTTCTTCATAACGTTTTCTTTTAGAAGAACGATGAAAAGCGGGACTTGTTTTCTTTATAAAACGGGAATTCTTGTTTGCCTAAAAATGAACTTTTACGTTGTAAGGTAGGAAGCAGTTTTGCAAAATACCTGAGTACCTGATCTTGGGTGGATGTGCTCTAACATAGTATGTTTTCAAGACATTCCTATTATTTTTTGAGCAGTTAAAAACATTTTACTTCTCAAATCGGTCTATTTGACAGCGACGCGACCACTACCGTTGATTCATTTCCTTTCCCATTTCCGGTTTTTCCAACAGGTTAGAGTTTTGCGGGAAAAACTTCGCGTGAATTAAAGGCACTTCATCTTTCTCTACTGGCTTTCTTTCGGCTTTCCTCCAACACTAAACAGCGGCGGCATAAAGACCGACACGCGACTACTAGCGTTATAAAAAATGACGCGAAAACTCTCGAGTTAAGAGCCTCCTTCCTGCAAATAATGTCTGTAACTACTGAACCAGGAAACGACACATAACTAGTTTTCAAGCAAGAGTATGGTCAGATGCGGCTATCCCTCCCCCCTTATGTCTCCAGTGCTAGAAAAGAACTCATGTGCATCTTTTGAACAGAAAAGAAAACATACCTAAATGCCTGATACCAAAATTTTGTATGCGACCTAGATCCCACTCCTCCCAGTGACCTAGCAGATGCTAATCCATTGCTGATGACTATGCCAAGCCATATGGAAATCAGGTTATTACGTTCAATTTTTTTAAATATTATTTTCAAGTGTATTATTTTGTCGGGATGAGGAACAAATCCTAAAGCCTTTCTAAACTTTTATTAGAAATGAACGTTTAAGAAATGAACAATACTTTATGGCTAAAAATATGTATTACAATTAAGTTTTGCGTCAGTCATCACCTGCAGAGTTTATACTGAATTTTCTTTAAAATGCGAGTAATATTCTATGAAATGCTAAATTATTGTATGAAATGTTATTATATAGGCAAACGTTTTATTTTTGAATGTATATATATTCTAATAAAAAAGTCTATCTGAGTTAAACTCGGATAAAATGTAAGTTCAAACTATATTTCGGAAAAAAATAAAAAATTCTTACAAAGTTTATTGCTATTCACTAAACTTACTAACACTACTCACCTAAGTTAACGTGTTCACTATAAGTAGTTTCTGTTTTAAGCTTTGTATTAAGCCAGTTTAAAAAGAGGGGATGTTTGAGTACTCATTAAAGTATGTAATCTGGCTATATTCAAATTTCTGTTTAATTGGGTTACATCTACTGATCATACATACAAAATTTTCTTTTTCTCTTATTTGAAATAAAACGCTAAAAGTCTGATCCAATTTCTAAATTTCTAAATTTAAAAGAAGTGTTTATTTATTTATTTATTTATTTTTTTTTTTAATAATCTTAAGGAAGCTGAAGATCTTTTGTGAATTCTGCTAATTTTTCATTGTCAATTTTTTTTTAATCAAAATAAATTCCCAGGAAATTTATATGAGCAGTTTTTAAAATAAAATACAATATTTCGTCGTTTAGTTTATTTTCGGACTTTATATTTCGCCGATTATTCCATGTTTGTCTGGCAACAGAAGTGAGTATAGTTTAATTTTTTCAAACTGTTAATATATTATTTTCATAAAGACAGATCTTTGTCATTTATTCTCCTAGAAGAAGATTGGTTGAATGGATTGTGAAGAAAATAAATAGCGATGTGCATAGGGACATGCATCGTCATGCATATAAAAATCAGGGGTGTTTTCGTTCCGGATTTTTCATTTTATTTCCCACCAGTAATTACGAATTTTATTTTTAGCTATATTTAATTGCTAAACATTACTAGAATGCTACTAATAATATAACTATTAAAAAATTACTTGTGGGAAATAAAATAAAAAATGCGGAACGAAAACACCCCTGAAAATGCAGATGGATTTTAAAAATTTTCATTTAATTACTTAGTCAAAAATATCGCATAATTTCTGCTACTCAGTGATACCAGCATTTATTCAAAGCTTAACATTTATAGCGAGTTATTAAAAATAAGTAAGTCTACAGTATTAAGCTAGCACTTGTATTGCGTGTTGATTAGAAACATCATCATTATTCTAGGTCAGGAGAAAAATACTTCTTATATGAAGTATATTTCAGAAATATTTTCATTAAAAAGTTATAAAGTTAAAAACAAATAAAAATGAATAAAAATGAATAAGATATTTTTTATCGATAAAGATTTTTGAGGAAATTAATATCAGTACAAAGCAAAATTTGTAATCAATATATTTTTGAAAAAAAAAAAAAAAAAAAAAAATATATATATATATATATATATATATAGAATATTTAACATAAAAAATTCTGTTCTGAAAATATTATTATAATTTCTTTTTCTTTCTTTCTTTCTTTCTTTTTTTTTTTTCTTTAGGTTCCTTGTGCTCTTTAAAGAATGCCTCTTTTTTTTTTTTTATATATAATACGAAGTGTCATGTAATATTAAGGGAAATTTTATTTTAGCCCTTTTTTTTTTTAAATAATTTATTTTCTCATACACATATATAAGCATACATGAACGTATATTTGTATATAATATACTGAAATTCTAATTTTAAAGGACATAAAAAATTAAATTTATTAATGGAAGAAACAGATTCATTAATATAAGGGGAAAAAATAGTTTTTTAAATAGAAGGAAAGAAAGGAGTCTTAGCTTATAAATGTTAGAGACACAACTACTTGTATTTGATAGGACTTGTAGCAGGAATATAATTGATACTCTGACGCAGGTTCTGAAAGAACATAGCCCTTACTAACAAAAATACCAATGGAAAACCGAAGTATATTATATTATATCCTGTTATAATGCCGCCCATTTGGTGTGGTGATTAGCGCCCTTTATTCCCACAAGGTATGGCTTTGGTTAGAATACTGGACAAGGCATGGATGTTTAGCCCTGTAATTTTATGGGTTGCCGTGCCGGACAATTGATTGCGTGTCCGTTCTCAAATGATCATGGATTCGAGGACTTTCTGCCCAATTCTTAATTAGCAAGAATAAAAAAAATATCTAGTTACAAATATAACAAAAATGATACACATGTTATTTGAAATGTAAGTTGTTTTTGAAACCTTACTAGTATTTGATGAATTCTATCACTATAACAGTACATATTGGACTTTTATTAATAATATGTGAAGTATTGTTCTAAAATTTCTGAATTTCTTTAAACCTATATAAGCAATGTAAAATTATTCTGTAAAAAAAGAAAAAAGAAAAAGAAAAGACTGTTTTGTTTTCAAAAACTACAAAAATGTACAATAAAATCACATTTCAATCTGTCAAAACACATATTTGTTTTCTGCAAACGGATAAAGTCCGTAACCTTAGTTATAGATTTTATCAGGTACATTTTTTTCTGCTATATATATACGAGAAGCTTGATATCAAACCATGTTTCTGAAGTGTTAAGTAATTTTGAAACGTGATTCCATGTCCTTGAGGTAAATCTTTGCTTACGATCCGGAACGCTTTGGTTGGATCATCGTCAGGTCGAACGGGATTTATTTTTTAATATGAGTTATTATTTACTATGTATAATATGAAAAATAAAATGTGTATGTACGAATATTTTCTGAAATCTTCGGTTACTGAATTCTCTGTATTACAACATGTTTTTCTTTCTTTTTTTTTTTTTCTTTCCTTCAGCGCATATATACATGTAAGATGATTTCTTTATGTTACCAAACTTAAAGTTGTAAAAAATAGATTTCATGTGGAAAATAATCCATCTTAATTGACCCGCACTATCCCCAACTTTTTTAATTTTACTGTGGATGAATAAAAAAAGCTCCAAATCTTAAAAAAAAAAAAGAAAAAAATACTTTCTAAATATATTAGAGAAAAAATAAACAGTTGCAAAAGTGCAAAAAATAGCTTATGCATAGTTGCCAATATTTTAATTTATTCCGGAGCATTTTTAGCCTTGCCTCTATTTCGCGCCAATTTTTTTTTACAGCATATTTCTCCAATATATAAATACTATATAATAAGAATTTATATGTATATATTTAAGTGGTATGTAATAGAGGCAGGGCTAAAAATGCTCTGGAATAAATTAAAATGTTGGAAACCCTGCTTATGTAAGGACATTAGTTTCATTAGAATGTTTACATTTAAGGTGGATTACAAGAACTTGAAAAAAAAAATGCTACGAAAAAAGCAATATACATATATATATATATATATATATATATATATATATATTAACGTTAAATTAAATTGCAGTCATTATTATTAATTGGCGATACTGCAAACAACATGTTATATATAGTTTGTCATATTTAACAAAATCTATCGTGTTAACAAAAAAAAAAAAAAAAAAAAAAAAAAAGAATAAAATAAATAATCTATAATAATAAAAGAAGATGTCTGTCTGTCTCTCTGTCTGTCTGCCTGTTTGTCCGTCTGTCTGTCTGAGCATCTATACGTTCAGCCCCTATTGAACGCAGAAGTACAAAATTTGGCATACGGGTGCTCCGAAGCCTGCCCGAATGCATAGTGAAAACAGAATTAAAAATTTTAATTAGTTGCGGAGATATTAATTAAAATGTAAACCTATGTCTAATCCGATCTCAATTACTGAAAATTCACCGCGATTGCATAAAAATAGATATTTTAACGAAGTTAAAAACAGAAAAAGTCGAAAATAAATTAGAAATATTAGTCCGATCGTTACGAATTTGGTACCAAATGAAAGGGGATTTTTTTCCGAATCTAAGAGTGCAAGTGGCTTATCTCTACAGCAATTAGATTTTTTAAAATTAACTAAAGTATGAAATTTAGTTGGCAACAGGCAGAACACTTAATTATTTCAGTTATCAAAGATTCTTCAGTGCCAGGTGCTAGACATGCTGGCTTCCGGTCGGGAAAAAATGTTTTTCGTTTTTCGCCCACGTGACAAAGTAGTGGAAATAAAAAAAATCAGTTTTTGAATTTTTTCAATTTAAAATCGATCAAAAGCAGAACTTCGAAATTGCCCGTCATTATGGCTCAACTGTATGCAGTTAAAAAATCTGAAGTATAGCTTTAAAAATAAAATAAATAGACATATTATATTTAAATTCATTTTTATTTCATCTGTTAATGACACCAAAAGTTACTTTTAACAGAATAATATTGATTTATTTTTTCCTTTTTTTTATGAATTCGGTTGTAAAAAAGCAGTTTTGGAATTCTTAAATTTTAGACGGATTTCAATAGAAGTCGTTAATCGCCCTTGATAGATTAGCCATTTTGAGTCTAAAATATATCAAAGATATTCATTATTGTAATACATAATACATCATTCAAAAGACATTTTAAAATATTTTTATTGCAGGCTATTAAAATGATATAAGCCGTTCAAATTCCGCACGAAACTTTCTTAGAAAACTACGGAAAAACCAGAAAATTTTTATTCTTTTATAGAGTTTCAAATTCAGATTTTCGCTCACATTTCGTACTAATAATTTTTAACTGTATATAGCCCGGTATTAAGCAAGTTTTGGAGAAAACCACAGATAAGTCAGACACAAATCTTTTAAAAAAATGTTTGTATTATCTTTGTATTTCAGCTTCTAATCAGTATAATTTCATTTTTATATTATCGAAAGTGGAATTCGAGATTCACCTGATTTACACGTTTTAAGGTGTCATGATTAGGTTTTCTTTTGTATCTCAGCTACTAATTAAAATAAATTCATAAGTAATACATTATTTGAAAGCTTTGTTGATTTGGAATTGAACAATATATTACAGAAATTTCTAACGCCAGATGGCACTGTAATATTTTAAAATTTCAATATTTCAAATTCTAGTGAGCGAGTACGTTGTTGTAAGTTCGAAAACGGGGATAAGGCGCCGCAGCCGCCACCGAGCGGGATTTAGCTGAAGTCAGAAATTTGAAAGATCATAACATGGTGAGCGAACAGCCTGTTTCAGATATTGAAAAGGGAAAAGGGCGCCGAAGGCTCTACCGCACGGGAATTTACTGCGATTTCAATAAGCTATTTTCACGATATATCAATAAACTGTTATTAGACCTGAAACGGGAAAAGGCGCCGCAGGCGCGACCGAGCGGGAGTTTCGTAAAGTCGGATTTTTCAGGGATCGCGAACCAGCTGGTCGCCGAAGGTGGCTAGTAAATAAAATAAAATAAATAAAAATAAAATTGCTACAAAAAACGCAAAAAAAGCATTTTTTTTTTTTCTTTTTTTAAAGAAAAACTTTAAATTAAATTGCAGACAAAATTATTAATTAGTGATACTGCAGACAGCATGTTATATATAGTTTGTCATTTTTAACAAAATCTATCGTGTTAACAAAAGTAAATAAATAAAATAATAATAATAATAATAAATTGATTCGTGTTCTGTTCTCATTTTGTTTGTGCGAAAATTATTTCGGGCAGTACACTTATTGCCCAATATAATAGTAATCTTCAAAAAAATAGTGTCACAAAAAATATATATTACTTAAATTTACAATATGTTTCCGTGTTTAATGCTATATTACTTGTTTTAATAAATTCCCTATTTCAATCATATTAATTTAGTTTTTTTTTTTGTCGTAACACATAATTTTAACACAGATTTTTATTTCTTTTCAATATTTAGGGGAAGCCGGGGTAATAAGAGACAAAAAAATATTAATAATATATATACTATTAATATAAATAACTTGAAATAAATGTCTCGTATTAATTTCATTAAATGGACTCCTCTTGATTTTTTAGGTGATTTTTGAACTTTTTATATTTTTTAATTTTCATTAAATCCTTGTCTCTAATAATCCCACGCGGGGGTAATAAGAGATAAGGCTTGTAACTGTCCATATATAGCAATGTAAAATCATGTGGGGTAATAAAAGACATCTGGAAACAATTCTGAATCAGCCAATAGTTTTTAATTTTTATTTTTACATCCATTCAAAAAATATGTTTTCTCAAAAATTTACTGTCATAAATGTGTTTGTTAAATTCATATCTTTTAATATTAGATTCCAAATAATATAATATTGTACTTAATGATAGTTCTACATTATGAACATAACCTTGGGATTAATCAAAATCATAAATATAATTTTTAAAATGGGCAGAAAATATTTTACACATTTTCTAAAGTGTAATCGAAAATAGGAAAAAAAAAAAAAAAAAAAAAAAACGAATCTTTGAAGTGTATACAAGCGAACAAGATGTTATAAAAGATTTTTCTAATAATTATAAATGAACTTATTTATTATGTAATGAAGTGTTAATGACTAAATTCTAACTTATAGACATTCTAAACATAAATTTATATAATCATAACAACTAAATATGGTCTAGCCTAATGAGTAAAACCGCTTTTTGTTTTAAAGAGAAAAAAAAAGATGTTATCTTGATAAACTTAGACTAAGGCTAACACTAGGAAAACTCTTCGTAAACCAGTCAGGCAGAATCAACAGGAAATACAATGGGGGGACACAGGAATTAACAGTGGGGGTACCCCACAAAAAATAAAAATGGGATAATAAGAAACATGCCTAGAACATGTAAATAAAGAATGCTTTCAAGGTTTTAAAAATTTTTACATCAAAGTCATAGTCTTGGTCAAAAGATTATACATTAATAAATCTCAAACATCTTACCTACAATAAATAAATAAATAAATAAATAAATAAATAAAATAAAATAAAATAAAATAAATAGAAAAATAGAAAAAGTCACGAACTTTCAGGGTAAGTTCAAAGTGAAGGTTTTTTTTTTTTCCTTTTTTTTGTCGTATAAAAAAAAATTCAAAATGTGTTATAAACTTCTCAATAAGTGTATTGTAGTAAAGAATACACATGATACTTAATATTATATATTTTTAAAGTTTTCTAAGTATATTTTTTGTGTTTTTTTTTTTTTTTTTTTTTTTTGACTGCGTCTCTTATATCCCTTGTCTCTTATTACCCCGGCTTTCCCTACTTCAGTTACGAAAAAATATACTTTACAATTACATATTCGTCTAGTATTTTTTTCTGTTCTTTTTAAGATATATATATACGTTTTCCATATACTTGTACTTTTCGTAAAAAAGGATTAATTTTGCTGCGTATAGGTTTCATAATTGAGAAGTTACATCAAAGAGGTGTGGTGTAATCATCCGTCTAAAAGGAAATATTTAGTTTGGTACAGCATTTTTTCTTTTATCTTGATTTGTTAAAATTATTTTTATAGTTCGAAAATTACTTTAATATTATCAGTTTTTTTTTTTTTTTTTTTTTTTTTTTTTAGAAAAAAATGTTTTATTGTTTTTTGTTAGGTTTTTTACCATTTACATTGAATAAAATGCATTTTTGTTTAATTCAGTAAATTTGTATAAACATATATAAATAAATCACGTAGAAAAATAATTTGCAAATTTAATACACGTCCTAATGTAAACATTGTATCAGAAATAGTGTAAAATATGTGAATTTTACGATGGCAATGATGTAAGTAAAAACGTTAAAATTGTATAACGTATTTATGTCTTTAAGTATATCTTAAATGTGAAGCTTATTTGAAAGGGTTTGTTAATGTAATTATTGTAAATTTTCAACATATATCCTTAACTTGTATTCTGAAATCTAACTTGTATTCAGTTGTTTTCTGTCTGTATGTAAAAATTTTCTTTATAGATTATTAGTAATTTCACTTGAAATGTAGGATTTTTCAATCATTTGCTTTTGCTTAAATATTCGAGTTCTTTTATAATCGAAAATGGTTTTTGATTATAAAATGTACAGATAATATTTAAAAACTCTAATAACTGGTGTTTTCAAAATAGAAAATATTAATAATAATAATAATAATAATAATAATAATAATAATATATATATATAAAGAAAAGAAAAGAAAAATTATTAATATAGTTTGAACATCCTCATATAGTCTGTTGGATCTGATTTTTAATCACCGAAAGTTGCAAATAGATTTGCATGAACTTCATTAACACTTGGTATGTTGCCAGTGTTCCAGACAGTTAGACCAGGCCAAGCAAACTACTCAGACCTAGATATTTAGATATCTAGGTCTAGATAGGACTTATAATGCAATTTATACAAAATATAGATGTTTTTAATGATCAGAATGGTTTAATGAAATGTGAATTCCAATGATGTGACCAGAAGAACATGGTAATGATTGTCACCAATTTTTAGATTTTTTTTTTTTTTTTTAGTTAAATTATTTTCATATTTATATGTGTTACATTTTCTCATATCACAAGCACAATTTTAAATAGCTTACATACACACTGCTTATTTTAAGTTATACATTTTGATTTCTTATTTCGTAATCTTTCCTTTATTAATGCTGCATTCTAGCTTTCATGTACAGCCTATATATTTTCAAATTTGTTGTAACATGCTATGTTATAAATTGCTCAGTTTAAAAGAATAATTTTTATAACGTTTAATTAGAGTGTTTTTTAACTATTTTTAACCGAGAAAATATTACTTTTAAAGTTATTTTTATTTTTTCCCTTTATAAGCAATTGATAAAAACTATTTATCCAACTTTTTGAAAAACTGATTATCAAAATAATTTCCTTTAATCTAAAGTTGTATGCGGGAAATTATAAAAAATTAAATTAACCAATGTCAGTACTTAAACAAGTAAATTATTCTGTCGAATGCACCAAATAATATTATTTCAATATTCGGTTTATGTCAAAGAAACTCATTTATACATTTATTCTATAAAAACATTCTGTGCAATGGAAAAAAGTTCAAAGAAATGACCTAAGTGGGCTATAAAGGAAAAGTTAATTAATAGGAGAATAACTTAAGTTATTAAAGGTAGTTAATAAAAAAATCAATAGTCTTTAATTAAAAATGATAAAATTAATTAAAGAACACATTAATGTAGAAGCATTAGAAAAATCTGAAGATTTTTATTTTCGGGAAATTCTTTTGGTAAGCTTTATTATATTAAAAAAAAAAAAAAAAAAATCTTAATATTAAAAATATTTTTAAAACATTTTTTTTCTTGCTGTTTCATTAACGGAATCTTGAATATATATTTAAAAAGTGCTTTGAGAGAATAAATATTAAAAATGTAGTTCCTGAAATTTTTCTACTAGTTATGTTTTCTTTTTTTTTTTAAATCAGCTTTAAAAAAATTATTGACTTTTAAAATTTGGAGAATAACATTAATATACAAGATCTGCACAAAGTTACACCCTACACTCTGTATGCACTATATCTAGAAAAAGCATTGGAATTTGAGAAATATGTAATGCCTTTTTTTATTTTATGTATGGGGAACTTTATTAAGTTAAAAAATCCAATATGTGGGGTACGTTGGGCATATAAGAGGGAAAAATTTAAATTTATTATTTCAAATTTTTTAGATCAAGTGAAAAGTATTTCTAAGTCAAATATTTTCTCAAATAATAATAATAATAATAATAATAATAAATAAATAAATGAGTAAAATTAAAAAAAAAAATAATAATAAATATATATCTATTTTGGAAGTTATGTCGTAATTCAGTTTAAGTACACCTTGATATTTCTGGAAAATGTAAAAATGCGTTTAATCAATTTGAGTGGGATTATATTTAATATATATATACAGTCGTCAGTAAAAGTATCCGAAAACTAGCAAAAATTCTTTTATAAAAAAGTACACTTAACACAGTTTTGTTAAATAAATCCTTGTTTAATCCTGTTCTTAGTCAGTCTAGAACATGATTAGACATGAATTTATTTAACTCCCCTTGAAAAATATGATTGAAACTCGATCGTCTGTGAAATGTCTATAACAATTTTGATAAAAACTTAGGATTAAGTGTTTTTGGAGTGGACAAACCCATCTAACTGTTCATTTTCGATTCAAAAATCAGCGTATCCAATTAACACTCTTCCTTCTATTGCAAAATATGGCGGAAACTTGATTTTCTCGGAAATAAAATGAACTATCTTTTTAAAAACATTTTATTTTATTTTATTTTATTTTATTTTATTTATATATTATTTTATTTTATTTTATTTTATTTATATATTATTTTATTTTATTTTATTTTATTTATATATTATTTTATTTTATTTTATTTTATTTATATATTATTTTATTTTATTTTATATTTATGAGAAAACTATCTGACATATCCTCGTCTCGAGGAAAGGTAGCGTTCACTGCTGTGTTAACTCTCACTATAAAATTGCAAAATATCACTAGAATTTGGTTTTCTATTAAACTGCTCGAACGACTTTGATAAATCTTTAAGGTTTGGGAATTTTTAAAATCGCAATCCAAACTGAATTTACTTCATATTCCGGAAAGGTAACGTAAATTCATTTAATTCATCCAAAATATTGTTTGTTATTATTATTTTTTTTTTTTTAGTTATTATTGCATTTTTATTTCCACAAAGCAAACACCATCTTGCGGCTTTCCCTTTGGTTTCAGACCCCACAATATATGGTAAATTTGTTTGTTTTGGTGAAATTCATAACCCATACAGTTTGGACCATTATTTCTGTTGTATCCTGTAAATACAGGTATACATTTAAGTATAAAATGTCTAATATAGCATAATTCACGAAAACAGTATTTCAAATATCAAATATCTACTAGATTCAGAAAATGAAATTGATTAACAGTAAAATAATATTAATAACAATAATAATACCTCCTTTTTTAACAATGAAAAAAGAAAAAAAAATGTAGGAAAGAAAAACACTCGGAAAGAAATATGTAAAAGATATATGAATTGATATCCCAATGATTTAACGAGCACAAATAATTGATGTAATCATTATCGAGAAAATTAAAGTCTCTCTAAAAACTAAAAATATATCTCATTAGGGGCGAAAAATTTTTAGTAGTGCAATTGAATCATCATTTCGAACTATTTGCACAAAATTAAGCTAATCCCGATATTGCTTGAAAATAGAATATATATATATAACAAAGAAATAAACTTTAAAAAATTTAAAAGACTGGAAATTTTTCACCAAGAAAAATGAAAGTGATGCAGATGGGATAGCGCAGGAAAATATTCCAGGACAGTTCATTTGAATTAAACAATTAGACGAGTGGTTAAATGAAATCTTTTAAATATTTTCTTAGAAAAAATATAGGGAAACTAAATGTCATTTCACATATAATATAAAGATACTACCTAAAATAAACAACATTAAATCAGAAAAGCGTGTTTTTTAAAGTAGATTTTTAGGTATTTAAAATTAAACCAACTGATAATTATATTATGCATAAGATGCGTGTATATGCATATATATATATATATATATATATGTATATATATATATATATATATATATATATATATATATATATATATATATATATATATATTGGGATCTATATAAGACAAACCGTTAGAAAACATCCTTTTTCTGATCAATAGCACCGACATTCTACTTATACATATATATATATATTTATATTTGTGAAAATTTCTAGCTAATAAATTATTTATCGTAGATTTGTTTTCCCTTTTTTTTTTTTTTTATAGTATTTGATATGATCTATACTTCATTTTTTTTTTTTTTTTTTATGAAATTTTTTCTAATATATATTTGGAAAGTATTATATAACGCATCTACGTAATAAAAAAAAAAATAAAAAAAAATAAAAAAAAACTATTTAGGATATTGAAATGAAGCAATCTAGTAAGCTGTATATGTTAGCATTACATTAGCAACATTATTAGACATCTTTAAGATTACTATCGATATTTCCTTCGGGGAATTATAAACATGTTTATGTATGCAATGCCTTTCAAAGTTTTAATGTATGTAAGACATTTATTGAATTTCCTTGACTGTGCAAGACAGGAGGCTGATTTTGAATTACTATGCAATCCGAAGGGAATTTCAAATGTACATTGCACTAGTCTCTTTGCAAATAAAACGTAATCATATATAGTTAAATATTAAAGTATTACGTATTAAAATCTTAACAGACATGTATTATTCCTTTCAAATATTTTGACATTATGCATTCATGACTTTTATTAAATATACGTATATGCATTTCGAATATATTATTAAAATTAAACAAAGAATCCACGTATTTTTTTTATAGAGAAAAAAATTCAATTTAATTTGTTAGTAAACATTACTTTTGCCTCTTACCTATTTACGGTAGAGTAAGTGTTTTTTTTTTCTTTATATATATATATATATATATATATATATTTTTTTTTTTACTTCGAACTTAAGTTTTTGATGCAATTCTTTGTTTTAAATTCTCCTAAATCTTACACTGGATTTTTATTGTTTGGCCTGGGAATTTCCGTGTGTATATAAATGTATTAGTGTTTCTGTCTTAGAGACTGTTATATGCAAAACTCTTATCCGAAAATGCAAAAATCAGTATGGAAGAGTGGGGATGAATGGGACATTTGTCATGCTTTTACTGATAACGTCCACCATATGTAATTCAGAATTTTTTAACATTGCTCATAAGTACACTTTAGTAATCAGTTACATAAAAACATACTATTTTTCATAAAAAGTTATCATTTTTAATTAATAATAATTTTTTTTACATGCATATGCATTGTCTCATTCATCCACACCTATGGGGGTGAATGGGACAAGACTGAAGTTAACAAAGAAAAGAAAACAAAATGGAGAGTAAATAAATTTTTTTAGTTAAATTGGTTTATGTAATTTTATTACACACTATGAATTTACTGAAATTAACATAAACTGATGCATTGACTCATATTAACGCCAAAGGGCGAAAGTCCTTTGGTTCGCACAGTTCCTAGTGATCTAGCTTTTGGTAATTTAATCTAATAAAATCTATTCTAAAAAAAAAAAAAAAATAACACACTAGAAAGAGACAAATCCTTATAATAGAGCACAAATTATCCAGATAAATTTTTGTTTCCGACTGATCGGAAAAAATCGGCATTCTATTCTGTATTGCATTAATAATCACCAGAATTTATTTAATTAGCTTGATTGAAATTGTGATTTTAATCAAATTATTATTAATTTATCTGTATACATATATATATATAATTGATTTAAGTTGCATTGAATATTCTAACTTATAATTTTTTTTATCATAATTATTATAAACAAAATTCAGAACAATTAATTTCAATCTATTTTTTTACTAAATCCATGCTACTTTTATAATTCCATGTTATAACTACTGAACTACAGGTTATAAAAACATTGAAATTATATTTAAGATTTGTTTTAATATAATTTTTGTGAACAATTTTATATTAGCACATAGTGGGTAAAGTCCCATTCACCCCCATCCAAACTGCCCTATTCATCCCAATCACCACATGATCATATAAAACAGGAAATAAGCTTAATCAGCAGTTGTCAGTATTCTTCTTGAATATCATAAACACAATAAAATATTATGCCTTTTCACCATATAAGAATTATATTAACCTTAAGCAAATAGTTAATGTCTTAACTACTACCTAATTGAATCTATACAAACTTACATCTGCAGCTGAAAAAGACGATTTAATTTTTTTCTGACCTTCTATGGATAACAAAATTCTGAAACGACACTTGATGAATGTGTGCTGCCTCAGTGCTGCCATATATCAGAGAAATTGTCAAGTTTCCAGTGCTAGCAAAACATAAAAGTTTTGCTATTGTCCCATTCATCCTTCGTCCCATTCAACCCCCCCCCCTATTCTAAATTTACATTTAGATATGTTACAGGAATATGCAGAAATGAAGTTCAATTTTCAATTTTATCTATGATAAAACTACGTTTGCGATTTCCCGCATCCACTTTGTTGTGTTACTGGAAAAAAATAGTAGTTATTTGTGGGTCGTTTAATTAAAATAATAATAATAATAATAGTAATAATAATAAACACTTCACTGCTTGCGAGTTGTGGTTTGTCATATACTTTCTGAATTCTAAAATCCTTAAACCGATTGAATATTATGTGCAAATTTATGAAGTTTGCAGTGAATACACCATGAGAGATTTGATTGTTAGGAGGTTGATGTTTCATTGAAAGACTAGAAAACTTTCACGACTTTGAACATATTTGTAGAGACGCGGATTAAGAACCGCAAATTCCGCTTTTACAAAACTATTAATACTCTTTCCTGATTTATTATTATTTTTATTATTGTCGTAAGTTGTGAAATTGTTGACGGAATCTTTCTACCACAATTACATACAAACATCTTTCCTCTGCTAGGAATAATGTTTTAACTATGTCGAAATACAACCTAAGAATTAAACTTGATTATGCCTATAAAGTTTTTTTTTTCTCCTAATTATGGTTTCGTTTTGTCAAATTGCTTAATGAAATTAACTTTTTGATTTTTTCTCGTGCATGAAACGTTTCATTCCAATCTATCAAATAGTAAGTGGACAAGTAATTGAAATTTAATATACATATTACGACTGTGAGCGGAATTTCTCTTATGTGAGAGTATTCTACGTTTGCAGACTGCGCTATATAGAATAAAATAAGCATACAAATTTTGATGTTTTATATATATAAAGTACAAAAACCATTTTTTTTTAATTATATTATGGCGCAGAAAAGAATTATTATTATTATTATTAGCTATATATTTAAGCCTGTCGAAAGAACATTGCAAGTTGTGTTAAGTATTCCTTTTGCTGGACTACATTTTTTCATACTATGAGGCGAAAATGCAATTTACTGACAATATAAAGGTATGTAAAAATTATTATCATTTTTTTTTTTTTATTGATAAAAAGACTTTGATAAAAAGCCTAAGAATAAAAATTAATTCCTCTAATTTATGTGGTTCACAAAGTCATTTTTTAGAGACAAATATTTGATTTTATGTTCTTTCTTTTTTTTTTTTTTTTTTTTTTTTTTTGTGTGTGAAACGTTTGGAGGTCTTCTTGATATGAAAATATGAGTCTTAGTTGTTGATCTGTATCTGTTATAAGCATAATGTGAAAAAGAAAATGTAACGAAGTTCAAATTTGTTGTTTTAAAGAACATACGGTAAGGACCTTTGTTTAAGATCTGTAAGGTTCCTAAATATGGTGTGGATGAAAATAATATATAGTACCTTAAAATACAATTTACATTTCATAAAACACATAAATGTCCTAAAAATTTAGGTTTAAAACTTAAACAGAATATTTGGTTGGTCGTAGTCCCCTCACAGGTGACTACAATATATATATATATATGTGTGTATATATCTTTAACATAAATAAATATGTTATTTCCAATAATGTGTTAGTTTCATTTGTAATACAAAGTTTTTTTCCAGATATGCCTCGTATGCGTATGTTTGTATATATAGATAAATAATACAGTATAATAAAGCATAAACTACTCACAATGTATGCTCAAATATTTAAAAATGCATGATATAATAGGGTTTATATTTGTGGGTAATGCATGGAAGACAAGCATATGGGGTAGCAGGCAGGCACGTAAAAATCACGTAACAGGCACGCAGTAAATTCACAAAATTTGTATTAAGAATACTTATAAAGAGTGTATGTAAATAATTAAAGTTTAGATCAATCAAAATTATTGAGGCAAAATTGATTCCACAGCTTCCATACAAATGAAAAATTATTTGAAAATGAATATTTAACTCATATAAAATAATATTCTTATGCTAAATAGAAATGTAGTAATAAAATGAAATAATATTTTATTCTTTATATACTCTAGTTTTATTTATATTACAATGTTAGGGATAACTTATTCATACAGTGGTGCTCACAATTATAAGGACAACTAAAAATGCACAGAAAATTTTATTTTTGAAGTAAATAAATTGAAATGTATACATAAAATGCTTTTTTATGCTGGAAAAATTTATAGAATGCAAAACATTTGAAAATGCAATCAGTGAATGTTTTACTTAACAATGTTAATTAACAAATAAATTTTCTTAGAGAAACTGCTCTAACAGCACAAAATGTTCCAGAAACGTAACAATCATATAACATTGAAATATTATAAACATTTCTGAAACGTTTAAAAACGTTCAGATTGCTTTCCGATTAGTTTCAAAAACGTAGAAATGTCCGCGAACGTAACAAAAAATCAGATACGTAACAGAAACGTTACAATAACTTGACAGATAGAAAATCAAAAAGGGCGAATGTTTCAGAAAGGTATCAGAGAGCATAATAAAACGTGTTACGTTTGTGAAAGATTGTAAGCTTTTTGCAGCATAACTGAAACATTCTGTGCTGTATGGGTGGAGAAAATTAAAAGGACAATGAATATTTTGGCCTGAAATACACTAATAATTATTAATTTCCGCCATTCTTTTCAATCATTTTTATGAGTCTTGATGACGTAAAGTTTAACACTTCCTTCCCAAAACGTTCTTGGATTTCTTTATAAAGGGCTTTTAGATGGAGGATATGTGTTCATGCTTGTTCTGATATTGAATATTGTATTTGGGTATTTTCTGTGCCGGAATACACCACAGATTTTCCATTGGATTCACATCAGTACTCCTGGCCGGCCAGTTCACAAAACTAACATCAAATTAAGATTTCTAAGTTTCAAAAACAAATACGGAGGCATTATCTTACATGAAGAAATTGTGTCCTGTCGTAATAAATGGTATTTCTGGTAAAAGGCTATCTCACAATATATCAACATAACGAACACAAACATCAAACCGTCTCAATTATATATATATTAAAAACAAAAATTATTTTATTTACGAGACAATCCTTAGTTAAAATACATTTAAAATATATATATACATTTAAAAACATTTAAAATTTAGACGTTTCGGAACCCGTCCAGGTTTCCTCATCAGTATCACTACAACATTATTTGCAAGCATCACATGAATACAGAAGGAATTTATAAAAGTACTGAATATTGAGGAGCCAGTGCGTATGCTTCATTGATAGTGTAGAAATGGCTGACAGTGTGCCAACTCTGAAGGAAAATACGTGATTTATAATTATCATAGCCAGAATTTAGAACTTGAATATTATCGTCAGGAATATGATCGGTTTCTATTGAATGGATTACAATTTTAGAATTTTGGTTGCGATTTTTATATGACCGCCTGTTCTACTGTATTCTTGCCGTACGGCCAGTTTCCCCTGTATAAACATATTTACAATTTTTACAAGGAATTAAATATATTACGCTAGTTAGATTCAAAGAAGATGTTACAGGTTTAAAGTTAAAAAGGAAGTATTTTACTTATTTAATCGGCCGGAAAGCAGTATAAATATTATGTGGTTTAAATAATTTAGAAATAAGTTCTAAAATATGGCATAAAAATATAATTTTTTTTTATTAATTAGTGAATTTTTCGTTTGCATTGGAAGAGAGGGGGAAATTGTAGGAGGAAACGAAGAGGGGAGGCGGATAATTTTTTCACGATATATTCGCTTTAACCAATTAAGAGGGTAAGTTGCCAGCCATTTCTACACTATCAATAAAGCATGCGCACTAGCTCCTCAATATTCAGTACTTCTAAAAATTCCTTGTGTATTCATGTAATGCTTGCAAATAATGTTGTAGAGATACTGATGAGGAAAAATGGACGGGTTTCGAAACGTCTAAATTTTAAATGTTTTTAAATGTATATTTTATTTTTTTAAATGTATTTTAACTAAAGTTTGTCTCGTAAATAAAATAGTTTTTGTTTTTTAATATCAACATAACATTCATAATTATTTCTACCCTGCACAAAACTTATATTGGAATAGTTCCGACAGGTGCGAAACCTCCCCAAACCATTACGGAGCCCCCTCCAAATGTACGCTTTGATTAAACTTCTTTTATTTTGCAGAAATACTAACAAAAATAGCAAAAATCATCTAGCATATCCAAATTAAACTTTTTATCATCGGAAAACATAATGTCATCCCACATTTTTCCGATATTAATGCACTGTCTTGAAAGTTACCCCTTAGTCTTTTACGAACTTCAACATGAGTTGGCCATGGCATAGGTTTTTCGTATCGAATATTTTATTACTTTTAGTAAAACATATTGAACAGTTTGAATACCGTATCGTAAGCTTAATTTCCGTAAATGTTAGTTTTTTTTTTATGGATATAAGCAGAAGATGGCCTTTGTGTATGCACTGATAAAAAAATGCAACTTTGCTGTCAGAAAATCTCTGTAATGACAAAAAAATACGTATTTTCAACGTAATTTTTCCGCAATTTATGAATATTTTCTCAAATTACAGAGAATTTCTGACAGTAAAGTTGCATTTTTTTAACAGTGTGTATTTACTGTTCATACTTTCCGGAATTTTTAGGGAAATTACAAATGACCGTTCTCAATGTAATATGCTTTGACAAAATTTGACGTACAGTCAGTCCCGAACTTCTAAAAATAACCATTTTCCCTTTTTTAAAAATCCGAAATTTTAGTACAGATAATATATTTTAATGTCTGCAAAAACAGAATACGATGTTGCCAATTTCTTATTTACCATTTATTTCATGTAGGAATTCGGTATGTCGAACAAAAAACATGAAATTTTGCTTTTCAGAACACACGAATACAGTAGTCTTTATAATTTTGTCATATTTACATGGCTTTATAAATCTAAAATACATTTTATGAGTATGGATCCCCCATATATTTCAATTAAAGCTAGTAAAAAACACTTCATACATCATTCGTTTCCAACCATGAAATTTGCATACTTTTCCGATCAAATGTCGCCAATAATTGCTGATTTTTCCTTTGTTTTTATAACTTTGACCACCACTGTATACATTATAAATCAAATGGTATAGTAATAAATGGCATAGTAGTAAATGGAGTTAGTTTATATAATTTGTAAACTTTTACTTCTATATTTCGAATTTGTAATTTAAATGTGATATCTATATATTAATTTGAAACATGTTTTTGTCTGTCTCCACTATATTGAGAGAACTACTTGGTGTAAAAATTTGGTTGAGGTGTCTTAAAAAAGGTCTTGGTCTGTAGATGTGCTATGAGAAGAGAAAAATAAAATAAAAGGTCGAACGGTTTCCACCCGGGGGGGAAACCGTTTCTCCCCCGGGGGAAACGGGTGGGAAACCGTTTCCCACCCGTTTGGGTTAAAAACACGTTTACGAGCTTAACTAAGCTTCAAATTACTTCACGATGAAGAAATTGTACATATGGGGACTAGAGTCGAATACTAAAAAATAAATATCTCCGAATCTGGAATTTTCGATTTTAAAGGGGGCAAAAGGGGGAAAATAGATTTGGAGGGGAGGGGAAAGAGGGGAAATTAGTTTGAGAGGGAAATCCGTTCTAGACCCACACATGTAGCACCTCACTTTAAAGTTCTTGAAATTTCATGTCGATTGGGGATGTTTGTATACAGCATAGTGCGACCCCTGGTGGTGAAAAATGGAACTAAGTGATTTTGCTGTAAACCATATCATGTTGCACCTTATTTTAAAGGTCTTGGTATTTCCTGACGGTTGGTGATCTTCGTACAGAACACACTGTGCCCCCCTGGTGGTGAAAAGTGCAACTAAAGGATTTTGCAGTTGACACCACTATGTGACACTTTATTTGAAAGGTCTTGGAAATTCAAGGCGATTGTTGATAGAGGTCTTGAAATTTCATGTTGATTGGGGATGTTTGTATACAATATAGTGCACCCCCTGGTGGTTAAAAATGGAACTAGGTTATTTTGCAGTAGACCCTATCATGTTACAACTTATTTTAAAGGTCTTGATATTTCCTGACCGTTGGTGTTTATGTATAGAATACGCTGCGCCCCCTGGCGGTGGAAAGTGTAACTAAAGGATTTTGCAGTTGACACCACCATGTGACACCTTATTTGAAAGGTCTTGGAAATTCAAGGCGATTGGTGATGTTCCTGTACAACATACTGCGCTCCCTGGTGGAGGAAAGTGGATTTTGCAGCGCGTGCGTAGCATGCCTGCTATACGGTGCCGCTGCCACAGGCAGTGGTAACACGAGTCAGAGGTTTTTTTCGGTTCAAGGTTAATGTTTGAGAATTTTTCCATGTTATTAGCGGCCTGCATATACGTGCCGCAGGCACTGGGTCACGAACCCGAGTTCCGTTCTGTTTGATGTAATTTTTTTTTTCTTTTTGTTACAGATAATTATTTATTTTGTGATGTTTTCATTTAAAAATAGAAATTCAAAGAAAATCGAATTAAAGATATAAAACCATACAAATTTAAGGTTCATTTAAGGTTATTATCAAGGGCCTTTCATTGCCGGGCGGGTTCGTTCGGTTCCAGGTTAATTTTTGGGATTTTTTTTTTATGTTGTTAGCGGTCCGCGTATGCACTGCCGCAGGCACCGGGGTCACAAGGCAGAGTTTCGTTCGGTTCGAGGTAATTATTTTTTGTTACAGCTGATTATTTTTTTTTTCGCAATGCTTTTATTTAAAAATAGAATTTCAAACACATTCGAGTTAAAGATATAAAATCTAACAAATTTAAGGTTCATTTAAGGTTATTATCACGGGCCCAGGCATTGCCGGGCTGGTTCGTTCGGTTCCAGGTTAATTTTGGGGAATTTTTTTATGTTGTTAGCGCCGTGTATGCGCTGCTGCAAGCACCGAGGTCACAAGGCAGAGTTTCGTTCGGATCGAGGTAATTGTTTTGTTACAGATGATTATTTTTTTCGTGATGCTTTCATTTAAAAACAGAAATTCAAACAAAATCGAGTTAAAGGTATAAAATAATACAAATTTAAGGTTCATTTAAGGTATCATGGGCCCGGGCAACGCCGGACGGGTCAGCTAACATATAGTCTTAGTATTAAACGAAATAGAAAATAAAAGATAGCATCTGTTTATTTGAAGTCAGTTTGACGTCACATTGAGAGTACTTTGTAGAAAGTGATGTCATACATAGTAATTCGATTTATAAGCATTTTTCCGACTTTCTTTTTTTAAGTGAAATGTCGTAAATTACATTAGATGTTTTAACATGAAATACATTTAAATAATGATGCGACGGTTTTTGAAGCATTACGGTCAATAAAGTGATCGTCGAATTCGACGGGTTCCAGCTAGTTATGATTAAATTGAATTTATGTTATAATGTCTTTATTACTGATATTTTTTTATTATATCAATAAATATGAACGGTAATAGTTAAATATTTGTAAATTTAAGAGAGAAATGATATTTATCCCATTTTTTTAAATCTATTTTATTTTCATAAGATTATATTAAATTAAAATCATTTATTTATTATTACTTAAGCACATTAACCAATCAATATTTTTATCATGAAAATTTTAGTTAATTCAGTCAAGATCACAGAATCGTTTAGAAAAATAAAATGCCTTATTTAAATAAAAATCTATTTAACAATTGATTTCACAAGGAAAGGTTTTTTTTTTTCCTTCCTTACTACATACATCAAAGCAGAACTGTCTTGTTAAAGTATTTTTGTTTAAAGAAAAAAAAAAAAGAGAGAGAGAAAGAAACAATAACAATATTGCTTCTAGAGACATCAACAAAATGCTTTTAAAAATGCCCTGCAGTGTATTTTCTAAAAAAATGCCTTCACTGTTTATAAAAAATAAGGTTGCAATTTAAATAATCTTGTAAGAATATTTCCAATGGATTTTTCTTGTTTCATAACAACAGATATATATATATATATATATATATATATATAGCACTGAATGGATTTTGCTTGATGTTGAAGTATTTGAAAAAAGACCTTTTTTAAATGAGTTGTAGTTTTCATGATAATAATTAAAAAAAAAAATAGATATAAAAATAAATAAATAAATAATGCCATCTTTAAATCATTTGAAATCTGAAAAAAATTATATCTAAATGTTTGAGAATAATGTGTTTTTTACTTAAACTTAATTATAATTGTTAATTTTGAATTTTTAAAAATAACAAATGTGTAAAAATATTTTTTTTCATTTATTTTAATATAATTAATTCAAAAAATGTAGAAACAAGAAAGCTTGAATAAAAGGGTAATTGAAAAATACGCTTTAGTTCTTGGAGGGAAAAAAAAGTGAAAAAGGAAAGGTAATCGTGACCTCTATTTGTTATTTCGGGGTTTGGAGTAACATAAAATTTTCAATAAAATTCTCGTGTTTTGTAGCTTATTTCTATATTATGTGCATGCAACTGCGAATACTATTTAATTCCCCCTAAGACGTAATGTATTAGAATTCTCTTGACTATCCCTGTACACGAACCATTTGCTTGATCTTAACGAAAAGCTTACTGTAGCATCCCTATATGATACACATTTAGAATACCAAGTTTGGAATGTCTGCTACTATTTGTTCTTGAGATATGCTGATAACACACACACACACACACACACACATACACACAGACCATTTTCTAAAAACATGATTTTCGTATTCAGGGGACCTCAGAACATGTAAATATAACAAAAACTCGCTTTCCGAAATTTGACCCCAAAACAATCTGTACCTTATGGGTAAGAGAAAGTAAACAGGCAAATTTGGTTGATATAAGGAATATAAGGAACTATTTTATTCAATGATATTGCACCCATAGTGTGTATGCACGTTTGTCATTTAAGCGGCAGGATGTTCAAACCATTCGTATAAAATGCTAGCTGATAAGAGTGAGTGAATTCCTGGAAGGCCAGTTTTGCAGCTTATACGGAATTCATTTTTTTCCCTATCAAAACAACGTCCAAATTGCAAAAGAAGCGGTAGTCAGAGAGAGGTAGGTCTGCAGAGTATGGAGGGTGATTAAGAAGTTTCAACTCGAATTCCTGTAGTTTTGCCACAGTCATTTGTGCAGTGTGTGGTCTAGAGTCATCATGCAATGAGATAGGAGTCGATCTACTGACCAATCTGGGCTGTTTTTTCTTAAAGTTTTGCATTATTTTGTTCAGATGGTTGCAAGATATTTCTGAAATGATCGATGAGCCAGGTTTAATGAAATCCTAACGGATCACAACTGCCCTAGACCACTAAACACTCACCATTCCCTTATTTTGACGAATTTTACGCTTTCGAGTGTGTTTCCGAGATTTATCTTTGTCCAACCGCTGTACGATTAGCATTTTGGATCCAGTTTTCCTTGTAAGGGACAATTCGAATAAAAAATTATCAGTTTTGCCACAAGTAGGTAAAAACAAGCAAGCTTTCAAACGCTTTTGTTCCTCTTTTATACCCAGCTCATATTGAATCCAGTTATGCATAATTTTTACTTTGCTTGCTTGACCTAATTGAGTTAATAATGCCTTTTTGCCTATACCAAACTTTAACGATAATTCATAGGCACTTCGAGAAGGGTCATCATCAAAGGCGACATTTAGATCATCATTTTTTACCTTTGATTCTCGGCAACTGCGTGGTTGAATTGTAAACTCAAAGTAACCCTTTTTTTTGGGGGGGGGGGGGGGGGAGGAGCCAATTTGGGGAACCAATTTGGTTCTCTCTGCTGTATAGTAACTTTAAAACCAAATACATTATTAATGTTTTACACGATCTGTGATGTCGTAGTTCCAAATAAGAACTACAATAATAAGAACATAATAGTGCGAATTTCTCAAAATGCTTTAGCTTAGTCCATGCAAACATAATATGAATACAAAGTAAATTAGCGTGTTTTTTTATAAATGATGTTTAGACTGAGGTATTGTGATTCGTATTAAGTTCGTGAACGTTAGGAATAACAATAAAGTTAATTTTTTGGAGATTTATTTCAAAAAATAGAGTTGCATTACTTAATTTCTTAATAAATCATAAATAAACAGATGCATGTTTCTCCCCTCACCAATTAAACAATGTTATTTCTTCTTCTACTGCATAGTGTATCATTTTTAAACACTAATATTTAAAAATATATAAATAAATAAATGAAACACGTATACTATTTTTTTCTTCTATTTCACAAGTGTACATAACACTCTACATGTAGATTTTTTTTTTTCTGTCAAAGTGTCATGTTAATGTTTTGCCATCACTATCTTAATCTATTAAGATTAAGAAAACTAAAAGCTATTAAATTAACTAAGGTAAACTGAGCACAAGCCAATGAAGTTAAATAAAATAAGACTTTCATGCAAATGAATAAATGGGAGGCATATCTGGCTCTGCAAACTCAATCAGTAGAAACTTTAAATAACCTACAAAAATAATTACTAGAAAAATTTAAATAACTATAAAGTATCTCTCACCCACAGGAGATAACAGAAGAAGAATGACGGATGCACTTTTGACCACAGAACGATGTGGATACAATCTTGCCGGTTGGATTCCCACGGCCGGCAGACTTTACATTCACATTTTCTACCTCTATAATTTTACTATAGACATCAAACCATCAAACTAAAGTACCGGATGACTTTTCTCTTAGTATAATAAACTAATTTCATCAATACGCCACAAACTATAGTTTAATCGAGCGTCGGAATTAACTCGTCTACACTACACTCTCTACGAAACTACCTTCCTATTTATACTTCATTCAATAGACTTATATCCCTTCACTTCAACAAAACTTTAAAGCCGCTTCGCATTCGCTTACACTCCGCAACTTACTTCCTCCGTTGCAGCGCTATGTTGACGCAAAACTATTCCAACCTAAAATTTCAACGACTGCTGGCGTCGAAGCATTTTAATTCTCCCATCTATTGTGCCGCTGGATCGAGCATAATTTTCAAACAATGGGGACCCACCATTGTCTCAACCTTACAAGAGTAAAAAAAAAAAAAAAAAAAAAAAAAAAAAAAACATGTAGTTAAAGTCAAGTTAAGAGTATCGTTTTATACGAAAAGTGAAAATTTATTTGTTTCAACCGTAATGCACTGCATGATTTTGATTTCGATAACCTCTTTGCGAAAGTATCAATTGTATTTGTTTAGTTCAATTGCAATATACTAAAATTAAATTAAACCCGAGGCACCAAATCTAAATAATAGACTAAATACATACAGTTACAGAATAGTGTGATAGCACTTTTTTGCTAGAAATTAATACTTTTCAAGACGAACATCGAAGAAATGCGGCCAGCAGATGTGACGTATTTTAGCGCCAGGTACAAAGAGGCTTAATAATACGAGTAATGGAGTTTGTTGGAAGTGACATTAAATCCAAATATATTGTTATTATTTCATTACTGTCATTTTAGAAAACAATAGACGGCGTTTCATTTTAAAAAACGGTATCGGGAAAATTTTAGAAAACGATAGAGGAAATTTCAAACAAAGAGGGAAAGTATTTTATTGTAGTATTGACCTTTACACGCCTTTCTACCTTATACAAACAATTTGCAGGGAATACTTTTTTTTTTTTTTTTTTTTTATTAAGCGTTTTCCTATTAAGAATATTTGTTGTTATTACTTATAATGAATACATTTATCCTTTTTTCTAATTATAAACTTATTTGTTTATTTAAATATATAACTTTTGAATTTGGAAATAACGAAAATATACTATAATGAAATAGGAAACATTAACAGTATTTTATTATTATATTATTATTTGAAATTAATTTGCCATTTGAAACGCAGTTACTAAAAATCAGTTAAGTTTTCCAAGCATAAAATAGAATGAAACATTTATATTATTTAATTTAAATTATAATTTGTGTCTTTCCCTTGTAAATTAAAGTGAAAAATTTCATTTTTTTAACTTACAATTTTATTTTTGTTGAAAAAGTGATTAAAGTATTATTTAATCAGGTATTTCATTACAAAGCTGGTTTTTATTTAGAAAGAAAGAGTCAGAGAGAAAATTACTATTTTCATTGTTTTAAAACGCAAGAATTGTTATATATTACTCTTCTTTTATCATAGTTAATAATTTATATTGAATGCAAAAATCAATATTTAATATCTGATTTGAGATTTTTTTACTTTTTTTAACAAACATTTGTGTAAATAATTAGCAAAATATTTAAATTTTTTATTTGTTTCGTTGCTAGATTTAGTAATATCGATTGTTTAAAAAAATATTTGTGAAAGTAATTTAACTTGTTATTTCTATTTTTAAACAACTTAATAAGGATAATTTATTATAAGTGCTTTTAATTTATTTATATATTACTTTTAATTAGATATGGAAAAAACACAATTTCTAGATTTGTTTTTAAAAATTAGAATGTAAAAATGAAAGAAATGCAAATTTTTTTTAATACATTAGAAACACCGTTTACAATTCCACTTTTCTATTTTGTTTACAACATAAAATATTTCTGTATAATATTTTATTGATTTAATTGTTAGATTGTATATTCAATTTCAGAATGTGTAAGCATTATTGAGATAATTTTTTTAAATGTTACAGATAGATTATGGTAAGCTTCCTTAATTATTTTTTCAAGTATAATATTGTGTAAAATTAACTGTATTCTTTCTAAAGTTTAATTTAGCTGCTAAAATTCTTTTATATATTTTTCTACTACATAGGTTTATCTTTTTTAATTATTTCCCTACTTCCAATAATGAATAATCTTTTTACAAAATTTTATCTGTTCATATTGTCTTATAACTGTACCCCAAATTAAACGTTCTATTGAAGGAACGCATAACATATTTTCGACAACAGCTGAAACATTGTCAAGAAAATTGTAATCAGTATACTTCATTAACACTTGATTTTTTTTTTTTTTCGATTTTCATATTTTGAAAAAAAATCGCAAAAGTTAAATAAACCTTGTATTCCAAAACTCATTTTATTTTTGTTTATTTATTTATTTATTTATTTATTTATTGAATGTCTGATATTTCATTTAGAAGCTAAAGTTTTCATAAATGGAATTGATTACATTTTTTTATGTTTTCTTCTCCTTCTTCTTTTTCATTTTTGATATCAGTAATTATTATTGTGCACTTTCGTATTATATGAGGATACATTATATCTATATATATATATACAGTCGGTAACAAAAGTGTCCGAACACTAGCAAAAATTCCTATGTAAAAAAAGTACACTTCATACAGTTTTGTTAAATAAATCCTTGTCGAATCATCTTAGTCAGGCTAAGAACATAATTCGATAAGGATTTATTTAAAAAAACCGTATGAAGTGTACTTTTTTTACATAGGAATTTTCGCTAGTGTTCGGACACTTTTGTTACCGACTGTATATTTAATAAGCAAGAATTATTCGGTACATTTTCATAAATTATTCCTTATCGATATTTTTTAGACCATACAGATATTTTTACGTAGAAAAAAAACATAATTAATCATTCAATACTAGATATGCATACAATGATGCCTCTGATTAAAATGAGATATAAGTTGATATCTGAAGTTAAATCAAAATAGCTCATTTAAATCAAAATGACATGAAGACATTTTCCGAGATATACACTTTCCAATTTATTTTTTAAATTTAAAATATTTCAACACATTACACTTTTCATAGAATATTGAAAAATATAGAGAATATGAGTCACTCGGAATTAATGAAGATATTTAATTTACAATAATTATTTTTAACACCATGCGGGCAATTTTATTATATTATTATTTTAATTTACGGTTTTTACATGAATAATGCTAACCGCACTTTTCTAAATTAGAAATATTTATTTTCACATCTGGCGGGAATCTTTAAAATAGCTATATTCAAGTTTGCTGGTAATCCACTCACCTAATTTAACTGTAATATACAATTATAGCAGTACTTTAATTATTAACATTCTGTATATTTAGAAAAAGTGATAATTTGTTTTGTTTATTATTTAATTACAAATATATATTAAATAAATAAATTACAAATATATATATATATATATATATATATATATATATATATATATATATACCTTTATATTTTTCAGTTGTGCAGCAAAATTATGCAATTAAAAAATGCTTTCATTAGTTTCCCACTGCAACTTTTCTCCCACAAAGTGCAGCGTATATATACATGTGTGTAGTAATTTCTGACGCTCACACAACCCTCCCTATTTTTAAATTTAGTAACTACACACAAAAAAAATAAAGATTTTTTTTTTTTTATTGCAAAAGTGAATAAAAATGAATTAAGGCTTTTCACGGATGCAATAGTAAATGATTGATTTTACTACTTTATTGATTTTCTACGAAAACTAATTGCGTTTATTTAAAATCGATGTGAAGTAATTTTTAAAGAGTTGATTAATTGAATGAATCACAAAAAAATTAAAGAAAAACGCGTTGATCAACATTGTATAAAACTATGCTTTGACGATTAATTTATTTCTAATTTTAGGGAAAGAGCTTAACGCTGTTTTTAATTTTATCATTTGAATACATTTTTTTAAGTTATACTTTGGATTGTTCCATAAAATTATTCGACTCTATTGAAAAATTTAATTTATATAAAATATTTTTCATTTTACGAATCTTAATTATGTGTTTGTAATTTTAAATTACTTTAAAGTTTAATTTTTTAGAGAATGTGTACGTCTGACTGAATGACCAAATTATTATGACCACTTGACACTTTCATGGGTTTTGTCAAATATCTAAAAATGAAATAACTGAACGAATCATTTTGAAATATCTGTTGTGTACAGAACATGTAATACCATGTCAAACGTTTGTCCTGTAAGCAAAAGTGTTATTAGTAAAAAAAAAATTAAAGAAATATGAAAATGTTTGGGATTAACCTGTAATGTGTTCTGGATGCAGCGCGTGATTAAGATACATATTCTTATTATCTGCACAAATTTTTATGAGGCAATAACGTATATTCACAGAAATATGGCGCTTTCTCTAAAATTTCGCACATAAATTACCGCTTTTTAAAATTTAACACTCAGTGTATTAAACCCAGAGGAAGGCATCTTTAGGAAAGTTTCCTTATTGCATTGGACACAGCTTGCTGAAATAAGAATGTAAAACTATTAAATATCTAATAAAATATGAGCATTATTACGAAATAATTTTAACTGTGCATGCCCATGTTTAGACAAAATTTTATATGCTTAATTTAGACTAAAATGTCCTGAACGATTTATTTAAAAACCACAAACAAATACCGCGTATATTTAAAATGGTGTACGCGTTAGCATAATCTGCTATTCAGTTCCTCAAAATAAAAAAAAAGTCTATAAGAAATTTTGCGCAGATTTTCGTTTTTTTCAATCACAGCATTACACTGTTTGGTAATTGTAAATAAATATTAATAAAACACCCTTATCGTTTTCCTTATTATTTAGAAGAACTGAAATTATACTAAATATAACACACACTATATGTGTATATGCGTGTATGTGTGTATTTATAATACTAGATATATTGGTCAACTTATATCAAAAGTGCATTTGAATATATATAAAATTAAGCAAATTACACGAACAAAGAACGAGCTATTCAATAGATATTTTCAAAGAGTTGAAACTTCTTATAGGGTTTTATCATGCTGCGTAATTAATTTAAAGATCCAATTATTTTAATCCCTTAGAAAAAGTTATTTTTTGTGAAAAACCCTTTATCATCTCACAAATATAATAAATAATCAAAAATATGTTAGAGTTACAAGTTTTGAAAATGGTAAAAGATTGTAATATTAGATTAAAGAAATAAAATAAAGAGATATACTTAAAGAAATTAACTGCAGATTAAAGAAATAGAATAAAGAAAATGTTTGTAAAAGAATGTTTAAAGAGAAGAACTATGATGGTTAAATTTTTTTTTACAGCTACTATAACATATTCTTCTGAAATCTTCATTTATTACTGTTTGGAAATCTTTTTAGTGATAAAATCTACACTACCTTCCTTGACTTCATGAATTAAAAAATTGTTTCGTTAACAAACTTTGATCTATTAGCATGCAAACAGTATCAGGCAGAGTTTCATACATTTCGAGTTTGATTTTGAAATTTTTCCTGCATTTGCACTGTAAAAAATAGGTTCTTAAAAATAAGTTGATATTGTCTCAAAATAGCCCCGAAACAATATATACTTAAATTTGAAAACCCATGTACACATTTTTAAGTATATTGACATGCTCAAAAATGGGATTAACTAATAAGAATCGCAATATCCTTATGTTTGGCATGTCAATGTACTCAAAAATGAGTACATGGGTTTTCAAATTGAAGTATATATAGTTTAGGTACGTCGCTGTGTAGGAAATCACAAACAAATAAATGAATAAATACACGTTTTAAGTGTTTTCTTTTTATAATTCTTGTGTACAAGGCATATCATTTCATACAAGATTAAAAATGCTCTACACTTCTTAAATTACATCGATCTCGTAGATTTTCGTAGATAAAAGCATTATTTTTTTTAATTTACAACAGATGGTACCACAAGCGTTCTTCTGCAGAATACCTATCTACTCACAAATGCGTGAAATACTTAGACGCGATTTGAGTAGCACGTATACATGTGTGTATGTTTGTGGTTCTTAGACACATCGGCTTCATTTACAAAAATAAAGAATCACAAAACAATGCATAAATATTATTATTATTATTAATACTTTGTTTTATTTTCAATATTTACTACATATGAAAAATAATAAACAAATAAATAAATTTCAGTAATTATTAAATGTTTTAAAATTTATAATATATTTTACATTATCTATTTAATTAGATAACTTTTTTTTTTTAAATAAATATTTTTAGTACAAGTTGAAATAACTGAAATTTAAATTTTTACTTTTCCATAAAGAAAATATCACACCATTTTAAGATCTGAAATAATGCAAAAGAAGTTCTATTCAATTGCGTTTTAGAAAGTATATATCTAAAAAATTCTTGTGCTTTAGAACCATTTGATTTTCTTTCCAATAAAAGGCCTTTGGATACCAATTTAGAATTCCTTGAATTCTGATATTTGCATCTTATTCATCTTTTAAAATTCCCCCTTAAATATTTATGCTCTATACAGCAGAAAAATAAATGCGTTTGAATAAAAGTTTAGTTAAGGAAAAATATTCTTTTCTTCATAAATTGTTTTCTTTACAATTTCTTTAGAAATGTAAATACAGTCTCAAAATTTTATTTAATCCAAAATAAACACCATACTTGTAATTTTTTAAAGTTTATAAAATTTTGTTTCTGCTTAAATTTTCTTATTTCAATTTCTGTGTAATGCAATTTATTAAAATTATTATATTAAATATAATAAAGAAAATTCAGAATATTTCAACAGTTGTTCCCAACATGTAGTGCATGATATCATTTGTATTGTAATTACTAATTACACGTAATGAATACCTAGCAGGATTTTTAAAATTGTATGCGAACACACAAATTACATATTTTATTTGTAGAATGATATCTACAGTAATTTATGGTCATAACTTTTTTTTCATAATTTTCTTATTAATATTAGGTTAAATTCTATAGAAATGAATTGTTTGCAATATGCAGACTTATAGTCGATTACTGAAGTCCTGAATCGATTACAATTACGATTATTTTTAATCTTCAAATGCCGATTACGAATACGTTTAGATTACGATTACAGTTTTGATTACGTTTTGATTAGACTCTAGAATACGATTACAATCAGATTACGATTACAGTTTTGATTACGTTTTGATTAGACTTTAGAATACGATTACATTCAGATTACGATTATTTCTTTTTACTGTCAAATTACGATTACATGAAAAATTGATTACGATTAAACAGATTTCTCAATCTCAATGTGATGAATATCGCTTGTATATAATCTTTCTTAGATATTTCTTCATATAGATCCTTAACTATATCTTGTATATATCCTCTCCTTATATTCTATATATATATATATATATATTGTTTGCTCTCATATTAAGCTTTTAATATCACAGTAAGCAGATTAAAATTATCAAGTAATTTATCATCTAAAACGAGAGAAATTTTATATTTATACAAAACTCTATATTTTGACCATCAAAGAAATGTAATCATTAAAATATTGAAAGAAGTTTTAAGTATGAGTCAGTAATTAAAATACTATCTCAAATATCTGTCACAAACTTCACTTCTTTATAATAACCGAGTAGACGAAAATTTATTTTCAAATCAACCACTATTTCCGAAGCATGAATTTTTATATTACTTTTGCATTTTCAGAAGAAAAGAAAGATTAATATATATATATATTATTTAGTAAAACATAAAAAGGAAAGAAGTAGAAGCTATGTAAATTTGAAGAACCCCTTCAATTATATCTTATGTAAGTATGTACACTCATTGAATTACATTGGTAGCGAAGTGTAAAGTAAGAAGTCTAAATGAAAATGCAATCAATTTAATTAAAAAAGAAGTTTCAAACATTCGCATTTGATTTAAATAAAACTGTCAGTTAAAAATGCATTTTTTTTTCTTTTTTACAAAGGAGAAATATCATATTGATATAAATTTAAAAATTGCAAATTAGATGTACAATTCTGTTGCCTATAATAAATAATGAGTTTAGGTATCTTTATACCTTTATAGATTATGATGACTCCTGTACTAATTAAATGATTTTATTAAATGGTCTAGATAATATATTTATGTTTCTCAAATGGATATTCATAAACAAATATTTCTCGTCTGTAAAATTTAGAAGTACCCCCCCCCCCTTCCCAATAAATAAATGAAATCAATTAATAATCCATTATTTTTTATTTTTTATTACTTCTGAATATTGAACTTCATACATATACAAATAGAATGTAAGAGAGATTTAAATATTTTTATTTAATTTAATCAAAATTAAATTTTCAAAGTTTTCCGCTTTTAGTAGCGTGCGGGAACTCGTATAGAATTTTCCAGCGACACTGAATAACCTCTTTACGGGTGCTGGAGATGCACAGATAGAGAGATATTTTGAACTACATTTAGCAATTTTTGGATATCTTTTGTCATTTTCCTTCCAAAAAATTAGAGGGCAAATATCTTCTCCTTCCAATGGATCTTTTAAATAGTCCGTTATTTCCGATTTTGCTATATAATTCTGGGCAAGTTTACTTGATCTTTTCCCGTCCAAAAATTCAAACAGTTTGGTCTTTTTTTTTTTTTTTTAGGTTCAGTTGGGGCTTTTTGCTCTGGTTCTGTTATTTCTTCGACATGAAAGTGATTCTTCACTTCTTTAATTATTATTTCATACGCTTACTCATTCGTTTAGTCCAGGCAAATATTCTTGAAGCATGGATCCAAAATTGTTTATATAATAAATGGTGTACTTTCCACATATTTTTTCATTCTTTTTTCTAAGGAAAATTTCAAAACTTGGATGAGAAATCTTTCTTATAGATTTTAAAATTGTTTTACAACAATAAATTACAATAAATACAAATCTATTAAAAATATTTTATTAGGCCCCATAAATAGCAATAATCATTACAGAAATATGTTTCAAAAGAGAAATACACCTATTTCGCAATATTTCGGCAAGCAGAATGTTTTACTTAAATTTACTAGAGCATACGCAAATAGATAAATGAACGGAGAGACAGAAGAGGAAAAGACAATCAAAAATTAAATTTAAAATATTTCAAGAAATTAAATAAAAATTTCGTAAGTTCAAAAAATTATGAAATCATTAAAGCACATCTGAACTTTAAAGTTGCTTTTTAGTGGACAACTTAAGTTTTAAGACTGGTTAATAACAATCATATTTCAGAGATTTCGTTTACTTATTAATGGCAAAGCATCTTATTAAGTGGATTGTTAACATGTTTAATTTTGTGATTAAGCAAAACTCCTTATTCTCATAAAAATATTTTCGATTTGTTTGTTTACTGTTATTTATTTTTTCAATAAAACGTTCTACTAAATATTTTTTTTATAAATAAAACCCCTTTAAAAGGTTTATAAAAAAATACACCAATAAGTTCATATATATTTCGTAGATATAGAAAATGAAACAATCATTCTAAACAATAATCACTCTATAACGTTGCTAGGAAGTGTTAAAAATGATAAAAACGAAATTGCAATTCCAGCAATTTTCAATTGTAAACGTTATTAAAAGTGAAATTTTTTTTGTTGCTCTCTAAATCTTATTGCTTATGACATTATATTCTGCAGGAAGCATTTTCTTGCGCATATGTATTGTTAATGTCGACTGCATTATGATTTTTGCGAAATAAAAGTTAAAATATGATCTATAGAAAAACCTTTGATAGGTCGCAATGCTTTGAAATTCTTTCAAATTTCCCTGTAGACAAACCAGTGGTAATATTTACCCTATTTTTTAAAGGGAACAATTCCATAATGAACTTCAAGAACATAACATATATCAGTTTCAAAAAATTCCATGAATATTTAAGGGAATTAGAGCGTGGAGAGTCTTAAGCATTTTTCAACTTTGTTGGGAAGTGTTTAAAATGAAAGAAAAATTTTGCACACAATACTAGAAAAAGCCTCATTAATGCATTTGTAATGAATTACATTTAATTAAGAAAGGTAATTAATATTTAATTAAGAAAGGCAATTTTACTCAACTTCATACCGGTATTCAAATTCGACTTAGTGTTTGTTGAAACACTTACAGCAGATGAACATAATCTGCAACTATACTTCAGAGTTTTCACACCATTTTTATCATAATCAATCTTTGGGTCATCAAAATAGCTTTCTTTTTTTTTTTTTTGTAAATACCGTTGACGTTGACATATTATAAGTTAAATTTCAAATATTACATGAACAGCTAAAGAAGGCAAATGCAGTGTGAGATACACGTATGAACTAACTGGGCTGTGCAATTATTAAATGTAACTAACCGGGCTGTGTAATTATTAACTGTAACTAACTGGGCTGTGCAGTTTTTTTTTTCTTTTGGGTGGGGGGTGAAGGAATTTGTTCCGTTCAGGGTTTTCTTCAGGTGTACAATTAGAGATAATAATAAGATAAAGAATATTCACAAAATTCCCAAAAATGACCAAATTATCTCCTTCCTTCCCATTTCCATAGAACGCAATACAATATAATCCAATTCAGCAACCCTTTTTCCTTAAAGATGTAAATGTAACAAAAATACTACTGGTTGGTTAGTTGGGTTTAAAGTCGCACTAGTGCTGCGCAATGGGCAATTGACAACTCCCGGATGGGCGGAGACATGTCATCACAATTTTGATCCTCCACGGAAGGGATGGCTCTCCCGCTTCAGTGACCCCCAGAGGTATTACACTGATGGGAATATAGAGGATATTGTAGTCACAAGAGATTTTACGTGCACCAGCCACCATTAGCGTACACGACGGTCTTTGTCCGGCTCGAGTACCGAACCCGCAATCTTCCAATTACGAGCCCGGTGCTCTACTGACTGGGCTACCACGGTCAGAAAATACTACTGACTGGCTGAATCTGACCTAGTCCCTTCAAGTTTGTGTGTGGGGGGTGTCCTCATGTGTCATGTCGTAGTTCGTAGTAAAACTAAAACATGACCTCTGAAATCATCCAGGGTGAATAGGTAAGTTCAAAAATTAGCTAGTGAAGCTAGAAAATTTTGAAAAAAGGGATAACAGAAAATATAAATAGAGTAAAAATGGCAGCAATGAAAAGAAAAATATAGTGCAATCTTATTTTAGAGATAGATTACGTTTACATTGCTTCACGATACAGATTATTCTCTATCAAAATATAATGAAATTACGATTAGATTACGATCAGACTACGATTAGTTTACGATTATAATTTAAATATTTTTTTTTTTATTACGATTAGATTGCGATTACAATTTAAATATTTTGTTTTTGTTTTTGATTATGATTAGATGACGATTATAATTTAAATATTTTATTTTGATTACGATTAATCAGCGATTACGTTACTTTTGTAATCGATTACGATTACGCGATTAAGATTACTACAAGTCTGGCAATATGAATGCATAACTTAAACTTTTTCGCTTGAGATGAGACTCTCAGTCATCATTCCATTTTATGTGGTAACTCGAGAGTAGACCGAGAGTCAACATTCGGTTTCACGCGATAACGCTAGCGATAACGGTGTTTATCTTGATTTGGTTTGGACACTATCGCCTTATTAGTACGTTAATTAATACATGCGTAAAAAAAACTTGCACCCTTTATTCCTTTTAAGATGAGAACCATGATAACGTGTATTATCGTGGTGTCTATTATTAATATTAGGGTATATGCTCCAGTGATTGACACTTTTAGAGCAATTTCTGATGTTTTTAATGTTTTAGTCATCAGAATCTATTTTTAGAAATCTTAAGTTAATATATATGGCACGAAAGACTTTCAGTACCACATGTATGTTAAAATACATGCATTTGATAATAATTATTTTTTTTATGAAATTTATTTTACACCCACTCATTGTTCCAGTAATTAACACTGCTAGATTTTCATTTTATCAGTAATTAGCATCCTATGTTCCAGTGTTTGGCACTGCTAATTTTTCATTTTACTAGTTATTGGCACCCTATGCTTCAGCATTTGACATAAAATGTTAAAATTCTTATATGTAAAACATGTGCTTTTTTTTCCAACTTAATCATTATTTCGGGAAAGATGTCAATTACTGGAGCACCTACCGATATCGGAAGTGCGTATTATTAATATTCACAGATGCCCTATATTTGTTTAATTTTTATACTCATTTTAATCAATATTCTTGTATCCACAGTACACTGATCGTAGAAATATGAATACTGCGTATTTCCTTTAGAAGCAAAATAACATACAAATTGCAAAAGAAACTTTCACTCTCGAAGTTACAGTTTTCGAAATGATGCGCATTACGACACGGGTCATGAAAGAATTACGTGCTTGGGTAACACTTTCGCGAAAGGTTTAACAAATGTCATTCTTTGAAGTATAAAAATGTATAAAAAAAAAATATATATATATAAAGGTTTTAAATGTTAATTTGTTTGCATTCCTTTTAAGTTAATGGTAATAAATTCATAAAATACATAGAAAATTGTCTCGAGTTACTGTTTAATCTGAGCGAAAAAGACCTCGATGGCAAAAGATAATTTGACACCGCGTGTAACGAAGACCTAATTTTTTTTAAATTATCTATTATTTAAATTTGCATGCAAACAGATGTATTGCAACTGATTATTTTTTATAGAGAGAGCTTTCAACACATTATCTTAAGCTACATCTTTTTAGCAATTTCTAAAGAAATGTAATTAAAAACTTGAAAAGTTAACTTTTTGATTTTTCTTAAATTTGCAGTCATAGAAAAGTAATTTAAGAAAATGTAGTAATTAATTAAACTGTTCCATGAGAAAATAATCTAGTATGTTACTCACACGACTTTTTCTGACCCTGAAATTTAATACTATAAATACCTGTTTGAGATTAGGTAAGATAACGAGTACTCTTATGTAAATCAATGTTGAAACAATTCAAATTAGGCTTCGGAAGATTTTTATATAATAATTAGTTATGTATGACGGTGGATACCGCCCCCCTGAACCCCCCTTTTCATTAATACACCTGCATTTATATAGAACTTATTATTAAAATAAAATGTTTACTTAAAATTATTCAGACAACTTTCACACGCAACATTCGTTCACAACTTTTCCAGCAACAAACTTATTTTAATTTGAAAATACATCCTTTGGATCTCCTGAAATTATTCGTTTTGAAGTTACCCTAAGACACATAACAAAGATCAAATGTTAAAAACTTGATTTCGATAATCAGGAATCCTCAAAACTTGTAAATATTCAAAAACCAAGCGATGAATATTTAGCTTAAAAACATACATCATTTGTCGGTATTTTGATAAATTCATCATTACAAGAAAATATTTAAATTTTAAATGCTGTAACTTTTTAATAAGATATATAGTCCATATGTAGCACTCTACGATACGTCTTGAAGATTCATATCAGTACCAAAATAAATGTGCTTAATTATGAATACGATTTTTTGACATAGTAAAACTAGACATTTATAAATCACCTTTAATCGATCTGATTACTACCTGTTAAATAAACTTATCTACTTTTTAAATAAACTGTGTATGTTTATGAAATTATATTTGTCGATTATATATTTTTAACTTATACCTTTGACCAAAATGTTTTTAAACTATGATAAAGACTCTACGAATTTGAGTTGATAGTTCAGTATCTCTCAACTAATTGACTATTTTTAATAAAGATGTTTTGAAATTAGTTGTGAAAAAGTTTTATACATTGTTTTAGTATCTACGTTACAAATGGATACAATTAAATTGTTAATAGTAATAATTTCATTTAAATAACATTATTGTAAATTATTTGTAAACAAAAAACTTTGTATTAGGAGTGTATATTTCAATTCAATAATTAAAAAGTCAGAAATTTGAAATAAATTAAAAAAGAGTCACAAAAAATATTTAAAGAAAAATTATTAAAGAAACAGAAAAAAAGAGACCATATAAGTATAAGCAACTGTAAAATAACAGTATTAGATAAACCATTTAACTTAAAAAATGATACATTTCCTTAATAGTTTCAATGCTTTTTTGTTTGCTGACCGAATCTCTCGTTCACCACAATCCTTGCACTTCTTGTTGGTAAAACTAATCGTGTAATCACCTGCCACAAATTAACCTGTTCGAGACAAATTGCACACAGTGTGTGCTATGATACATGACTAGTTCCGCCCATTTTTAAGCCCAGAAACCAACCACCTTTTAATACTAAATAAAGTTTTTTTTTTTTTTTTTTTTTTTTTCCGTCAAAATCTTCCGCAATACATGTTCAAAACACAAAACCTACATTTCACTTGGTTTGAAATCATCTGTCGTTAATTATAAAATCATTTACATTTATATATTTTATTTTATTGAAATTTAGAAAATTAATGGATTAATGTCCTTAAAGAGAAATTTGAGTAGGCTGATATTTTTTTGCTAACATTTAGTTTTATCACTTCTATTTTAGCCATCGACAGCTGCACAAAACATGAGGATCATACTTCAAAATATTGCAAAATTAAACACATATGAAATAACATTTAAATATATTGCGATAAATTTTTTGCAGGCTGACATTCACATTTGAAAGGTAAAGCCTACCAGAGGTGTAGCTTTTGTCGATCACGACACGCCCAAATAATGCTCATTTTCAGATTCTGCGAACAGTCTCCAAAAAGATGTGCCGTCTCGAATGGGTTGAACTAGCCCGGTATTGATCAAACTTATTTCCTGGTGCAGTTCGAGCCATTCAACAAATTCGTCCTAATTGTCTTGCCATTATCAATAAGCTTCGAAATCTCTATTGTTATAGAATTTTATAAAAAACAATGCGCAATCTCTCCTAAATAGCAAACGCATAAAGTCTTCCACTTTTGAAGGAGACATTGGGCAGCCTTTTATTAAATAATTGTTCGCTTTTAGAGAAAATCGCGGTGCTCGTACCGTTAGTCTAGGTGATCTGATGAAAAATAGTTTAGATAAAAAATATTTTGTACTACTACCATTGTATCGAAATTTTTAAGAAGGGTTATGGAAATTCAAGCATTTATTTTTGAAAATGCGACAAAATAATCATGTTATATCCTAGATTATTAAAGCAATCAACATATACATTTAAGTAGGCACTTCATTATTTATGTTGAACAACCACCTGAAATCGCAATATCGCTCACTCTACTCTTTCCCGCCGATCCCTTATCTGCGCAATCTCTGCTAGTTTTACATTTTATGTGACTGTGTATATGTGTAAACGTGTATAATTGACCATTTGTTCTTTTAAATATGCATTTATTAATTCTGTGAATATAAAAAATCTGCGAATATAAATCAATATATATATATATATATATATATATATGTGTGTGTGTGTGTGTGTGTGTATGTATGTATTCTACCATTCAAGAGAATAATAGAAACGTCTTTCGAAATATTTTTCAAAGGAATTTGTTAGAATAAAATTGTCAAAAATATTTGAAACTTCGGAATCTCATATTGCACATTTTCGGACGAAAAAATAAAAGAATATTTAACAAGGAATATTTCTTTTTTTTTTTCAATAGATATGTATAAATCTGTAAATTCTATGTATTCGAAAGAATAAAAACTGCATTATAAATACATTCATGCATTGAAGAGATTTATAACACTTCTTAAGAAATAAAGAAAACAATTTATCAGAAATGATTAAAATTTTACATTTTGTTTTACTATATATTTTTTATTTTGCTTATTTACGGCACCTTTTGAAATATTTTTAAGAGAGGTTAATAAAACTCAATTTAAAGTAAAGACAACTAGTAGATTTTCCTTCCCAAAAAAATATAAATATTTTATAAATTAAAAAAAAAAAAAAAAAAAAAAAAAAAAAAAAAAAAGTAAAAAATCAATTAAATCATATCGATGATTAATTAGAATATATATATATATATATATATATATATATATATATACATATATAGCATCTAAAATTTTATATATGCTGGATATTTTATTAAGACCGCTCAAGCTCAGGCATAGATATTTCATATATTAAAGGAGCCCAAAGAAATATGCTGTTGTATCAAATATTCTCTAAAGAAATTAGAAAGTATACTGTATTTTATATAAACTGAAAAAAAAAAATTAATTGGAAACTTAAGATTATCGACGTTTCAATTGTTTATATAGAAGGGTATTCAATATGTCCACTCCCGGTATGAAGTCACACATGTATGCCTGAAATATACGTACACCATACACTTCTTCCGTTGCAGTAGCATTGTGTCCACTAAAGTTCACGCAGGATGAAGACTAGAAACGGCATCATATCGTGTAGTAACAATGTCCAGAAGTCTATTTTCAAAATATTACCCTGTAGTTAAAAAACAAAATATTTTAGATTTTGTGATAGATGTGACGAGGAAATCGACCCTTACTTCCAGTACGGCGGTCTAATTCTTTAATAGCCAGCCATTGTTCTCAAAAACTACTGATCGTGCAGTTGGAGTTTTCATGGCATGATTTAAGAAATTAACGAGGAGCTTGTTTTTTTCAGATTTTATGCAGTCTTCATGGAACACGCTGTATAGAGTTACAAAAATTTCGATTATCATAAAAAAATAAACATTATAATACATAAACGCATTCTCGCAACTTTATTTTTTATTGTATAAAAAAGAATTCTCGGAAATAATATTTACTAATATTTATATAAGTATGCATAAATTTATAAAAACACTGTTTAACAATTTATTTGCATAATAACTGTCCATGAATAGTTATAAATAATTCGGTACCTTAAGTGTTGTTCTCGAATTTCGAAGACATAATATCAAGCAACTGAAGAATGTAATTGTTGTAAAATCTTAAAACTATGTATGATACATTCATACTTGAGTACAGCCACTGTAATTATATTTCAAGCTAATCAATAAAAAATATATTAATAGCAGGAGACTTGGCGTTGGAATGTTAAAACTGGAATAAACTACTACGTCAGAAATGCCAAAGAAAAATTATTGAGGTGCATACAGCTGTTTCGGTAGCCTAAAGCGTACCGTCTTCAGTGCAAAAAGAATTCTGAATCTGGAGAAGTGCTCGTATATATAGGAGAGGGACCGGATTTAGTTTAACCAATAGGATTACGGAAGAGGTGGGGAGTGTGGCCAATAGGAATTAAGGAATGTGTAGCTGTGTAAACAGTAGAAAAATTAAGGAAATGTGGACTGAATGTAAAATTTCCAACAATCAGACAAATAGGGAACAGCGAAATCACAATTTACAAGGTTTTTAAAATTTTTATAAATATGAAAAGCTTCAAAGAAATCGAGTTCATGAATGGATTTAGGTCTGCAAATTATTTTAGCTGAATTAAATTTAAAATTATGATTTTCCTCCCAGCAATGTTTAGAAATAGCCGATTTATTGGTTTCTTGTTTGCGGACGTAATTCATATGTTCTTTTAGACGAAATTTAAGACTGCGTTTAGTTTGGCCAATATATGATAAACCACACTGACAGGAAATACTATAAATGCCCCAAGAATTATGCATATCAATAGGATCTTTTAACTGAGAAAAGGTGAGTTTATTGGAAGGCGAAAATATTATTTTAAAATCATATTGTTTGAATATGCGTTTGAATATTGCGAAAATAATATTTTCGCCTTCCAATAAACTCACCTTTTCTCAGTTAAAAGATCCTATTGATATGCATAATTCTTGGGGCATTTATAGTATTTCTTGTCAGTGTGGTTTATCATATATTGGCCAAACTAAACGCAGTCTTAAATTTCGTCTAAAAGAACATATGAATTACGTCCGCAAACAAGAAACCAATAAATCGGCTATTTCTAAACATTGCTGGGAGGAAAATCATAATTTTAAATTTATTTCAGCTAAAATAATTTGCAGACCTAAATCCATTCATGAACTCGATTTCTTTGAAGCTTTTCATATTTATAAAAATTTTAAAAACCTTGTAAATTGTGATTTCGCTGTTCCCTATTTGTCTGATTGTTGGAAATTTTACATTCAGTCCACATTTCCTTAATTTTTCTACTGTTTACACAGCTACACATTCCTTAATTCCTATTGGCCACACTCCCCACCTCTTCCGTAATCCTATTGGTTGAACTAAATCCGGTCCCTCTCCTATATATACGAGCACTTCTCCAGATTCAGAATTCTTTTTGCACTGAAGACGGTACGCTTTAGGCTACCGAAACAGCTGTATGCACCTCAATATTTTTTCTTTGGCGTTTCTGACGTAGTAGTTTATTCCAGTTTTAATATATATATTATTTATCATTACGGAAATGAAAACGCACAGTTTTTTTTTTTTTTTTTTTTTTTTTTTTAAATCCTGTAATTATTTTATTTTTGAAAAACATATTTTTTATTTTTTATTTATTTATTTACTTATTTTTTTTTTTTTTTTACATTGTCATTACTCACAGAAAATATTGAAAATGTTCGCCATCATTCTGAATGCAAACATGAACGCGTCGAACCAGGTTTTTGACACACTTCGCAGCATTGTTGGTGTTATTCACGAGATTTCTTCAGTTAGGATCTGTTTTAATTCATCAATGTTTGCAGGGCTTCTCTGGAAAATCCTACGATATGATAATATAAAAATTAAAACGGAAATGAAATTGTAAATGTAATGTAGGAATGATAATGTAAAAATGAAAATGAAAATGAAAATGTAATATAGGAATGATAAAGTAAAAAAAATTAATTAAATTTTGTTTTTCATAAACGAAATTATTACAGGATTAAAAATATCGTGGGTCTCTATTTCTATTTTACCTCACAAGTAAAGTTTTAACAGTCCAATAGTGTTGAAAATTGTCTTCCACACTTAAACAAGGTACAAACAATTATTGTTCAGTGTTAGAATGGTTGCCACATCTATCATATTTAAGGGTAATAAGAAAAACCAACGGATACTCTTTTAAATTGATCACCCTGTATGCAATTTAGAAATAAATAGAGACCGATTATGCGATGCGCATTTTAGCCACTTCAAACAAATTATTCAGTTTACAGGATAAAGAAGGACATCGGGGGTAACGTTGTATATTTTTGTACTGTAATCATTAATACAAAAGTCCTTGTTAGAAAAGGCCGCGGTAGCCCAGTCGGTAGAGCGCCGGCCTCGTAATTGAAAGATTGCGGGTTCGGTACTCGAGCCGGCCAAAGACCGTTGTGTACACTAATGGTGGCTGGTGCACGTAAAATCTGTCATGGCCGCAATATCCTCCATGATCCCATCAAAAATTATACCTCTGGGGGTCTCCGTGGAGGATCGAAATTGGGATGGCATGTCTCCGGACCATCTCTAGAGCAGTGTCCCAGACCGTCGCCAATTGCCCATCTGCGCAGCACTAGTGCGACGTTAAACCCAACCATCCAACCATCCTTGTTATAAATATATATATTTTGGAAGTCTAGCACTCATAGGATGAAATATTGCAAAAATAAGGAAAGCATGCTGTTACGAAAGAATTAAATGGTACCTTTTTAATATCTTCTTCTTTATCAGTTACAAGCATCGTCTGCAAATAACAGGATGATACTCTAATACTCAATGTGCTATATAATTGATACGAAACCGAAATTCACGATTTATTCAATATAATTTGGAAAGAAATAGAGACCAATAAGGCCATGGTTATTCTAGATATTGTAACAAAATCTGTGCAGAATCACAATGGACATTATTGGGTATGCTACATACATTTGTAATATAAGCATGGATACAAAAAATCATGTAAAATTATAATTCTCGGAAATATTGAAGAAATAAGAAAAAGCATGCGGTTACAATAGGATTAAACGGTATATTTTTATTATCTTCTTATATTTTAATAAACAAATCTCTTTTATTAATATTTTAAGAATAAAGTTCTTTAATATAATTAAATACTATTTTTTTAATAAGCAACAGAATTTATATCATTTTAAATTTCAATTAAACTTTTTTAAAAGGTAAGTTAGTAAAACATTTTTTATTTTTATTTTTATTTATTTATTTATTTTTTTAAATAAAATAGTTGAAAATGTAACTCATCTTTATATTTTTATTATTAAAAATGAAGGAACTGATTGAAACGTGTCTTTACTTTAAATTTAATTAAATACATTAGAATTTTTATTCAATTTACATTTAATTTAAGAATTGATAAAATATTTATAATTATTTATATATATATATATATAAATGTTCAGTTTAATACAACTTCCTATGTAGTTCGTACAATTTTAATCAGTATATTAAATTATTTTTTAAGATTAATTTAGGACTAACAAAAGTTATTTTTTTAAACGAATTTAAAACAATTAAATATTATTTAAAACTAGCATTCTATACATCCTATTTATAATAATAATTTAACTAAAGAGAAAAAACAATTATATGCATATATATATATATATATATATATATATAAATGTTTAATTATATTTATTAAAAATATCAGTTATTACTTGCTTTTAACTTAACATTTAGTTCAAATATTAATAAAAATTTAAATTTAGCTTGTCTTTTGAACCATTCTTTTAATACATTACCTAGTAAGAAAAAAAAAAAAAAAAAAAAAAAAAAACATGTAAAATATAATAATAATATATATTGTGTAAAATAATATATAAAATATATAAAATGATATTTGTAAAAACATTTTATTTCAAGGAATTATAGTAAGTCACATTATTATTATGTAAATAAAAGTCTGTTTCTGTTATAAAATCAACAAAACGCTGTTAAAATTTTTAACATTGAAAAACAACAACTATATAAAAATTTTATTTTAGAATGCAAAGGTAGATTGTCTCTATGTCTATATCGGTTTCAATGACATTTATTTATTTTTGTTAATTTCAGAATAATTTTGCAGTAAAAATAAAAATTGTTACATTTAAAGTTAAAATCACAAATTGTGCTAAACATTCGTGGAACGTTTCGATCGAGAATGGTGCGTTCTGCAGTAACACATAGCAAAGTTGAATGAAAACGTTGCTCAGAAATGCATGTTTTTATAAAAAATATTAATAATAATAAAAAAAAAAGTTTCAAAATATCTTGATTTTTTTTTTTTTTACTTTGTTTAGGAGATCGGAAGTAAGAGGTTTTCCTTCAAAATATCCCATACCGGCGTTAGTTAATGGTGTTAAGCCGAAAAGTAATAATAAATAAAAACTTCTCTTTTGTTTACCTCGAATATTGAAAAAGTGTTGAGTAAACTGCCGGTTCTTTTTTTTTTTTTTTTTTTTTTTTTTTTTTGAGAAAATCAGATAAAAAGCAGTTATTTGGTCAGAATTAATCATCCTACGATTGTATTATTAGATATTCTTGTGCCTGAAAATAAATAACTGTTATGATAGGTAATTAGTTTGGCTATTCTTTTTAACCTCATAAATCCAATTTTAATGAACTTTATTTTTAAAGTTTATTAAAAATAAAATTTATCTCATATTTTTATTTCTAAGAGTAACTATAAGAGGAAAACTGTTTAAAAGGATCAGATGGTACAAAAGGGTAAAGAAACAATACCTGGCAGTACTTTTCTATGCATTTGACATTCTAATTAATTATTTGTTTGTTTTATTAGTTTTACAGTATATTTCCAATACTCTGCGGAATTGAATGGCACATATTTCGAAGATAACCCACAAAAATATTATAGTTTAAAAAAATTAAAGAACGCGCTTTTATAGAAATGTGAACTAAAAAGCACAAAATATCTATCTTAGTATTAAAATGCAGGGTAAGAGAAAATTCGTGTGAGTGATACACCATAATATTTACATACATTTAAATCTTTAATTAAAATAATTTAGAATTAAACGAAAACCATTTTTAAAAAAATCTCCTCTGACTGGGCTCGAACGCTAGACCTTTAGGTTCGTAGCGCGGAGCTTTACCTCACAGCCACAGCGTTCACGTAGGGAAAGTCTTTTTAACACGCTTTTATTAGCTTCACCTGTATGAATGTTTGTTTGTATGTTTGTATGTATAATGTATGTTTGTAACCACTCTGGGAGCAAACAGAAAATCTATATTGTATAAAAAGACTTTCCCTGCGTGAACGCTGTGGCTGTGAGGAAAAGCTCCGCACTACGAGCCTAAAAGTCTAGCGTTCGAGCCCAGTCAGGGGAGATTTTTTAAAAATGGCTTTTGTTTAATTCTAAATTATTTTAATTAAAGATTTAAATGTATGTAAATATTATGGTGCATCACTCACACGATTTTCTCTTACCCTGCATTTTAATACTAAGTTGGATATTTTGTGCTTTTTAGTTCACATTTCTATAAAAGTGTGTTCTTTAATTTTTTAAAACTATAATATTATTTTACAATATAGATTTTTGTTTGCTCCCAGAGCTGTTACAAACATACATTATACATACAAACACACAAACATGCATACAGGTGAAGCTAATAAAAGCGTGTCAAAAAGCTGGAAATAAGATGTAAATGACATAAAAATATATTTATGTCAAATTTTTGTCGGAATATTTATGTCGGAAAAAAAGATCAAATTTCAAAATTTTTATTGAAATACAATTTCTTTCTTTTTTTTTTTTTTTAAATCTAAAATCATTCAAATGCTTAATTGTAACACTCTTTCTTTTTATCTTTAAAGAAAAAATTACTCTGTTTTACAGTTTTCAGATCGCGCAAAAGCCGTAAATTTTCGTAAAATTAACCAAATTTGAAATTTTATTGCATAATAAATAATACATGCAGCTTGCTAGAAAATCTAATGAATCGAATATTCCGTTTCATATGTGGATATTTCTACATTTATATTTGAAAAAAGCACGTTGTAGTAACAGATAGTACTTAATTTGGTTACCAAATCATGAAACTCGATTACACCGTATCTGCCTTCATCCACCGAGCCATACGAATTCTCTTTTGAAATTCATTCTCCATTCTCATTCTAATATATATCGGTTTTCTGTCAGCAAGCAGTGTGATCAGATCATTACGTTTTATTTTATCATATCTAAGTAGAGTTGTGTTAAAATATTATGTTAAATAGTGAATTTAGTAGTGCTCTAAATACTAATTGGTGCTGTATTTCTATTATTTTACCCTTACCGTCATTAGTAATTGCGGCTACCAGACAATCCTTTGTATATTTGTATTTATTTTTATTTACTATTTATTTACTTTCGGTAGGGGATTACTAATAAAAGAACTAGACATGAGCAGTTTTCCAATAGGATGTACTTTTATATTGTTTCATAAAAGTGCTTGTGTCTTTATATTCTATGCAAATGAATGCATTTTTTACTATAACCGATTGAGTTAGTTCCCAAATACAGCAGTTATCGAAAAGCTATAATACCAACTGTGTTCATACTAGAATAGTACGAATAATAAAAGACAACCATGATCCATGTTTCAATTTAAGAAAATCTTATAACAGAAACAAAGCTGAAAGCAGCTTATAAAAAAAAAGTGAATGCTGCATCGCTGATGCTAAAACAAAGTTGTTGGATTTTACAGCATGTAAAAGCACAATCACTTTTTCTTGATTTCGTGTGGAAAACCGGAGTTCCTGTGACTGTCCTGTAAACACAGATTGTAAATGTGAACAAGAGAAAAAATATCTCGTATCGAACTAAAATTTTAGTATAACCAACGAAATACTAGAAACACTTACAATATTATTCTAGACAGGAAAGAAATATATAGGGTGAGATAGAAGGAACTTAGAAACTTATTAAATCAGTATTAAAAAAAAAAAAAAAAAAGATTAATTAGTTCTTCCTACAATTCAGTTGTAAATGTATATCTTAAGAAGCCGTTTAAAGAAATAGTAAATGAAGTTGACGCATCTGTTGCTCCGACATCTAAAACTCAAAAGGAAATTATGTTATTTGCAATAACTGTAACGAGTGATATGTTTACAGCTATTGACAAGAAAATATCTATTCTATTACGTTTGCAGTTCTAAAAGGTGCTGGACTGATTAGTAACGAAATGCCATTTTTGCTATCCCTGATAACTATTGACTGTAGCAGTGGACTGTAGTAGTTATTGACTACAGCAGTGGACGGCAGACAACAGATTGCATATTTACGTTTCATAAAGCTAGCAGTGAGGAACAGTGCAAAAGCTTGGAGGGATACCAAATTGACCAATAGCTTGGGATTTGGAAAATATCCAGTAATTCGGCACTCTCTTATCGTTATTGTCTCTGTATCAGATGACTCTCTCCCCTATATTAACATTAGACGCGTTGAGTAAGCGCTTGCGCAGAGGTTTCCATGGTTTCAAGAAATGTGTTCGAAGAATATAAGAGAGGTATCCTACAGAAGAATACACACGTCTGCACCTATAAAAGAATTTTCTTCCACTAATATTAGGTTTTTGAAATTTCGAATTATGGAGTATTGGTCAGCCTCCAATGAAAGAAAGTGCGACACAAAAAGGATCTTTTATTCTTTCTATAAAATAAACAATTGCTAATGTAATAAGATTAACATATCACATTCAGGCTGTTGAAAGAATCGTGAAGCTGCTCAATAAATCTGCAGAGAAAAAATTTGAGGAAGACTTAAGATATGCATTCCTAATAACAACATTATACTCGCGATCATCAATTCCAAAACTCAGTAATAAATCCAACTTTCAACCTTAACCCAAAAATAGAAGCTTGTTTAAAATCATATAAAAAATGTAATATAAATATGTAAATATTGTAAATAACTGTCCATCATGGTTGGTTGGATGATAATGCCAGGGTATAACTCGAAGTGCAACCATCTCACCGTGGTCAGATACGGGCTGTTAATGCAATAAATTATAATTGCATAACAGATGAAGGGCTGCACAATGAGCATTTATTCTCAAAATTGTAAAATTGGACTACAAAAAATTAAATATTGCATCTTGTAAAAAGAGCGGAAAAATTCAAATTTTGATATTTTCAGGAAACTTTCCGCCTTATGCGCGATCTAATAATTAAAATAATATAAATATTTCAAAGATACATGAAAAGATTGTTAAAAGGAAGCTTTTGAATAATATTAGAACAAAAACTAATACTATTTGTATTTCATTTTTTTTTAACCTTTTTTCATCATTTTTTCGAACTTTGGAGGTCATGCTCGAACTAAATATATATCTATATTACATATATACATATATATATATATATATATATATATATATATATTCCAAATTCAAGATGTCAAAGATAATTTTTTCTTCGCTATTAGAAATCGCTTATTTGAAATATCCATTTTTCGGTCCACCCTAATGCATAGAGCAGAAAAGATATTCTAACCGCCCTGTATATAAATGTTTATCTATATCGTAGCTCTAACTTAATATAACTCTTATAATATATATTACTTCTCAATCTAGTTTAAAAATACTTCTTTTAACAATCGATGTAGTTAAAAAAGCATGCAATAATAATATCGATTTTCCTAAAGTGAAACAACGTTTTAAATTGTATGTTTGTATATTAAATAAGTCATATGTATGGATATTTTAAATTTACAACTTTTTTTTCTTTAGAGGTTTATGGAGTAAACATGTTTATTAAAAATAACTTTCTTTAAAAATTATGTAAGACATTCATTGAATTTAGATTATTGTGAAATGAGACGAGAGTGTTTTTGAATTATTGTTCATTTCCATAGGGGATATTAAACACATATTTCACTTGTCTCGTTTCAAACAATTGTCAAAATTCAATTGTTCAAGAATCACTCCACTATGTTGTACTAATTGGATTGGTAGATAATTTACCTTTAAAAATGTTTAAAAAATGTTAGGAATTTAAACAAATTTGTAGTTATGACGCTATTTTAAAATATAGTAATAGAATTAAAGGTAGTGTTTTTATGAGTTTGGTTTTCATCTGTCAGTTTTAAGAAGTCTAAAAATAAACTAAGTAATTTTTTCACATTCTTGGATTTGAAAATTAAATAATACACACACACACACACACACACATATATATATATATATATATATATATATATATATATATATATTGTTTCCAGTTGAATTTCCTGTATTTGAAAATTATATACAAGTTCTGTAATATTTAAAAGTTCAAAAATAAAATAAATGAGCAAAGCAAAAAATAAAATTTCATACTTTTTTTTTTTTTTTTTTTTTTTTTTTTTTAATATACTTTAAATAATATGTATGGAACATTTGAAAGAATATTTATTAAAAATTTAAAATTTCTCAGGAATTTTAAATTACATTTTTATAAGCTGTACAAACACTTTCGAATTTTGACATTTGTTAACACCTAAATAAATACTTGCTACTTTTAAAATTTCGAAAAAATATAGTGAATGTATTATGGCATATATGTCAGTGAATTTTTTTACCCCAAAGTTAAAAAAAGTACTGATAACGAATTAAAAAAGTGATGCATGGGATAACCCTGTAAATAAAAATTTCTAAAGTTGTTTGTAGATGTAGCTTGTTTTAACGAGACTTTATTAAATTTTATTTATTCATTTGCATTTCACTAGCACGTATTTTCATACAAACATGAAAATCACATATATTGCCTTTTCATCATTAGTATGTTATGCAATGGTATTCCTTTCAAAGAAATGTCATTTTCATAGAACTTGGTTATATAAATTAGATACAAAGTACTAGATGCAGAATATAAAAACCTTACAATCTAAGACTAGTGCAAAATCACTCGGAGCACTTAAAGCTCAACTCGAGACATTATTTCAAAATCAACTGAATTTTACATAAGCTTATATATAGTTGATGAATCTGATAGAACAGAATCTTCAAGAATTTGAAGTCTAGAAATTATATAACATTAACTGCATAATTAACAGAATCATATATAACATAATGATATAATGAATAAATGATCAATAAACAATTTAGAATTGAACAAAAACAATTTTTGACCACTTGTCCTTGAGTGTGATCGAACTCACGACCTTTTGTTTCGTAGCCCGGCGCTTTGTCTCACAGCCACAGCGTTTACAGTGGAAACGACTTTCGTTACTCTTCCCCTCCCTTATGTAAAAGCAGCGTCCAGCTGCAATATTGTCTGGATTCTTGTAACTGGTTGCCTGAATCTTTCCTGCTCTCTTTCATCAATTAACTGCCCCTTTGGATCATAATAAGATTTTAATATCAACACATGGACGATGTCATTAGGATTTAGTCTTCTGTGTCCTTCCATGGATTCCATTTCGTATGTCACATCCAGGAGTCGTCTTGCTACTCGATACGGTCCGAAGTAACGTATTAACGTATACGGTCACAAAAGCTTTTCAGATTATCCGACTTTTCGGACAGCAGTGAAGACCCAAACTAAATCTCCAATGATGCAGCTGGCTGGTCTATGAAGTTCATCGTATTGTCGTGTGTCCTATGTTTGGGCTTTAAGTGTGTGAAGTTTAGTTAATTGTTTTGTTTCTTCAACCTTGGTGATTAGATGTTGTGCGTAGTTATCATAGTTATCTTTTCCGTGTGGAAAGATTACATAAAGAGGTGTCTGTACTTCTCTACCATGAACGAGAAACAAAGGACTGAATCCCGTGGTGTCTTGTTTCGCTGAGTTGTATGTGAATGTCACAAAAGGCAAAATAGTGTCCCATTTCTTCTAATCAACGTCAACATATATGGGTAACATATCTGCCAATGTTTTATTAAACCTTTCTGTCAATCCACTGATTCAGGGATGTTAAGCTATTGTCAACAGATGAGATGTCTGGCACATTTCGTTGATTTATGTCGTAACATTAGATAAAAAGGAGCGCCCTCTATCATTTATCATTTCTTCCGGAGCACCATGCTTCAGTATAACTTCTGAAACCATAAATCTAACAATTTCGGTAGCTTCAGCAGTGGGTAAAGCCTTTGTAATTGTGTGTTTTGTGAGATAATCTGCGCAAACCACTATTCACCTGTTGCTGCTTCGGGTAACTGGAAAGCGTCCAAGAAAGTTTATTCCGATTTTAGCAAATGGTGCATCAGGAGGCTTTATAAGTTGTAGTTTTCCTGGTGGCAACTGAAGAGGAGTTTTTCTTATTTGACATTTACGGCAATGAGTGACATATCGGCTTGCACCTGCGCACCTATAGAGTACTGGCCAAAAATACTTCTTCAGTATCCTGTCGTATGTTTTGGCAAATCCAAGATGATCAGCGGTTCGAGCATCATGAAAGCTTCTTAGAATATCACGGCGGATTGTTTTAGTAACACTAAAGGTCATTGCTGTCTCACAGGATCACAGTTTCTTTTATAGAATATGCCGTCTTTTAACTGGTAGTTTTGGTATTATTCACCTGTCAAGAGAACTTTAGAAATGAATTTCAAATGATTATCTTTTAGCTGATCTTTTCTGTAGTCCGTAATGTTTGAATAAAATGGAATTTCATCACTGTTCCCAGGCTCGAGCATTGCTTCCTGCAGGGATATTCCTCGAAAGTAAATCAGCATCAGTATTATTGAGACCGCTCTTGTAGATGATGTTGATATCGTATTCCTGCAGCAGCAAGGCCCAACGATCAAGTCTCCTGGAAGGGTCTTTCACATTAACGAACCAGCATAACGAGTGGAGATCCTTTACTACTGTGAAGGGCTTTCGGAAAAGATGGGGGTCTAAATTTACTGATCACCCATATGACAGCAAGATATTCTTTTTCAGTTGTAAAATAATTCATTTCAGATCCAATCAGAGACTTCGATGCGTAGGCTATTAGTCTTTCCTTAACATCCTGGACTTTCACTAATACCGCACCGATTTCATAGCCACTGGAGTCAGAATGTATCTCCGTATCTGCGTCTGGAAGAAGATACCCAAGGCAGGACCTCTGGTCAGAAAATTCTTGAGAGTAATGAAAGCTTTTTCCTGCGAAGTACTCCACACGAACTTTGCATTTTTCTTTAATAGGTTTTGTAGAGGCTTTGCAAAATCGGCAAGATTTTTAATAGAACGTCGGTAATACGAACAAAGACCTGCAAAACTTCGAACATCTGCAGTATTTTCTGGCACAGGGAATTTCTTTACGGCCGTTTTCTTATGCGGATCGAGATAGATATCATACTGATCAATTAAATGTCCAAATATCGTTAATTTCTTCTTTCCGAAAGCACATTTATTAGAGTTAAGCATCAGTCTTCCCTCTTGAATACATCTTAAAACTTCTCTTAAACGTACTTGGTGTTCTAGGAAATTCTGGGCATATACTATGATGTCATCTAGGTAGCACGACAAATGTTCCATTTAAGGCTTCTCAATACCGTGTCCATCATTCTTTCAAAAGTACTCGGCGCCTCCTCGAAACTATCACGTAGATTAGGCTTATATAAATGTTTGTGGAGCAACACTAGTGCGAAATAACACAGAGCACTTAAAGCTCAACTGGAGCATTTATTTTCAACTCAACTGAATTTTACATCAGCTTATATGCGGTTGATGAATCTTCTATAACGGAATATTCTAGAACTCGAAAAGTATGGAAATTACATAACATTAACTGAATAATATACATAATCATAATTAACATAATGAAATAATGAGTAAATAAGCAATAAGCAATTTAGAATTAAACAAAAACAATTTGTGACTTATTGCCTTTGAGTGGGACCGAACTCACGACCTTTTGATTCGTAGCCCGACGCTTTGCTTCGCAGGCGTTCATAGGTGAATCGACTTTCGTAACAATATTATTATCCACATTTTTTATTTATCATCGTACTCTATAATATTATTAGGTGTGTGAATGTAACTCTGAAGGATGATTTTAATGAAAGGCGATACCTGTATTCGATAGCACTTTAATGAGCTGTGAAATCTAAGCCTAAAAATGTTGAAAATGTTTAAACTAAACATAATTTAAAGTTTATATACATGCTTTAAATTGAAAAGTCTTGGAACGTTGAGAAACCATTTGCGAAATGCTGATTCGAAGACAATAAAGAGAATGTTATTTGTATCGAGTAGTTACAGCAGATGTGAAAAATATATTTTTTAGGAGAACCCAAACATGAAAAGCTTCGTTGAATCCAGATGAAGCCTGACCATTGCAACTAAATCTAGATATTCACTGGAGTATGTTTATGCTCTGTATCTGGTGGGATCAGAAAGATACGATACATTATGATATGTTAGAATTAGATGAAACTATGAATGATGATGTATGCCAACGACAACTAGCTACATGTGAAAAACGACAAGACTGAGTGAATAGACATGAAAAAAAAAATCATCCTGAAAATGCAAAACTACATTTTGCAAGCGTTGTAAAAAAATACTTAAAAGGACAAGATTGGAAAAATCGACGCCACTCATTGTAGTCAACAGACCTAGTACCTTCAGATTACTAATTACACTGGTCGATGCTGTAGTATATTTCTGAACTACGGTTCAGTTCTAGCACACAGGTCGAAAACTCGATTAATGAGTGGACCCCCAAATAGCAAATGCGTTTTATTTTACAAAAAAAAAAAAATGCGAAGTCATATTGGCACACCTAATGTAATAATATTGGTTGAATTAAAACAAAAATGAAATAAAAAATTACTAAATATGTGAAGGTGTTCACATATGTTTGGTTAAATTTTAATTGTGTTTTTATTTAAAACAAAATCTAATGATAAAATAATGCATTATCGCAATATAAAATAATTAAATTTCATGTGTGATATTTTATTCTATTAAAAAAAAAAAAAAAAAAAAAAAAAACAGTTTATATGTTATTGAATTTTATTTACACAATATGTGCAAAGTGCTTCTGTACAAATAATTATACTTGTTTAAGGTAGTTTAATTTTGCATTATAAATACAAAATATTTGCAATAAAGCAAATTAAATTTACATATTTTTACTTCTATTATTATTTTTGGAGAAAGTGTTCACATTCATTGTTTTTTTTTCTTCAGTAAATACAATGACAGTTTGCAAAAATATATAAAGTATTAATATATCCAATAATTAGATACAGAGCGTTGTGAAACATTTAATAATGAAGTACATAAACCCAGGGTTAAACGTTGAGATTGTCGCATAAGATGGGGGAGAGAGCGAAGTAATTACATGTTTACAATCCTATGATCTGGAGCAGTTCTGAGATCCCTACACCAGAACAGATCTGAGATGTCTGAAGAAAAAAAGGCCAAATTTTAGAAAAACAGCCAAATTATAGTACCAAATACTTTCATTGTTTATCGGATAAAACAATGTTAATTTTTGAATTTGTAATGACGGTTTATAATTGTAGTAACCCTTTAATCGCCAACATTTTGCCAAACTACCGTTAGACAAGAGAAAGAGACGGTTAAGAAATGCAGTCATCAATATTGCGCAATCTAAAATAAATTACATCCTGTGTTGAAATAATATAAATTCTGACAATGAGTTTCCTTGTTTTATGACTATTTGAGAACACTTTTTATTTTATAATTACGTTTAATGTCAGAATTTCCGTTAGATATTATTATTATTTTATTTTCTTTTTATCCCATAAAATAAATTACTTTTCTATTTAAAAGATAAACATTTTATTTATAATTTAGATATAAAACATATACAAATTAGATTTCTGAATGATGTGTGTTAATGTTTTATGTTAATAAATAGTGTAGGTCGTATGTATAATTAAAATTGTGCAATTTTTAATGACACTTAAAAAAAAACAAATCTTTCTTCAAATGTCTGAAAACAAATTATGTGAATAAAATATCACACATGAAATTTAATTATTTTATATTGCGATAATGCATTATTTTATCATTAGATTTTGTTTTAAATAAAAACTCAATTAAAATTTAACCAAACATATGTGAACACCTTCACAAAAGTTAGGGTTGTTTTAATATCCATCATTATTATATTATTATTATTTTAATAGGGCAGAACGAAAGTTCAGTAAATTCTTCTTATAACATTTTTTTCTATATGTGTTTGAGATAATTACAAAATTAGCTCATTAAATTTGGCCATGAAAATATGTACTTCATTAATTTTCCTGTTATTTTTTTAAGCGAATATATATCGTTATAAAATATTAAAATTTTAGGCTATTTACATTACATTCTATGTTTTATATTCCGAAAAACTTTAAGGCAGCAGGACGGGCGCGGTGTGTTTTGACACCCCATGCCCGGAAATATTTATCTGCTGTCTCTCCCTATAAACAGAAGTGGTCGGGTCCTTTAGTACCTGCCTCCAAGGTCCTCTTCTGTACGGAGAGTATGAAAACGGCAAATTCAGCCTTTTTTTCATTATTATATAACAGTCAGTTTCTGATCCCTGTTACGTTTTTCGAACAAGGAGGAAAGGTTGAGTGCTTTTAATTTATTTTCTATTAATTTTTAAAGTTAATGATAATTGAACATTTCAGTTATTTATTTTCACGAGAAAGAGTGTAATTATCATGAATTTCATTAACAGATTGAATTCTAAAGATTTTTTTTTTTTCGTATTTATGTTATTTAATATGTTTGGGGTGCGCTGACACCCCATGCCCGTCCTCATGTTATGTTTCACGGCGCCCGTTTTGCCGGGTTAAATTATTTATATTATTAATTAGTTAGTCTAAACCTTATTTTTTCTTTCACATTTTCCTGGTTCCCTTTAGGGCTTCTGGACAATTTGAAATATTTGTAAAACCCATGAAATTCCATGATAATCCTTCTAATATAATTTTAGAAATATGACAAAATTTCAAAATTCGAACTTGACTAAATTGCTTTATTAATGGAGTCTATTTATATGCACGTATCACTATCGTGTATAATTACATGATGATAGGGTGTTAACTGATGAAAATCATAAAATTTGAAAAACGCAAAGTCAAATTGCCTCGATCGTAATTAATTGGTAACAAGAGAAACTATGTTTTACACACATTAGGCCTTATTAAAAAAAAAAAAAATCTTTCATCTTAATAACAAAGACATAAGCTCGAAACGTTGTCTGACCTCATCTTTGATTGTGTAAAAAATATTTCATCTAATTCAGTTTATTATATATATATAGTTCAAAACAAAAATTTTATGGATACAATTTTTTTTACTGAATATTTCAATAATAATAATTTTCTATGATTTTTGTTAAGAAATTCTCCTTTTAACATTTGTTATGCTAGACTTCGTTAACAAAAAAAAAAAAAAAAAAAAAAAAAAACATACAATTCTGACATTGTATTATATAGCCACATACCAACATTTAATTATTGACATTTGTTAGCTTTTATTTCTTTCCAATATTTTCTTTAGATATGAACAAATATACTTTACAATTAGATAATAGTTTAGTTATTTTCTTTTTACTTTATATATATATATATATATATATATATATATATATATATATATATATATATATCTGTGTTCTTTTTGTAAAAGGTTTTTTTTCTCTTGTCGAGACTTGATAGTTGTGAAATTACAAGAAAAAGCTGTGATGTGATCATCCTTCTAGAAAGAGAGCATTTAGTTACGTACAAAGATTTTATTTTATCCTGAAGTTGTTAAAAATATCTTTATTGTTAAAAAAAATTACTTCAATGAGATCAGAGTTTTTATTAAAAGATTCCGCTTCCTTAAACCAATTTATTTTCTTCGTTATGCCTGTCATATTTTTACTTTGTTCCTTTAAACAAGTTCTAAAATAGAAACAGATTTTTTTTCTTTTTTTTTACACACACACACATATATATACATTTATGTATATAATAGCAGGCTTTGCCCGTTTCGCTGAGCATTATACTTAAATGAGTTGTCAAAATTCCATCACATTATTAATAATCTAAGTTAAAGCTTCCTCTGTGTTCCATAGAGGTTTTTCCCGCTCGTAACGTGAGGATTCCGCGACCACACTGCCTTCGTCAGCAACTTATCCGCTTCTAACTTCCCCTTCCCGCTAACTTCCCCATCCGCTTCTAACTTCCCCATCGGCTAAGTTAGAAGTTTTACAAAATCTCATCAAAGTACATAATGCGTGCACCTAATCAACATCCACACACAAATACGCATCATTCTAAGACAATGTGAAGCAAATTCAAACAGAATAACGTGTTTTTACGCGTATTCATTGCCCCCCCCCCCGACCCCAAGGGGATAAGTGGGTGAATTTCGTAAAATCTCGTTACAATAAGTGTCAGATACATATAAACAATTTGCGCACCAAATTTCGTGACCGGAGATCCCATAGCTTTCCCAAGACAAATTTAGCGCTAAAGGGGGGAGGGGTGTCTTGAATTTGCAACTCCTCCACCCTCAAAAAAAAAAAAAAAAAACTCGAAAATCACAAAAAAAACGAAAATGTGTTTTTGAAAATATTCTAAAGAAGGCACGTGGCTATTTTCAATACCTTTGTAACATCTTTAGTAGAGCTCTACTAAAAAATCCGGAATTTCTTAAATTTCTCTCTCAAAAAACGATTTCCCCCCCCTCCTTTAAGTACCAATAATTCTAAAATCGTACATAATGTTTTATTTATACTCAAGTCTTGTCTCATCATGTGCAATTTCTTCACCGTGATGTAATTTGGGGCCGAGTTACGCTTACAAACTTTTTTTGCTTGCTGTCCCGCTGGGGGGAAGGGGGTATTTCGATAAATCCCGTTTCTTTAGGTGCCGGTTGCATATAAAAAATCCAAGCACCAAACATCCATACTTCGTGACTGCAGCTCTCATAAATTTTGCAGGACAAATTTAGCGCTAAAAAGGGTGTCTCGAATTTGCCCTTTGTAACACCCCCCCCCCTTCCTCCCAAAGAAAAAAAAAAGAATGGCAGATCACAAAACATCAAATATGTGTTTTAGGAAATATCCTAAGAAAGTCGCATAGCCTTTTTTCAACAACTTTATTCCATTTTTGGTAGAGTTCGACTCAAATCAGGAATTTTCAAAATTTCCCGCCAAAAATCGATTTTCTCCCGTCCTTCTTTTAAAAATCGAAAATTCCTAAATTGCAGATAATGTTTTATTTTTACTCATGTCTAGTCTCTCCATGTGAAAATGCTTTATTGTGAAGTAATTAGGAGCCGAGTTATGCTTACAAACGTGTTTTTGACTTTTTCGCCCGCAGGGGGGAACGGAGGGATGAATTTCGGAAAAGTTCATAGATATAATTTTAAGTGGGGTAAAGATGTAAGTTTCTGATAAGCGCTGTTGAATTCAGCCCAGCCGTCCTCAAGTGATACCCGGACAAACGTGTTTTTGTCTTTTGCCCCCAGGGGGGAACGGGGGTAATTTCTGAAAAGTTGATAGATATAATTTTAATTTGGATAAAGATCTAAGTTTCTGGAAAGCACTGTTGAATTCAGTCCAGCCGTTCTCAAGTGATGCCCGGACAAACGTTTTATTTTGTCTTTTGCCCCCCCCCCAGAGGGGAACGGGGGGATTTCTGAAAAGTTGATAGATATAATTTTAATTTGGGTAAGGATCTAAGTTTCTGCCAAGCGCTATTGAATTCACTCCAGCCGTTCTCAAGTGATGCCCGGACAAACGTGTTTTTGCCTTTTGCCACCCAGGTGGGGAACGGGGGGGAATTTCTGAAAAGTTAATAGATATAATTTTAAGTTAGGTAAAGTTCTAAGTTTCTGCCAAGCGCCGTTCAATTCTGTCCAGCCGTTCTCAAGTGATGCCCGGACAAAAAAAGCGACATACAGACACGATGACACAGACACACACCCACAGGCAAAATTTTCTGAAGTCATTTTCGGCTTTCATGGTGTGTGAAACGTGAATATATCTCAAAATTTTTCGATTATGACAAATTTACAGACAAAACTCTGATTTTATTAATATAGATATAATTTCTTTTTTATGTAATATTTACTAATATTTCGAAAATAAACCTAGATATTTTTAAATATTAAAGATCAGGATGACATATTATTAAAGATTAAATTAGAAAATAAATATCCTTATGCTATTTACGACCGCTCATATTTGTTTTGGTAACCAGCTCAAATATTCACAGTGTTTACGTAAGAATTTTGAAAAAGCTAGTTATACTACGATGAAGATCGTCATAATAAACCTCTGGAACAAATTTTCCCTCACTTAAATCTGCAAACCGTTTACACTTGACTGTATTACTTCATAAATAGTCTAAGTTTATATTGATTAGAACAGTTCAAACAAATCAGGCAAATTTACCTGCCATAAACAAACGTAATTTTGGAAAATATGTTATCATTGATTTTACGTTCTCGTAATTTATTGAACTGATTGTTACTCGTTGTTATATTTTGTAATTAAGGTAGTTTCCTTTCAAGTCTATGTGCATTAAGTTTTGTCTTTTCACAGCCAAAATTTTAATTAGCTTACGCAGATGCACATAAATCTGTATCTAAATATTTTTTTACGTTGTACCTTTTCTTTCGATATTAGGTCTTTTAGATTCCTTATTCAGTTTATAATTTTTAAGTTTTTGTTGTAATTTCATGAAACTGCGTGTGCAAATCGCCTTGTATTTATAAAATATTTCAAACTCAAAATACTTTTTTGTTGTTGTTTTTTATTGAAGTTTAAACTGTTGTTCTATACTTAACAATAAAGAAACATATTGATGTCTAAATCTTATTTAGTTTTCGAATATTTGTCTGAATATTATTTTTGATGCCATATGTTTGAGTACTTCAGTATCACATTTCGTATATATATATATATATATATATTAATATACTAGCCGCCTTCGGCGACCAGCTGGTTCGCGATCCCTGAAAAATCCGACTTTACGAAACTCCCGCTCGGTGGCGCCTGCGGCGCCTTTTTCCCGTTTCAGGTCTAATAACAGCTTATTGATAAATAGTGAAAATAGCTTATTGAAAAATTTAATCGCAGTAAATTTCCTTGCGGTAGCGCTTTCGGCGCCCTCTTTCCTTTTCAATATCTGAAACAGCCTGTTCGCTCACCATGTTATGATCTTTAAAATTTCTGACTTTAGCTAAGTCCCGCCGGAGGCGACTGCGGCGCCTTATCCCCGTTTTAGAACTTACAACACCTTCTTCGCTTATTAGAATTTGAAATATTGAAATTTTAAAATATTACAGTGCCATCTGGCGGTAGAAATTTCTGTAATGTATTGTTCAATTCCAAATCAACAAAGCTTTCAAATGATGTATTACTTATGAAATTATTTTAATTAGGTCTAATAGCTGAGATACAAAAGAAAACCTAATCAAGACACCTTAAAACATGTAAATCATGTGGAATCTCGAATTCCACTTTCGATAATATAAAAGTACTTTAAAATATTTTTTGAATGATGTATTAAAAATAATTTAATCATAATTAGAATTTTAAACATTGACATTTTAAAATATTACAGTGCCATCTGGCTTTAGAAATTTCTGTAATCTATTGTTCAATTCCAAATCAACAAAGCTTTCAAATGATGTATTACTTATGAAATTATTTTAATTAGTAGCTGAGATACAAAAGAAAACCTAATCAGGACACCTTAAAAAGTATAAATCAGGTGAAATCTCGAATTCCACTTTTCGATAATATAAAAGTACTTTAAAATATCTTTCGAATGATGTATTAAAAAGAACTTAATCGTTATTGTAAAATAAAATGTAAATTTGTAACTTTTTTTTTTTTTTTTTTTTTTTTTTTTTTTACGCCTTCTTCCCCTGCTTCAAGCTTTCCTAATAATTCTGCTCTTTCAAAAAGTTTCACAGTCGAATTATCAGGCATTAAAAACAAATACTACGAAATTTCAACGGCTTATCTCAATTTAAAATACTGCAAAATATAATATTTTCCCAATAAAAATGTATTTTTTTTTTGTTTATTCAGATATTTTCATGAAAATTGAACGCTAGCTTTATAATATGCTGTCTAGGCCAAATATTAATTTAAATGTAACGTGAATGAAAATTTGAAAAAGTTTGAAAATTGCAATTTTTATCCCCACTATGAAACACGCGATATCTTAATTGGTTACATTCATTTCCTTTTTTATCGCAGACAGTTGTCTCGCATGTGTTTTGTTTCCGATCGAGACAGCTTAGAAAATCGTCTGCTGATAGAATGTTTCTTTTTAAGCAATTATCCGTAGTTTCTCGGTCATTTTTCGATCGACATGGGTCGACATTTTAATTAATATCTCAGCAACTAATTAAAATTTTGAAATTATGTTTTCACTATCTCCTCGGGAAGGCTTCTAGGCACCCGTATGTCAAATTTTATACTTCTGCGTTCAGTAGGGGCTGAATGTTTCTTTTTAAGCAATTATCCGTAGTTTCTGGGTCATTTTTCGATCGACATGGTCGACATTTTAATTAATATCTCCGCAGCTCATTGAAATTTTTAAAGTCTGATTCCACTATCCCCTCGGGAAGGCTTCTAGGTACCCGTATATCAAATTTTATACTTCTGTGTTCAGTAGGGGCTGAACCTATAGATGCTCAGAGAGAGAGACAGACAGACAGACATCTTCTTTTATTATTATAGATACGGGATGTAATAAAACTAATGGTCATTGTTATAAAGAGACGTAAAACTTGCCAAAATTAACAATTTTCCCGATAAAATATGAGATCGGTAAACAAAGTGTAAGTTGTACGGTGGCACCTGCTTGTTGAAAATGCATAATAAAGTATATTCATAAAGGCAATTAATGATCGGATAAATATTTTTTTTACTATTGAAAACTTTGCAACAAATGCTTAAATTAGTGACCACCAGCTTCAATACAGGTTGCACTTTTATGGCAGAATGAATCATACACATTTTGGACGATTCTTGGTATTTCTCTCCACGTCTGGAACTGCGTTATAGAAATGATTTTAGCTGCCTCAAGGAAGTTTATGCTGTGAATTGTATGTTGTCAGTTGTTAATTAAGCTGGTGAAAATGAAGTTGGTACTTGTTCTACAGGCTTGTAATCGTCTGTAATCTTTTGTAAATAAACTTTTAAGTTACTACAAGATTCGTTTTTTTATTCACAGACAATTCACGATTCCCGAGTACGCAGTAATTATGGCGTCAAGAGTGTGGTTGACTACTGAATGGTCATAACTACAAGTGTAAAACAAGAAATGGAGGAATTTCTTGAAGGGTCGGCCGCCCAGATGAATGATTTCATAGCTGGACATGAAAATGTGCAAACTGGATCTAACGAAGAAATAAAACAAATGAAATCAACACAGGAAAATATGGAAATTGGGCAAAAAGAGATGAAAGGAATTTTGGGTGAAGAAATTAAATTCATTCAAGTAATGTTGAATGTAATCAAGATGAAACGAAGAAAGAACTTTCATCAGTAAAGGCCGACTTGTATCTCTGAAAATGATTACCGGAGAAAATCTTTCGACTATCGCAGATATAATGAAAGAGGTAGAACGCAAAGTCGATTCAGTTATAAAGATAGAAATCAATATTTTGTAGATACAAGATACTGTTATGAAGCTAGATGAGAGTTTTGAAAAGAAAGTTAAAGAAAATGTCGATTAAGAACTGGAAGGGCGATATTCCGAAATAGTAAACTAATTTCAGAAAGAAGAGGAAGAATCTGTGAAAGAAAATGGTAGGAGTATGTAACAGAGGACTTATAGGAAAAAAATGAGAAGACGCTTCAAGAAAGACTAGGAAATAAATTGCAAAAGAAGATATGGAGTCTGGATAGAAAGTTAGCATCAGTGCCTCAGGAAGATGAAAGAAATGATAAAAGAATACAGAATCAAGAATTATTAAAGCTTTTTACTTATGATGGCAGATCATCCTTAAACCAAAACCTTTGACAAAGAAATAGAAGTGTGCAAAAGTTGTAGACTGGGAAGATATTACGTATTCTATAGATTTATGCTCAAACATTTGAAAAAAAAAAAAAAAAAAACCTCCAAAATATTGAAAGTAAAAGGCTACCAAACTCATTTATAATTTTTCGACCGTCTTAATAATAATAAAAAAAAGTCAAACATTCAAAATTAATTATTATAACAAAAATTTCTTTCTCCTTTATTATGTATGCATACTTCTGATATTCGTAAATAACTGATATTCGTATTAGAATGTTAAAAACATTTTTCCCAATAAATGGGAAAAATTTCTCTTTATATTTTTTATGTTAAAATAAATCTACTATATATTTATTCTTTACAGACATTCAGTATAATGGGGAAAGAAAAAATCATAAGTAACATAAATGGGGTATAAAGGAAAGTTTAATTAATAGCAGAATAACTAAAGTAAATATAGCTAGCTCACAAAAAAGGTTCTCCAACTATTCTTTATTTAAGAATGATAAAATTAACTAAAGAACTTATTAATCTAGAAGAATTAGAAAATATTTCCAAAATTCTTTTTTTTTTTTTTTTTTTAATGAATTCTGTTTAAAAGCGTAATAATTAAAATAAAAACATTATTTGTAGGCTTCAAGAATTCCTGAATATAAATATCATTAAAAAAAAAAAAAATGCGGTTCTTTAATAATAAAGCTTTGAAAATAGTTTTGAAATATATTTTGAAAGAAAAATAAAAATATATACATAATGCTGTTCAGGAAATATAGTGGTTTAGTAAAAAAAAAAAAAAAAAAAAAAAAGAAATACATAAATAAATAAAAGAAAAGAATAAATAAATAAAATAATAATAATAATAATAATAATAATAAAATAGCTTTATTCAAAGATAATTCATATTTTACAATTTAGAGAAAAATAAATAATATATGCCTTATTATATTTGAAAAAAAAAAAAATACATAACTGATTTTCAATGTTTAAAATATCCTTTACCTGGAGATAGTTTTAGTCTCAGTGTACACACTATATTTCTTTTTATCGCATTAAATTTTTTAAAAGTATATTAATGAATGGCATATATTTTTTATTGAGGTATGCATTAGTTATTATAACAGAAAAAAAAACAGTTAATATATTATTTTAATGACAGTTTTTGTTGTATTTCTAGTACATAATCATAAATTTTAAAACTGATAAACAAAAGGGGGAAAAAATCAGAAACAGCAACGAACTACCCCATTTTTTTTTTTTTTTTTTTTTTTTTTTTTTTTTTGTGAAAAATGTTTAAAACGCCCCTTTATGAAAAATAAAAATAATGTGTGTTTTTAAAACCCAATTTAAAACCAAAAACATCGAAGAACGATTATTGTTTGATTTTTTATTTTTTTTTTATGTAGACTGATAACTGTAACTGTAACGGGCAGGGGGGTTTTCTGTTTTTGTTTCATTTCCAAGTGATTAAAACACACTTTAACTTTTTTTAAAGAAAAGAAGGTTGGTGAAACCCAGTTTTAAAATAGAACTATTTATGTGCCTTTCGCTGTTTAACTTTTTCTTGAGTAGATGCTGTTTAAACGACAGACTAAAATAAACAGGATACGTTTTTTTTTTTTTTTTTTCATACGTAACTTAAACAGAGTTTCAAAAATAATAACTAGTATGTTGTGGCCACCACAAGACTTTCTTCTATATTTTCCTATACATATTCAATCAGTAACAATGCTTAAAAAAAAAAAAAAAAAAAAAAAAAAAAAAAAAAACGATTTTTTTTCTAAGTTTTTTTTTTTTTTTTTTTTTTTTTTTTGTAAAAATTAAAACATATTCAATCACTAACAATATTAAAAAAAAAAAAAAAAAAAAAATGCGAATTTTTTTTTTTTTTTTTTTTTTTTTTTTTGGTTAAAAGTAAAAAAAAAATCCATAACTTTGTTTTAAATTATCACAGATTTATAGTTCAACCATTCGTTTTAAAGGTATTGACGAGATCTTTCGAATGATATCCATCTTCAAAATTTACCCCCCACGGGGGGGTACTTCCTCCCAGGAGAGGAAGCGATGCCCCCTAATGCACAAAATTTTTTTCCTATTTATGTACTACTATTATCAATAATTCATATTAATTTTACAATCACAAGTGTAAAATAACTCTTATTATGCACATTTATACGAATTTTTGTCCTATTCTGCCATGTTAAAAATTTAGATAAAATGCTATCACAGCGCCTCCTGTTGAGCTATTGATCCCCAAATATAATCAGCACCAGTTTATGTCGGGGACCAACTAAATACCAAGTTTGGTAAAATTTCGTTAAAAAAAAAAAAAAAAAAAAAAAAAAATCGATAACTTTGTTTTAAATTATCACAGATTTATGGTTCAACCATTCGTTTAAAAGGTATTGACGAGATCTTTCGAAATATACCCATCTTCAAAATTTAACCCCCCCGGGGGGTACTTCCTCCCCAGGGGGGAACCGATGCCCCCCCCCATGCACAAATTTTTTTTCCTAGTTAACTACTATTATTATCAATAATTCATATTAATTTTACAATCACAAGTTTAAAATAACTCTCATTATGCCCATTTATACGGAATTTTGTCCTATGCTGCCATGTTAAAAATTTGCATAAAATGCGATAACAGCGCCACCTGTTGACCTATTGATCCCCAAATCTAATGGGCATCAGTTCATGTCAGGGTGCAACTAAATACCAAGTTTGGTTAAATTTCATTCATTGGTTCGTGAGATACAGCGTCCACAAAAAAACGATACGGACAGACAGACAGACAGACACACAGACAGACATTTTTTAAAAACTATCAATTCGTGTTCAGGACATCCTAAAACGTGTAGATCCGTCAAAAAACGGAGATCGAAAATTTTCGCGAATCCAATACTTTCTCTATATTACATATAGAAGAAAGTAAAAAAGAGGGAATTGCGATGATGAAACCCATTTTTTAAGCAGAAGAATAGATAAATATCCTACAGTCGCATTTTTTTTTTTTTTTTTATGGATATTGATTGATCATTCTAATGAGCAGGGTGTAATATTTTACTATTTTTAGAAGTAACTGCAGGACACATTGGATAAAGTAAAAATTGCATTGATGATCCCCAACCTCAAACCAGAAATACTGATAAACACACTTGCTGATTTTTTTTTTCTTTATGCTGATTTGTAACACAAACTAGAAATAATTTATTTTTCAAAATTGGTTGTAGCAGACTATGAAGGAATAAAATCTTTTTGTAAAAAAATACAGCCGACTCCAAAAGCAACTACTATTCAAACAACTGAAAAAAAAAAAAAAAAAAAAAAAAACTCCAAAATATTGAAAGTAAAAGGCTACCAAACTCATTTATAATTTTGCGACCGTGTTAATAATAATAATTAAAAAAAATCAAACATTAAAAATTAATTATTATAACAAAAATTTTTTCTGCTTTATTATGTATGCATACTTCTGATATTCGTAATTAACTGATATTCGTATTAGAATGTTAAAAACATTTTTCCCAATAAATGGGAAAAATTTCTCTTTATATTTTTTATGTTAAAATAAATCTACTATATATTTATTCTTTACAGACATTCAGTATTATGGGGAAAGAAAAAATCATAGGTAACATAAATGGGGTATAAAGGAAAGTTTAATTAATAGCAGAATAACTAAAGTAAATATAGCTAGCTCACAAAAAAAGTTCTCCAACTATTCTTTATTTAAGAATGATAAAATTAATTAAAGAACTTATTAATCTAAAAGAATTAAAAAATATTTCCAAAATTCTTTTTTTTTTTTTTTTTTTTAATGAATTCTGTTTAAAAGCGTAATAATTAAAATAAAAACACTATTTGTAGGCTTTAAGAATTCCTGAATATATAAAAAAAAAAAAAAAAAAAAAAAAAAACGCGGTTCTTTAATAATAAAGCTTTGAAAATAGTTTTGAAATATATTTTGAAAGAAAAATAAAAATATATACATAATGCAGTTCAGGAAATATAGTGGTTTACTAAAAAAAAAATAAATAAATACATAAATAAATAAAAGAAAAGAAAAAATAAATAAAATAATAATAATAATAATAAATAAAAAATAGCTTTATTCAAAGATAATTCATATTTTACAATTTAGAGAAAAATAAATAATATATGCCTTATTATATTTGAAAAAAAAAATACATAACTGATTTTCAATGTTTAAAATATCCTTTACCTGGAGATAGTTTTAGTCTCAGTGTACACACTATATTTCTTTTTATCGCATTAAATTTTTTAAAAGTATATTAATGAATGGCATATATTTTTTATTGAGGTATGCATTAGTTATTATAACAGAAAAAAAAACAGTTAATATATTATTTTAATGACAGTTTTTGTTGTATTTCTAGTACATAATCATAAATTTTAAAACTGATAAACAAAAGGGGGGAAAAATCAGAAACAGCAACGAACTACCCCATTTTTTTTTTTTTTTTTTTTTTTGAAAAATGTTTAAAACGCCCCTTTATGAAAAATAAAAATAATGTGTGTTTTTAAAACCCAATTTAAAACCAAAAACATCGAAGAACGATTATTGTTTGATTTTTTTTTTTTTTTTTTAATGTAGACTGATAACTGTAACTGTAACGAGCAGGGGGATTTTCTGGGATTTTCTGTTTTTGTTTCATTTCCAAGTGATTAAAACACACTTTAACTTTTTTTAAAGAAAAGAAGAAAATAGAACTATTGATGTGCCTTTCGCTGTTTAACTTTTTCTTGAGTAGATGCTGTTTAAACGACAGACTAAAATAAACAGGATACGTTTTTTTTTTTTTTCATAAGTAACTTAAACAGAGTTTCAAAAATAAAAAAGAGGGAATTGCAATGATGAAACCCATTTTTTAAGCAGAAGAATAGATAAAGATCCTACAGTCGCATTTTTTTTTTTTTTTTTTATGGATATTGATTGATCATTCTAATGAGCAGGGTGTAATATTTTACTATTTTTAGAAGTAACTGCAGGACACATTGGATAAAGTAAAAATTGCATTGATGATCCCCAACCTCAAACCAGAAATACTGATAAACACACTTGCTGATTTTTTTTCTTATGCTGATTTGTAACACAAACTAGAAATAATTTATTTTTCAAAATTGGTTGTAGCAGACTATGAAGGAATAAAATCTTTTTGTAAAAAAATACAACCGACTCCAAAAGCAACTACTATTCAAACAACTGAAAAAAAAAAGGTATGAATGGAAATTGTAAATTGCGCCTGAAAGTATAAAATAATTCCCTTCGCCAAACAACCTATAACACTACAATTAGTCATAACTTTTGAAGTCGGCGCAAAATTAAACAAAATTAAATTAGTTTTTAATTTTTTTTTTATATCGGTAGCAAGAAATGCTGTTGTCTCGAATGATCCATTTTCATGTTTCCTTTATTATTTTATCACTATATACAATTGGTCCATTAGTAGCATCAACATAGAACAGTGAACATTCTTTACAATGCGGTATTTATGTTTCTACGAAGTTAGAGTTCCTTTGCAAATTTGGTATAAATTTGATAACTATCATCTTTGGTGGCTTTTGGATTTGGCGATCAAAACGTAATGCAAAAATATGCACGCAAGATGTATATTTTCATAATATATATTGTACGATGTCTTGTTTCATAATCTTGATTACTCTCTTAATATACCTTATCAAAATAATCATGATATCCCAAAGAAATTAAATATGTTTGCCAGATAATTTTGCGATTTCTCTTTCACCAAGGACGTCAGATACCAGTATCTTCGCCAACTTTTGCTGCTTACGAAATCTTATTTGTTTTCTTGAATCAAAGCTGTTTTCGGCTGCGTTTTGCAGGTGACAATGTGAGATGTGTATATTGAATAGTATTTGATTTTTTTATTAAATAAAGTTATAAATTTTTATTTAATTTTGCGCCGACTTCAAAAGTTATGATTAATTTTAGTGTTATTGATTGTTTGGCGAAGTAAATTATTTTATACTTTTAGGCGCAATTTACAGTTTCATTTCATACTTTTTTTTTTTTTAATTGTTTGAATAGTAGTGGTTTTTGGAGTCGGTTCTATTTTTTTTTACAAAAATATTTTATTTTTCTCTTTTCAGTGAAAAAAATATTCATATAGCAGAAGATCAAAAGACGTTCGACAGCAGCTTCACAAATCACAACTTCCAAGAAAAGTGACATAACTCAAAAAATGGTTTACGTCACTAAAAAATACATGTAATGCACCCAATGTAACCAAAAAAGTTACATCTTCATATAGAAAGTTATCCACTCGAGAGACAGTTGTGCCAGTTTTATTCTAGTCAAGTTATATTTAAGTTGATTTTTCTCCAATGCTGCCTTTTTAAGTTGTGTCACTTTTCTAGCCTTTATCCGATATGAGCAAAACACTGTCTATTGAATGAACATACATTAAGTTAAAAAGTCTTTAGAAATGTAAAGAAAGGATACGCTGTATTCGTAACCAAAAATTCTGTTAGGCATATATATTGAACTTTACAGCGAATACGTGTCACCCGCTGCGCTCGATATTGCGCAGCGTAAAGTTCAAACAAAGAGCAAAATATGCATTGCAGCTGACGGACAGAAGTTTCAACATCGATACTTACATACTGCTTTTACCAGTGTAGCTGCATGCATTCAGCAGTTAGAGTGAGAATAGACTTTTGTGAGTATCCTGTAATTCGTTTATATCTTAATGAAATCATAATGAAACCTATTTCAGGCCAAGATCATTACAACAAAAAATGTATTAAAATTAAATCATCTCTTACGAAGTTAAAAGCAAACAAATTTCAACAACAACAATGAGAAACATGGTTTTGTATTGAGAACCTCTTCCTTTATGAAGTCGGTTTAAAACGTCTATGCGTTAATTGATGTGATCGCTTACAATAACCACACTTTGAATTTTACATAGCATAAATGTCACTCGCTACGTTACAACATATGCAATGTCGTTCAAGTGTGCACAAACAGGAAATTGTGAACAAACAATTGCACTTTTTAAGCATTCTGTTTTTAGCATTAATCTCTAAACTACCTTTTCGTAATAAATCGATGATGCTCTGTAATTTTATAATTCACTTTTTTTCCCTGTCTTGAACCGTTTCCGAGATAGGAACGCTAACTCCACTGTTTTTAACCAGCTGGCGCTGTAGGCGGTTGTATCGCGTAGCAAATCTCCACTTTACTATACCTACATACCACTTTTATGACTAGGCAGCAGCTGTTCAGCAGTTAAAAGAGTCTAGACTGACTTTTTTGGGAACCATTTATTTTCTTTTGATCGTAAAGGTATTACAATGGGACCTATTTCAGACCAAGACCTTTACAATAAAGCAAAAAGTATCAAAATCGGATCATCCGTTCGGAAGTTATGAGCTAACAAACAAAAACAAAAAAACATACGCTTTGAATTGAGAACGTCCTCCTTTTTGAAGTCGGTTATTTAGAGCATCTCTTACTTAGTCATAAGTTTACAAACACCAACCACACATAGCTCGAATTAATAACATCCTCTTTTTTGAAGTTGGTTGAAAACGACATTGCGCTAATCGATGTGACCGCTTACAGTAACAGAACTTTGAACCACAGAGTATACGTGTCATCCGCTACGCGCCAAAGTGGGCAACGTATTTCAAGTGTGCACAGTGTAGAAAATATTGAACAAACAACTGCACGTTTTAAGCTTTCTATTTTTAGCAATAATGTCTAAATACTCTCTTTTTGTAGTAAATCGATGATGCTCTACAACTTCGTAATTAACTTCTATACAATTTTGAACCGTTTTTGAGATAAGAGCGCTTTCCGCTTTTTTCACCAGATGGCGTTTTATTTTCTTTAGTTTGTAAAGGTATTTCAATGGAACCTACTCCAGACCAAGATTTTTACAACAAAACAAAAAGCATCAAGTAACCGTATTTTGAACTCTATAGCGTGTGTCTCACCAGCTACGCTACAACGTATGCAATGTAGTTCAAGTGTGCATAGTGTAAGATTATTTTCTGGTACAGTTCCAGACGTTGAACAAATTCATTCTTATTGTTTTGTCATTATAAATAAGCTTCGTAATATCTATTAGTACTCGTACAGTTTTTTTTTAATCAAAGCGCAATAGCTTAATAGCTAAAGCGCAAACTCTCCAATTTCGGTAGGAGAGATTGCGCAGCGTTTAATTTAATAAATATTTGCTTTTAGAGAGAACCATGGTTCTTGTAACGTTAATTTATGATATTATGAGAAAATGTTTAAATAAAAAATAATTTGTACTACTACCAATCTATAGAAATTCCTAGGAAGGGTTAGGAAAATTCAAACATTTATTTTAAAACGAGACATAATAACCACGTCTTTTCTCAGGGAAGGAACCATCATGTGCATTTATGTCGGCACTCAGCAATTTATGTTGTATATCTACTTGAAGTCGGAACTCGACCACTGTACTCTCTCCCGGCATTCTGCTATGTGCGCAATCTCTCCTAACGCACGATCTCTCCTAGCTTTACCTTAAATATATGTATATATATTGGGTGAGTGCAAAAACTCTACCCGTTTTTATTACCCATGAAGAAGATCAAATAAACGCAAAATGAACAGTACCTATTATTGTGCACAATCCCCATTGCTATCTATGATTTCTTGCCACCTTTCTGGTAGGAGATGAATCCCACGGCGGTAAAATTCCGGCGGTTTCGAGTCAAAAAAGTCTTGGGTGGCAGTTTTTACAGTTTCAAAATCATCTAAGATTTTCTAACTGAAGAAATTGTTCAACGTACTAAATAGGTTATAGTCAGTTGGTGCCAAGTCATGAGAATAGAGAGGGTGGGGTAAAACCTCCCAACGAAAGACTAGTAACTTTTGGAGTGTGATGACAGCCCCATGTGGCCTTGATTTATCGTGATGAAGGATAACACCGCGGCGATTGGTGAGACCTGGCAGCTTTGTTACCAAATTTGAATCCAGCCTCTCTAACTACATACAGTAGGAGGCAGCATTGATGGTTTGGTTGAATGGCAGGACCTCCCAGTGAATTATTCACTGGACAATCCACCAATAACTTCTTGGAATGAAGTTCAGCTTTCGAGGTCGATGCATGCGAATCAAAAGGGCGACACACAGTCATACGACGCTTTACGTTACGGTACATAACCCAGATCTCATCTCCTGTCACAATTCGTGTCAAGAATGGATCATTTTTGTACCGGGGAAGATAGGACACACAGGTGGCGATTCGGTTATCCCGTTGATTAGCTGTCAGGTTATGTGGGACCTATCATCCAAGTGTCTCGTAAAATCCAACTTAACCAGCAGTCTCTCGATCGTTGCCCGGTGAACGTTGATGGTCTTCGCTAATTTTCAACGGTTGTTTTCGGGATTTGACTTATGGCTTGATCAATGTCATATTCTCCAACGTGTGATGCTGATGGGCGTCCACTCCTAGCCTGATATTAGCAACTTCTGTCCCTACATTTACGAAACCATCGACGACCTGGGCTTTTGTCTATTGCATCATCCCCATAAACTAGACAAACATTGCGACATGCTGCGGTTGCCGTACGTTTTTTTTTTTTTTTTTTTTTTTTTTTAATTTCAAACTTGTATAACAAAAAATGTCTTACATGCTTCTTCTCGCTTTACATGATACATCCTCTGATATATATATATATATATAACTATATATAACTATATATATATATATATATATATATATATATACTTTCTAAAACACGATACACTTATATGTGAGGCATCAACATGTTTAATTGTCCAACGATTTGCGTCATTACAATGCCAATTCTTTTTCAAATCTGCATATCCAAAAACGGGTAGAACTTTCGCACTCACCCAATATATATTTTGGACTGAAACAAACTTTTAAAGAAAAAAAAAATGAATTGCGAAATGATATCCAATCCCAACCCAATCTATGGTCTTACTGCTTTTTTCTGACAAATTTTGGTTGATCGCTTTAATAAACAGCGTATAGTTTTCCCCAGAAGTAATTGATATACAATTTGAAGGAAAAGAGAAATTGCGCACATCACCCTAAATCTTTTACCCAATATTGTGTGCATGCCCGTATTTTTAAAGTTCATTGAACATATTTTATACTGAATTGTTCAACAGATGGTGTAAAGCAAAGGTTGGAGTTTATTAATAGGTGTTTTTTAAAGAAATCGAAAGCATGAACAAGATTATTAAACCTTTATGTGACCATTGATTAATGTCAAGAGGACTTAAAAAAAGCATTTAATTAAAAAACACCTGGTAAGTTGAAAATAAATTTTACACTAAAATTTGACCGTCAGATTATTATTTTAATGCTTAAAATATTAAAATATGTGTTTACTTAAATTTCAAAACTTGTTTGTCACTATGAACTATAATTACTTTCCAGATAAAATATATATATATCTATTCTAATCATGTTATCTCACACATTTTGTGAAAGAAAAAAAATATAATAAAAATAAAAATCTAGAAAATAATGGTAGATCTGGAAAATACGAATCGATTTTGTAAAATGCCGTCATTTGAGTAATATATTTTAATTAAAAGTGAATATGTGTTTAAAACACACTAACAGCATAATGTTTTTCGAAATTGTAAAGATATTGACGCATTATTTAAAAAATAATAATTTGTATGTAAAATTATAACAATAAAAAATGACAATAACAATTTTCACTAAATTTACATTATTATTATTATTATTATTATTATTATTATTATCTTGGTCAGCGATAAATATTTAATACAAATTCTTGAATGTAAGGAAACAAATTTTAATTTATAATTTTGACTTATGCAAAGCGCACTTTTCTTTAACCTTAAAAATAAATTTCTTATTTTTATAACCATACCTAAAAGAGATTAAACGGAAAATAAACTGATTAATATTTTACAGTCACTTCAATAAATTGTAACGTCACGGTTGAAAATATATAAAAACAGTAAAATTAAAAGATCAATTCATAAAACAGCCTGCAGGATACTTAAAATCTTTATTTTTCCGTTGAACTTTATTTTATTTTATTTATTTTATTTTATTTTTTTTAATTTTCGTTTCATATTTTTTTTTAGAAAGAATATTTACTTGATGTTTATTTTACGTAAGAATATGAATAAAAAAATAATATATTTATTTATTTATACATACATACTGTCTTTTAACATTTTCATTCTTTTTACTTTCCGAACACTATAGTGAGGAAAGTATTGTAATCATGTCAAAAATCCGAATTCGAGATTTTAATGTTTCTATACGTTTCGAGGTCCAACGAGTCCGTTTTCACTATTTTTACGATGATGTATGTATGTGTGTGTGTATGTATGTGTGTATGTATGTGTGTATGTATGTGTGTATGTCTGTGAGTGAACACGCTAGCGTCTAAACGCTTTGTTCGAATAAGCTGAAAGTTGGTACGTATATTGTAAGTCACCATAGTGCGAACCCTATAGATTTTGGTGAATCTAGCACTTATAGTTTTTTTACAGGGACACAAAGAAAAATTCTTTATCATTATGGCCAAGGGACCAAAATCTTAAAAGTGCGATAACATCTAAACGCCTTATTCAATTGAGCAAAAACTTTATACACATATTATAGGTCACAGATACTCAATCTGTATAGATTTTGGAGAATCTAGCACTTATAGTTTTTTTACAGGGACACAAAGAAAAATTCTTTGCCAAATTTTTAAAAGTGTGATAGCGTCTAAACGCCTTATTAATCTCAGCAAAGAATTTGTACACATGTTATAGGTCACATTTGAACTAACTGTATAGATTTTGGTGAATCTAGCACTTACAGTTTTTTTACAGGGACACAAAGAAAAATTCTTTATCTTTATGGCCTATGAGACCAGCGATAGCATCTAAACGCCTTATTCAATTGAGCTGAAAATTTGTATGAATATTATAAATCACTGTTGCACTAACTATAAGCATTTTGGCGAATCTAGCATTTATAGATTTTTACAGGGACACAACGAAAAATTCTTTATCATTATGATTTAAGGGCTCAAAGTTCAGTAGCGTTAAATAAAACCTCGTGTGATATATGGAGAAAAATACTCAAACACTCTGTTGTGGTTTTCTCTTTTTTGTTTGTTTAGCAACTCCTCTTTCTTTATTTTATATACAAAACTGTTAGTTACTCAATGTTCGGAAAGTCGAGTGGAGTCACTCCAGATTTTTTAAGTATTTTTTATACACAATATTAAAAATTAAAACAATACAATATTAAAATATTAATAGTTAAAAATTTTAAAATTGTTTTCAAACAATAACTTTGCAGGTTATTTTCCCAATAATATTTAAATGAATATATAGCTTGATGCCTGTAGTTTCTGTAGTTTAATTAAATATTTACTTAACAACTTTTAAAAAGTTACGTTTAAGAAAAGAAGTCTATCAAACAATGTACTGCATAACAATTTTATATAATCTGGTATGTCACTCCTGCGACATTCTCTTACCCAGTAGTTCAATACTATAAAAATAGATTGTAGATTAAAAAAAAAAAAAATCAAGGTTGTTATTAATTTTCTTTCAAACTTGCCAGTCCTGTTCCTGTCAGGTGACAAACTAATACGAACATTAAAATAACAATTTTTAATTTCCTGCATTTATTTATTTTTATGTTATGCTGACAACAGATATACACGCAGATCAACAGATAGAAATTAGACCTCCGTATTCAGGGTATCTCAAAATATAATAATACACAAAAATTATATTTAAATTAAAACATAAAAAAAAAGTTTTTTGCATAGGGATAAGAAACGCTCCTATTCTTTTCTGAGCAGTGTTCGTCGACATAGTAAAGTGAATTAAAGTACTGCCATTAATTAAAGTCAAAAGAAAATAACGTTTAGCTTAATATTTTTGTCCTGTATATTGTCAATAAACTGTATACACATAGCATATTGTGTTTTTAAGTTTAGCTTTATATTAAATCATCTAACACAAAATGAAGTAAATGTCCAGCAATTTTCAAATGTATCCTTAATTCATCCAAATATTTTGGGTAGCACTGCACAAGAATGATGAACGATTTGAATACCACCACCAACAGAAAGCATGCTTTTATGTATGTAAAAAAGAAATATGTCCAACCCATTTTGTTTACGGAAACCTGTAGATGTCGCACTGTACTTAACAGTACCCTCCCCCCCCCCCTCCTCCATAGAATTGTGCTTTTAAGTATATAAAATAGTCTACTGTTTCTCTGACACGAGTTTATCTTGTTCCGCATTTCAATATTATAAAGATTGATTGCAAATTAAGTAATAAGATCAATAAGGTCAATTAATGAAAAAAAAAGTTTAAAATAGGTTTAGAAACAGATTTTTTGGCATATATTTCCGCGTGAAGGTGTTACTTCCCCATTCAATCCCCATTATGTTATCCCCTACATCTGCATATATAGCTACGCTCATCACTGACCGACTTTGTCACGCTTAAAAGGGCTAAAAGATTTTCTTGGACACTGTCTGTATGTGAACGGAAGTTGTCACCTAATTTTCATGCTTTAGTTAATTTAAAAAATTTAGTTGTCCTATCGATAAGCTGTTTAATCCGACGGATCCAGAAAAATCATCTCTTTCATTTGGTACTTTATTTGTAATGAATTTTTGATTAGATTTTTAAAAGTTAATTAAAATATGAATATAGACATTTAATTTTTTTAATGGTTGCCATTTTTTTCTGCATAAAAGGAAATATGCCTTCAAGTGAAAATAAATAAATAAATAAATATTTAATATTAAATGTGCATCTATGTGTTGTCATGATGATCTGAAAAATGACGTGTATAAAATAATAACAATAATTTTAAATTTTATAGGCAACGGAGAGATAAATAAAGTGCGAAAATTTCATACGGACTTGCAAACGAATGAATTATTTCAAGTAAGAAATAAATAAAATGAAATGAACTTTTTTCAACGGGCGCCTCAGTCACCCTACAACTAACTAGTTCATTTATATATATTTTTTTTTCACTTAATGTTGGTATTATTTTACCTATTTATTTTTTTTTTAAGCTATGCTTAAATCAGATATACATAGAGATCAACAGCTAATAATTGGACTTTTATATTCAGGGCACCTTAAAAACGTGATGTTATTAAAAAAAAAAAAAAAAAAAAAAAAACAGTTGGAAATAGAACTTCAGAAATACGTTGTTTGCAGTATGAGCACGAAAATTGAATTTTTCTTCTTTTTCAGTGTATGTTATTGTAAATTACAGCAAAGCTATATACCATCAATTATATTCAATAGAAAAGAACCCTTATCTTATTTTTAGGTAGCATTGTGTATATATATTATATGAAAAACATCTAACACCAAATGAAATACATTTACAGCAATTCCCAAGTACAGCCTCAATCTATCCAAATAGCTCTGGTAAGCCTTAAACGAATAATGAGTAAGTTGCATACCACAATCTACACAATACATGCTTTTATGGATATAAAAAATATGTTAATACGATTTAGTTTAGGACAGCCTGGCGTTGTTAAACTGTACTTACCTGAAATTTTCCTCTTAGAGGCAATCTATTGAATTTTTCTTAGATGTCCCTGCACACGAGCTATTAGCTTGATCTCAATGAAAATTTTAGTGTAGCATCACTTAATGATATTGATTTAGAATACTGAGCTTAATTTCCTGCTGATATTTGTTCTTGAGGTATGTGGATAACAGACACAAATACGGACACATAGATAGACAGCTAAACAGATATATAGACATAGACGCACAGGCCAAATATAATTTTCGGAATCATTTCGGAACCATGTAACATCACGAAAATTTAATTTCGAAAATTTAACTCAAAAACAATACATTCTCTGCAATTATATATTTAAATAATTTTGGATGCCCCTGTACACGAACCATTTGCTTGATTTCAACGAAAATATTAGAGTTGTATTACTATATGACACGAAATTAAAAAAAAAACAAAAAAAAAAAACTGTCTGGACTTTTGGCTACTGTTTTTTCGTGGGTGGCTTTTAACAGAAACACCCATAGACAAATAGACCAGATATATATACATATATATATTGATTAAAGAGACCTAAAAACGTGAATATATAACAAAAACTCGATTTTCCAAATTTGACACCAAAACAATTCTTTCTCTGCAATATATATATGTGTGAGTAAAAAATAATAATTTTTTAAATTATTTATATATGTGATTTATGTTTTCACCAGTTATTATTATTATCTATATATTAATAGGCAAGCATAAAATTTGTTGTCCCTTTTTAACATATTAATTATGGGAGTAGAGGGTTGAAAATGGTATCATTCGAAAGGTATGGTTAGCCGGAAGGTGCGAATACAAATATTATTTTCTTACGATGTCAAGAAGGTATTTAAAAATACATTTATTTTTTATGCATTTTCCCCCATTTTTCCCTTTTATACACGTATTCCTTCACATTAAAAAATACCTAAAAATAGAAAGTTGTTAAATCTGGCAATTTCATAAAGCTCAAATAAAACCATAGGCACAGTAATTTGTATAATGTAGAATCACTATACGCAAGCGAAGTGATGACGTCACTGTCTGTCCATGGAGCCATGTAAAAGATTTTCTATGTTAATTGTTCATTGAGTATTTTGTAAAAAAATATTAAAAAATAACGGAAATTATCTGCCGATTTTAATTCCGATATTTGGGTATCTATATCTATATCTATATCATTATATAAAGCGCAAAAAATTGTTTGTTTGTGGAGGGTAATCTCTGAAACTACTGAACCGATTTAAAAAATTCTTTCACTGACCGAAAGCTACAGTATGCCATATTGTTATAGGCTATATTTAATTTTGATAAAATAAATTTTAGTTTAAAATCTGAGCATTTTAATTAAAATCCCCATAGAAGCCGTAATAGAAATGGAAATAATGAAATATTAAAAAAAAATTAGCTGCTGCCAACATAAAAGAAACATTTACATATTCATTTCGTTTTTAAAATATCTTGACGTGAAAAGAAAAGAAATATATTTGCACGTGCATTAAATTGAAATTCATATAAAGCTTTTTTAATTGTTAAACTTACGCGTTAAATCTGACGTCATTATAGAATTAAAAGTGTTTATTTTTCTAATAATATAATTTGATATGATATGATATAATATCTAAGCATCAATGTTTAAACCACGGAGTCTTTATTACTCCGTGGTTTAAACTGATGTGTGTAAACCACGGAGTAATAAGACAGGAGAAGAAGGTAACGCTGAAATTTTGTGATGTTATTTTATAATGTTTACAGAGGGCGCCAGCGTGCAATCCTTCCTTCTCTCCAGCTTCCGCAATGTTATTCAATGGGGAAATGTCTCGTTTTAATTATTTTTTTAAAAATAATATCAAGCTGAAAAAATTTCGATTGAAAGCAAATTTCATTAAATAGAGTATTCTAACCAATATGTTTTTTTTAAGAGCCATTTTATACTAATTTTACTTTGAAAGAGAACTTTTAAAAAATGACGATCCTTATGAACCGAAGCTAGCTAAAACAGACAATTGGGAGGAAGGAGAATGGATGTAATTTTGTAAAGAAAAAAAAAATAAACTTACTTTAGGAGCAGAAAACACGAACTCGAACTTTATTTTTCTCCTAGGGCTTTTTTTTTTTCTTCTTATCACTATCATAGCCTGTTTTACAACTAGGAACGAAGCATTTATTTGAAACATATGAATTATGCAGTTTTAAGAACTTACAAAGAAATTAAATTGCTTAAAATAAAAAATTTTAAATGTACTCCAGCAAAATTCTATTGAAAACAACAGTACATCCGCGCCGAGGTAGGGAGGAATGACAAGTGGCGCCCTCAATATTTACCAAAAATTTAGATCACAGTTTCGTAGCTTTCTCCCATTGGACCTTCAACTCCTATTAATATTACTCCGTGGTGTAAACGAAATTGGAATTTAAAAATAAATAAATAAATAAAATAAAATAAAATAAGAGATTCTATTTTATAATATTATTTATTTTAATTTATAATTGTTGCCAAAAAGATTTACGAATTAATTTATTTTTAGACATATAATAAAATATATTTTCACGCGAACAATAATATAAAAAGTGAACTGGATTTTTTGTAAAAAAATAATAAAGATCGAGGAAAATTATTTCCCCATTTTAATCCCCATATTTGGATATAGATATGTATTAGTTATCATGTGCATCCGTTAGATTAAATTGTTTTTGTTGCAAAATTGATAAAATTGGAATTTTAAATTTCAAAACTCTAGAAAAAAAAAAATGGCAAATTTCCATATTCGATTGAAAACATAAACATTTCATTTCAAAGGATGATATTTACACAATAAACATCCAACTAATAAACTAATTAAAAGGGAAAGGATAAATATTTTATCATAATTTGAAGTCAAATTTGTTTTCAAATGTCTAAATAAAGTATCTGATATAATATACTAATATGTTGCAGCGGAATAGATTTGATATCCGTCATCCTTGGCAGAAAAAAAAAATATCGCCAAATTATCTGGCGAATATAATTTAATTCCTTTCAAAAATCATGGTTATTTTAAAAACATACATTAAGAGTGCAACGAATAATATAAAACAATATTTTGTACAATACATATTACAAAAATATACATCTGGCATGTATATTTTCGTATTACGTTTTTGATCGCCAAATACAAAAAACGCCAAGGGTGACAGTTTTGAAATTTAAAATTAAAATTTTGTCAATTTGACAGCAAAATAACTCAATCTAACGCATGCATACAATAACTAATACATATCTATACCCAAATATGAGGATTAAAATCGGGAAATAATTCTTCTAGAATTTTAATAAAAAAAAAAAAAAAAAAAAAAAAAAAATCCAATGAGCGATTAACATGGAAAATCTTTTTCTTGCATCCACGGGCGGTCAGTGATGTCATACTTCGCTTGCGTATTGAGATGTTTAAATTTATTTGGCGACTATTTTTAGCAACTAACAGTTATGGCAAGTAGCTCAATATACATAGCGCATACAGCCATTACTGAAATGTAAATAGCATTTAATTATTTGAGTTACATTATGTTGACTGGAAACCTATTTAATATACCTATGCTCTATAGCTATACTAATATAAAAAAAAAGAAAGGTTTATATGCATATGTAGAGAACGATCGATAGAACTAAAAAGCCGATTGCTTTTTTTTTTTTTTTTTTTTTTTCTTTCAATAATCAAAACTTACACTGTCTCTCTCTAAGTGCTAGAAGCTATAATAAATTTTGGTAAAATAAATTTTTAATTAAAATTTTCAATATTTTAATTGAAATCAAAGCATAGATTTGATATCTATCGTCATTGGCGATTTTTGTATTTGGCGATCGAAAACGTAATACGAAAATCTGTATATTATCGTAGTAAATACGAGATGTATGTGTTTACTTCAATTACCCTACTACCGTAGGTAGTGGAAGTTTTGTATAGGTTTTGGCAATTGGTCAGTGTGTGTGTATATGTGCACGTGTGTGTGTAATCTTCTGGCTGTCATTTCTCCAAAACTAATAAAAATAGAACTACTAAACTTCACAAGAGATTCAGGTCTGGTGTACAGATAAAATTTCCAAATTTTCGTGAAAATTGAAAAACCGGAATTGGGTCATCGAAAACCAGAAATGGGACCCTAAGCCCATATTCAAAAACACCTCTAATGATTTTCTTCAAAGTTGCTATATAAATAATATATTAGATGCCCTTTCGATTGAAAAGTTGCTTAGTTCAGGAAAATTGATAGGCGTACTCTATAAACAGCTCAATTTCAGACTTCGCAAGTGCGTTCCTTTAAAAACGCCTGTACGGATTTTTTCCAAACTCGCCATGTTAACTTCCTATTAAATATCCTTTTGTATGTAATTATTGTTTTTAGGTCAATAATTGAGTATGTTAAGTTTTGGTAAAAGTTGGTATCTCAAAAACGGCTCTAACGTATTCTTGAAAATTTTTTCTTTAATCCAATTTAGATAACCTTTCTCAAGTATTACGTGCTTATTACAGGAATATTAACGGTCATCCTGATTAGGTAGTTCAGTTTTAGATCTCGGAAATTCGTGTTTAAAAAAATAACTATCTATTTTTTAACTCGCTATGCAAACTCTGTTGTATGTGTCTTTATACGTGTATCAAGTTTCTCTTACTCGAAAATCTCAAAAAATGCAAGTAATATCTCCAAAAAATTGTATATATTACGTGTAATAGTGGGTAATGGAAGTCGTGTGGTTGTTTCACACCAGATTCTGTAATAGTATATATTGTACGAATATTGTTTCATATTATTGATTTCTCCTTTAATATACATTATTAAAATAATAATCAATTATGGAAAAAATTAAATATATTTGCGAAATGAAAAAATAAATAATAATTAAAGCTATTATGACGTCAATTTTATCAAAAACATTTTCATGTCATAGGTTTATTTTTCAAAATTTTTTATTCATGAGTAAAGAAATGTTTCTTTTTATGAAATAAATAAATAAATAAATAAATAGCATTAAGTAAAAATTGCCAACATTTAACAACTAATTAAAAAAAAAATAATTGTAAAATTATATTTTGACTTTCCAGTTAATAATATTGCCTGACTATAACATATAAACTGATATATTTCTTGATTTTTTACATATCAATCCATCTTTAACTAAAATTTGTTCATCAGTGCGAAGCCGGACGGGTCAGCTAGTCATTATATAAAGCGCAAAAAATTGTATGTTTGTGGAGGGTAATCTCTGAAACTACTGAACCGATTTTAAAACTTCTTTCACTGACCAAAAGCTACAGTATGCCTGATTGTTATAGGCTATATTTAATTTTGGTAAAATAAATTTTAGTTTAAAATCTGAGCATTTTAATTAAAATCCCCATAGAAGCCGTAATAGAAATGGAAATAATGAAATATTAAAAAAATTAGCTGCTGCCAACATAAAAGAAACATTTACATATTCATTTCGTTTTTAAAATATCTTGACGTGAAAAGAAAAGAAATATATTTGCACGTGCATTAAATTGAAATTCATATAAAGCTTTTTTAATTGTTAAAATTACACGTTAAATCTGACGTCATTATAGAATTAAAAGTGTTTATTTTTCTAATAATTTAATTTGATATGATATGATATAATATAATGATCTAAGCATCAATGTTTAAAACATGGAGTCTTTATTACTCCGTGGTTTAAATAAAATAAGAAATTCTATTTTATAATATTATTTATTTTAATTTATAATTGTTGCCAAAAAGATTTACGAATTAATTTATTTTTAGACATATAATAAAATATATTTTCACGCGAACAATAATATAAAAAGTGAACTGGATTTTTTGTAAAAAAATAATAAAGATCGAGGAAAATTATTTCCCCATTTTAATCCCCATATTTGGATATAGATAGGTATTAGTTATCATGTGCATCCGTTAGATTAAATTGTTTTTGTTGTAAAATTGATAAAATTGGAATTTTAAATTTCAAAACTCTAGAAAAAGAAAAATGGCAAATTTCCATATTCGATTGAAAACATAAACATTTCATTTCAAAGGATGATATTTACACAATAAACATCCAACTAATAAACTAACTAAAAGGGAAAGGATAAATATTCTATCATAATTTGAAGTCAAATTTGTTTTCAAATGTCTAAATAAAGTATCTGATATAATATACTAATATGTTGCAGCGGAATAGATTTCATATCCGTCATCCTTGGCAGAAAAAAAAAAGTATCGCCAAATTATCTGGCGAATATAATTTAATTCCTTTCAAAAATCATGGTTATTTAAAAAACTTACATTAAGAGTGTAACGAATAATATGAAACAATATTTCGTACAATACATATTACGAAAATATACATCTGGCATGTATATTTTCGTATTACTTTTTGATCGCCAAATACAAAAAACGCCAAGGGTGACAGTTTTGAAATTTAAAATTAAAATTTTGTCAATTTGACAGCAAAATAACTCAATCTAACGCATGCATACAATAACTAATACATATCTATACCCAAATATGAGGATTAAAATCGGGAAATAATTCTTCTAGAATTTTAATTAAAAAAAAAAAAAATCCAATGAGCGATTAACATGGAAAATCTTTTTCTTGCATCCATGGGCGGTCAGTGATGTCACACTTCGCTTGCGTATTGAGATGTTTAAATTTATCTGGCGACTATTTTTAGCAACTAACAGTTATGGCAAGTAGCTCAATATACATAGCGCATACAGCCATTACTGAAATGTAAATAGCATTTAATTATTTGAGTTACATTATGTTGATTGGAAACCTATTTAATATACCTATGCTCTATAGCTATACTAATATAAAAAGAAGAAAGGTTTATATGCATATGTAGAGAACGATCGATAGAACTAAAAAGCCGATTGCTTTTTTTTTTTTTTTTTTTTTTTTTCTTTCAATAATCAAAAGTTACACTGTCTCTCTCTAAGTGCTAGAAGCTATAATAAATTTTGGTAAAATAAATTTCTAATTAAAATTTCAATATTTTAATTGAAAACAAAGCATAGATTTGATATCTATCGTCATTGGAGATTTTTGTATTTGGCGATCGAAAACGTAATACGAAAATCTGTATATTATCGTAGTAAATACGAGATGTATGTGTTTACTTCAATTACCCTACTACCGTAGGTAGTGGAAGTATTGTATAGGTTTTGGCAATTGGTCAGTGTGTGTGTATATGTGCAGGTGTGTGTGTAATCTTCTGGCTGTCATATCTCCAAAACTAATAAAAATAGAACTACTAAACTTCACAAGTGATTCAGGTCTGGTGTACAGATAAATTTTCCAAATTTTCCTGAAAATTGAAAAACCGGAATTGGGTCATCGAAAACCAGAAATGGGACCGTAAGCCCATATTCAAAAACACCTCTAATGATTTTCTTCAAAGTTGCTGTATAAATAATATATTAGATGCCCTTTCGATTGAAAAGTTGCTTAGTTCAGGAAAATTGATAGGCGTCCTCTATAAACAGCTCAATTTCAGACTTCGCAAGTGCGTTCCTTTAAAAACGCCTGTACGGATTTTTTTCAAACTCGCCATGTTAACTTCCTATTAAATATCCTTTTGTATGTAATTATTGTTTTTAGGTCAATAATTGAGTATGCTAAGTTTTGGTAAAAGTTGGTATCTCAAAAACGGCTCTAACGTATTCTTGAAAATTTTTTCTTTAATCCAATTTAGATAACCTTTCTCAAGTATTACGTGCTTATTACAGGAATATTAACGGTCATCCTGATTAGGTAGTTCAATTTTAGATCTCGGAAATTTGTGTTTAAAAAAATAACTATCTATTTTTTTTCCCCTTATTTTTTAACTCGCTATGCAAACTCTGTTGTATGTTTCTTTATACGTGTATCAAGTTTCTCTTACTCGAAAATCTCAAAAAAATGCAAGTAATATCTCCAAAAAATTGTATATATTACGTGTAATAGTGGGTAATGGAAGTCGTGTGGTTGTTTCACACCAGATTCTGTAATAGTATATATTGTACGAATATTGTTTCATATTATTGATTTCTCCTTTAATATACATTATTAAAATAATAATCAATTATGGAAATAATTAAATATATTTGCGAAATGAACAAATAAATAATAATTAAAGCTATTATGACGTCAATTTTATCAAAAACATTTTCATGTCATAGGTTTATTTTTCAATATTTTTTATTCATGAGTAAAGAAATGTTTCTTTTTATGAAATAAATAAATAAATAAATAAATAAATAGCATTAAGTAAAAATTGCCAACATTTAACAACTAATTAAAAAAAATAATTGTAAAATTATATTTTGACTTTCCAGTTAATAATATTGCCTGACTATAACATATAAACTGATATATTTCTTGATTTTTTACATATCAATCCATCTTTAACTAAAATTTGTTCATCAGTGCGAAGCCGGACGGGTCAGCTAGTCATTATATAAAGCGCAAAAAATTGTTTGTTTGTGGAGGGTAATCTCTGAAACTACTGAACCTATTTAAAAACTTCTTTCACTGACCGAAAGCTACAGTATGCCATATTGTTATAGGCTATATTTAATTTTGATAAAATAAATTTTAGTTTAAAATCTGAGCATTTTAATTAAAATCCCCATAGAAGCCGTAATAGAAATGGAAATAATGAAATATTAAAAAAATTAGCTGCTGCCAACATAAAAGAAACATTTACATATTCATTTCGTTTTTAAAATATCTTGACGTGAAAAGAAAAGAAATATATTTGCACGTGCATTAAATTGAAATTCATATAAAGCTTTTTTAATTGTTAAACTTACACGTTAAATCTGACGTCATTATAGAATTAAAAGTGTTTATTTTTCTAATAATTTAATTTTCTATGATATGATATAATCACGGAGTAAAAAGAATATAATATAATGATCTAAGCATCAATGTTTAAACCACGGAGTCTTTATTACTCCGTGGTTTAAACTGATGTGTGTAAACGAAATTGGAATTTAAAAATAAATAAATGAATAAAATAAAATAAAATAAGAAATTCTATTTTATAATTTATTTTAATTTATAATTGTTGCCAAAAAGATTTACGAATTAATTTATTTTTAGACATATAATAAAATATATTTTCACGCGAACAATAATATAAAAAGTGAACTGGATTTTTTGTAAAAAAAATAATAAAGATCGAGGAAAATTATTTTCCCATTTTAATCCCCATATTTGGATATAGATATGTATTAGTTATCATGTGCATCCGTTAGATTAAATTGTTTCTGTTGTAAAATTGATAAAATTGGAATTTTAAATTTCAAAACTCTAGAAAAAAAAATGGCAAATTTCCATATTCGATTGAAAACATAAACATTTCATTTCAAAGGATGATATTTACACAATAAACATCCAACTAATAAACTAATTAAAAGGGAAAGGATAAATATTCTATCATAATTTGAAGTCAAATTTGTTTTCAAATGTCTAAATAAAGTATCCGATATAATATACTAATATGTTGCAGCGGAATAGATTTGATATCCGTCATCCTTGGCAGAAAAAAAAAAATATCGCCAAATTATCTGGCGAATATAATTTAATTCCTTTCAAAAATCATGGTTATTTTAAAAACTTACATTAAGAGTGTAACGAATAATATGAAACAATATTTCGTACAATACATATTACGAAAATATACATCTGGCATGTATATTTTCGTATTACTTTTTGATCGCCAAATACAAAAAACGCCAAGGGTGACAGTTTTGAAATTTAAAATTAAAATTTTGTCAATTTGACAGCAAAATAACTCAATCTAACGCATGCATACAATAACTAATACATATCTATACCCAAATATGAGGATTAAAATCGGGAAATAATTCTTCTAGAATTTTAATAAAAAAAAAAAAAAAAATCCAATGAGCGATTAACATGGAAAATCTTTTTCTTGCATCCATGGGCGGTCAGTGATGTCACACTTCGCTTGCGTATTGAGATGTTTAAATTTATTTGGCGACTATTTTTAGCAACTAACAGTTATGGCAAGTAGCTCAATATACGTAGCGCATACAGCCATTACTGAAATGTAAATAGCATTTAATTTTTTGAGTTACATTATGTTGATTGGAAACCTATTTAATATACCTATGCTCTATAGCTATACTAATATAAAAAGAAGAAAGGTTTATATGCATATGTAGAGAACGATCGCTAGAACTAAAAAGCCGATTACTTTTTTTTTTTTTCTTTCAATAATCTAAAGTTACACTGTCTCTCTCTAAGTGCTAGAAGCTATAATAAATTTTGGTAAAATAAATTTTTAATTAAAAGTTTCAATATTTTAATTGAAAACAAAGCATAGATTTGATATCTATCGTCATTGGCGATTTTTGTATTTGGCGATCGAAAACGTAATACGAAAATCTGTATATTATCGTAGTAAATACGAGATGTATGTGTTTACTTCAATTACCCTACTACCGTAGGTAGTGGAAGTATTGTATAGGTTTTGGCAATTGGTCAGTGTGTGTGTATATGTGCACGTGTGTGTGTAATCTTCTGGCTGTCATATCTCCAAAACTCATAAAAATAGAACTACTAAACTTCACAAGTGATTCAGGTCTGGTGTACAGATAAATTTTCCAAATTTTCGTAAAAATTGAAAAACCGAAATTGGGTCATCGCAAACCAGAAATGGGGCCGTAAGCCCATATTCAAAAACACCTCTAATGATTTTCTTCAAAGTTGCAGTATAAATAATATATTAGATGCCCTTTCGATTGAAAAGCTGCTTAGTTCAGGAAAATTGATAGGCGTCCTCTATAAACAGCTCAATTTCAGACTTCGCAAGTGCGTTCCTTTAAAAACGCCTGTACGGATTTTTTTCAAACTCGCCATGTTAACTTCCTATTAAATATCCTTTTGTATGTAATTATTGTTTTTAGGTCAATAATTGGGTGTGCTAAGTTTTGGTAAAAGTTGGTATCTCAAAAACGGCTCTAACGTATTCTTGAAAATTTTTTCTTTAATCCAATTTAGATAACCTTTCTCAAGTATTACGTGCTTATTACAGGAATATTAACGGTCATCCTGATTAGGTAGTTCAGTTTTAGATCTCGGAAATTCGTGTTTAAAAAAATAACTATCTATTTTTTTCCCCTTATTTTTTAACCCGCTATGCAAACTCTGTTGTATGTGTCTTTATACGTGTATCAAGTTTCTCTTACTCGAAAATCTCAAAAAATGCAAGTAATATCTCCAAAAAATTGTATATATTACGTGTAATAGTGGGTAATGGAAGTCGTGTGGTTGTTTCACACCAGATTCTGTAATAGTATATATTGTACGAATATTGTTTCATATTATTGATTTCTCCTTTAATATACATTATTAAAATAATAATCAATTATGGAAATAATTAAATATATTTGCGAAATGAACAAATAAATAATAATTAAAGCTATTATGACGTCAGTTTTATCAAAAACATTTTCATGTCATAGGTTTATTTTTCAATATTTTTTATTCATGAGTAAAGAAATGTTTCTTTTTATGAAATAAATAAATAAATAAATAAATAGCATCAAGTAAAAATTGCCAACATTTAACAACTAATTAAAAAAAATAATTGTAAAATTATATTTTAACTTTCCAGTTAATAATATTGCCTGACTATAACATATAAACTGATATATTTCTTGATTTTTTACATATCAATCCATCTTTAACTAAAATTTGTTCATCAGTGCGAAGCCGGACGGGTCAGCTAGTAGTTATATATAAGTTACTGTCTACATGTGTTTGATTGAGTTATTTTTTCTGTAAAATTGATAAAATTTTAATTTAAAATCACAAAATTCCAGAAAAAAAAATGGCAAACTTCCAGTTTCGAATGTAAACATAAACATTTCATTTCAAAGGGTGATATACTAAATAAAATAATATACTAAATAAAAGGAATACTAAATATACTAAATAAAAGGAAAATGGATTTGTTACTAACTGCTGCATGTATAAGTAGACAATACGGAAAAAATTCCGATTTCCGTTTTTGTGCTGAATTTACATGTTTTGAGCTTTCTTTACGTTTCAATTCACTGAAATTGGCTACTTATTTTTTAAAAAAGTGTCTTTATTGCTAGCTTTTGTGGGTAGAAGAAGCAAGTCGAAGATACATAAAAACTTTTGATTTCCGGTTTTCGATGAATTTACACGTTTTGAGATTTCCTTGCATTTTAATTAAGTGAAATTAGTGAAATTGACTACTTATTTTTATTTTTTAAAAAGTGGATTTATTATTCTTTCCTCTGCATATATAAGTAGAAAATATAAGATTCAGAAATGTTTTAGATTTTCGGTTTTCGATAAAGTTACACGTTTTGAAATTTCCCGAACTCAATTCGACCGTTTTTGAAAAATATCTTTTTTTGCTTCTTTTTGTTCAAACACTGTACTTTATGAACCAATCGAATTAATTTAACAGAATTTGATACTTGGTTGGGCCTTGGTCTGACATGGTACCTATTAGCTTCTGGGCTGTATCACACAACAAGGGGCGTTTTTACGTTGCGATTTTCTCTCATTTCAGGAAAGGCTAACATCTACAGAGAGAAATAGTTATATTAAGTAAAACTCTGCTGATTCAGTTAGAATGAATATTGGCAAACAATTGCCGCAGCTGTGTTGCAATTGCATTCCGTATAGGACAAGGCAATAACTTTGCTTTGCCTCGCTTTGCAAAAAAAAAAAAAAAAAAATGGTCGAGTTTCGACCACTGGGCGATACTAGTTATTATTATTTTATCAAAAAAGAAAATTATTTATTATAAATAATTGCAGATGAGCTGACGGTAATCCAATTTCTTTTAGATTTTTTACATCCAAAACATTTTTAAAAAATGGCATAAATTTAGTCATTAATGAAAAATAAAGCAAGCTACGTAATAATACATATTTTAGTTTAATGTTGGCTGGTTCAACATGAAAATAAATAAATACATGTATATATATATATATATATATATATATACATATATATTTGTGTGTGTGTGTGAAATATATTTCAAAAACAAAATTTTATTTAAACTTCAGTTTGTGATTCATCCAATCTTATTGTAATACCATATGAAAGGAAAAAAATCTAAATTAAATTTGTTTCTTTTAAAAGAAGACCAGATATTATTTTCCTTTTATAAATAAACAAAGAATTTCCTTATCTATGGAGAGGAAATGTAATCAATATTCTTTTAATATAGATCAAATCACAATATTTGTTAACAAATATAAAAAATACCCAATACCCTAAGAGGTAAATATAAAGAAAACATATATATATATATATATATATATATGTATGTATATATATATAAGAAATGAAGGAAAGTCTATGTACAAACAAATTGTCTCAAGCGGAATTTTTGTTGCATTAAAAGCATTTGCAAAGTCAGTCTTTTATTCTGGGAAGGTATAGACAAGGTTGATTAAAATGCATACGTCTCCATTTTCAAATTCAATGGTTTTATCTATATTAATAAAACCAGAGTTTTGTCTATAAATTTGTTGGAATCGAAAAATTTTGCGATATCTTCACGTTTTACACCCCATGAAAGCCGAAAATGACTTCAGAAAATTTTGCCTGTGTGTGTGTGTGTGTGTGTGTGTGTGTCATCGTGTCCGAATGTCGCTTTTTTTGTCCGGGCATCACTTGAGAACGGCTGGACGGAATTCAACGGCGCTTGGCAGAAATTTAGGTCTTCACCCAACTTAAAATTATATCTATCAACTTTTCAGAAATTCTCCCCCGTTCCCCCCCCCTAGGGGGAAAAAGACTAAAACACGTTTGTCCGGGCATCACTCGAGAACGGCTGGACGGAATTCAACGTCGCTTGGCAGAAACTTAGGTCTTCATCCAACTTGAAATTATATCTATAGAAATTTTCAAAATTATGATTAGTGTTTAAATTGTGGGTAAAAAACGCCTGCGCATGCGCCATAAATATTTTTTCACTAAAATGCTTTGAATGGAAAAATAAAATATAAAAATAATTTTTCAAGTTAAAGACTTTTGTATTCGCGTGATTCGCACTACAAGTTTTGAAAAGATTGAAATGAAGTGTTGCCATCTAATTTTCGTACTTTAGTTAATTTTGAAAAATCTAATTATCGTATCGAAAAACAGTTTACACCCCAAGATTCAGAAAAATCACCTCTTTCATTTGGTACTGAATTTGTAACAATAAGTCTGATATTTCTAATTTATTTTTCATTTTATCCGTTTTTCCGTTGCCACTTAAATTTCATAATTTAGTTATTTTTTAAAAATCTAATTGTCGCAACGAAAAACTGTTTGAACCCCTGGATTCAGCAAAATCGCCCCTTTCATTCGGTATCAAATTTATAAATATAGGTCTGATATTTCGAATTTATTTTACCCTTTTTCCGTTTTCAAACCAGATTCGATATGCAACAGCTTTAGTATTGGATTCCTTTGGCAAAATTTGAAATTCGGAACCGAAGTAGCTCGGACGTTTCTCGCCAAGATCTTTAATTGCACAATTGAGATAGCCAATTCAGTTCATCGCAGAAATGGCTTAAAATATTTAAAGTCACCAAAGGGTTCCCATACTAAAGCTGTGCGTTTTGTATTTATTTATTTATAATAATTTCTATTAAAGACTTCTGTGGTCACGAAATTTGGTGCGTAAATTGTTTGTTTGCATCCGGCACTTATTGTAACTGGATTTCACGAAATTCGAAATTCACCCCCCCCCCCCCCCCACACACACACACACCTTCTCGGAGTCGGAGGGCAATAAACGGTATAACTTTAGTATAACTCCACAGCTGAATTTGCCGATTTTTCTTTGGCGCCGTTTTGAAGGATAACGATGTCGTTCTGGACTGTTTGCGATATAATATGCTGCCTAATATGTTGTTTATTTTGGATTTTTGATCTTATGATTTAGATTATGATTTTATGATTTAGATTAGGATTTATCATTTATCATATATGATTTATGATTTAGCCATAAGCGCCAACAAAAAAAATCGCCAAATATCGTTGTGGGGTTATACTGAAGTTGATCCCAATAAACATGTGTAAAAACATGTTTTTCCGTTTGAATTCGCTTTGAATTATCTTAGAATGGCGAATTTTTGTGCGCGGATATTTATTAAGTGTACGCATTATGTACATTAGTGGGATTTTGCAAAACTTTGAACTCATCCGCTGAGGAAGGGGAAGTAAGAAGTGTGTTCCGAAGGCAGTGGGGACCAAGACTGGATATTGATTAAGTGTACGCATTATGTACATTAGTGTGATTTTGCAAAACTTCGAACTCACCGCTGAGGAAGGGGAAGTAAAAAGTGAGTAAGTTGTGCCGAAGATAGTGGAGACCCAGAGTCCTTAATTTGCGAGCGAGAAAACCTCTACCAATCACAGCGAGAACTTAGGTTATTAATAAAGATATGGTATTTTGAGACTTCATTTAAGTTTACTGTCCAACGAAGCGGGCAAAGCCTGCTAGTATTTATATATATATATATAAAATTTACTACACAAAATATGCTTTTAGTTTATAAAAAAAGTAATAATAACTAATTGTATATATATATATATATATATATATATATATATATATATATATATATATATATATATATAACTCATATTTATATATATATATATATATATATTTACTCATATTTATATATGTATATATATATATATATATATTTACTCATATTTATATGAGTTATATATATATATATATATATAACTCATATCTATATTAATAAAATCAGACTTTTGTCTGTAAATTTGTCGGAATCGAAAAATTTTGCGATATCTTCACGTTTCACACCCCATGAAAGCCGAAAATGACTTCAGAAAATTTTGCCTGTGTGTGTGTGTGTCATCGTGTCCGTATGTCGCTTTTTTTGTCCGGGCATCACTCGAGAACGGCTGGACGGAATTCAACGGCGCTTGGCAGGGATTTAGGTATTCACCCAACTTAAAATTATATCCATCAACCTTTCAGAAATTCTCCCCCGTTCCCCCTGGGGGGTAAAAGACTAAAACACGTTTGTCCGGGCATCACTCGAGAACGGCTGGACGGAATTCAACGGCGCTTGGCAGAAACTTAGGTCTTCACCCAACTTAAAATTATATCTATAGAAATTTTCAAAATTCTGATTAGTGTTTAAATTGTGGGTAAAAAACGCCTGCGCATGCGCCTTAATATTTTTTTCACTAAAACGCTTTGAATGGAAAAATAAATTTTTAAGAAAAAGACTTTTTTTATTCGCGTGATTCTCACTACAAATTATGAAAAGGTTGAAATGGAGTTTTGCCATCTGAGTTTCATACTTTAGTTAATTTTAAAACATCTAAATGTCGTATCGAAATACTGTTTACACCCCAGGATTCAGAAAAATCACCTCTTTCATTTGATACTGAATTTGTAACGATAGGTCTGATACTTGTAATTTATTTTTCCCTTTTTCCGCTTTTCCGTTGCCACTTAAATTTCATGCTTTAGTTATTTTTTAAAAATCTAATTGTCGCATCGAAAAACTGTTTGCACCCCTAGATTCAGAAAAATCACCCCTTTCATTTGGTATCAAATTTATAAATATAGGTCTGATATTTCTAATTTATTTTACCCTTTTTTCCGTTTTCAACGCGGATTAGGTAAAAGGTGTTATATTTATATATAGGCATTTATATATATTTTTATTTTCTAGAAATAAAATAAAATATTTTTAATTTCACGCGAATAATAATAAAAATTAGAGAGAAAAATACCTACAAAAGTTGGTGATTTTTTTTTTTTTTTTTTTTTTTTTTTTTAATGAGGAATTTGCACGTGGATAAATATTTTCATTGAGATATTTGGCATTAGTTTAATATTTTTATTTAATTAAGCAGTACTTTTCTTTCCAGCAGTAAAACAAAATTCTTTGTTGTTATTATGTACCTTATGAGGTTTTTTTTATGTTCTCCCTTAATTGTAAATGATTATAATTTGGATTTTATTAAGATTTTTTATTTTTATTTTGTAAATATCAGAAAATAGTTCTTATTTTATTTTATTTTATTTATTTATTTATTTAGTGTATGGAACAGCTTTAGTATTGGATCCCTTTGGCAAAATTTGAAATTCGGAACCGAAGTAGCTCGGACGTTTCTCGCCAAGATCTTTGATTGCACAATTGGGATAGCCAATTCAGTTCATCGCAAAAATGGCTTAAAATATTTAAAGTCACCAAAGGGTTCCCATACTAAAGCTGTGCGTTTTGTACTTATTTATTTATATTTTCTATTAAAGACTTCTGTGGTCACGAAATTTGGTGCGTAAATTGTTTGTTTGCATCCGGCACTTATTGTAACTGGATTTCACGAAATTTGAAATCCCCCCCCCCTTCTCGGAGTCGGAGGGCAATAAACGGTATAACTTCAGTATAACCCCACAGCTGAATTTGGCGATTTTTCTTTGGCGTCGTTTTGAAGGATAACGATGTCGTTCTGGACTGTTTGCGATATAATATGGCAGCCTAATATGTTGCTCATTTTGGATTTATGATTTAGATTATGATTTTATCATTTATCATATATGATTTATGATTTTTAGATTTATGATTTAGCCATAATCGCCAACAAAAAGATCGCCAAATATCGTTGTGGGGTTATACTGAAGTCGTTCCCAATAAACATGTGTAAAAACATGTTTTTCCGTTTGAATTCGCTTTGAATTATCTTAGAATGGCGAATTTTGGTGTGCGGATATTGATTAAGTGTACGCATTATGTACATTAGTGGGATTTTGCAAAACTTCGAACTCACCCACTGAGGAAGGGGAAGTAACAAGTGGGTAAGTTGTGCCTAAGGCAGTGGGGACCCAGACTGTATATTGATTAAATGTACGCATTATGTACATTAGTGTGATTTTGCAAAACTTCGAACTCACCCGCTGAGGAAGGGGAAGTAAGAAGTGGGTAAGTTGTGCCGAAGACAGTGGAGACCTAGACTCCTCACTTTGCGAGCGAGAAAACCTCTACCAATCACAGCGAGAACTTAGGTTATTAATAAAAATATGGGATTTTGACAACTCATTTAAGTTTAATGTCCAGCGAAGCGGGCAAAGCCTGCTAGTAACTCATATTTGCATTTCGTTTTTAAATTCATAATCTTTAAATACATTGTTAAAATAAGTGTTAAATGATAGATTTTTTTTTTTTTTTTTTTTTTTTTTTTTTTGTAAATTCAATACGTAATTCTTTTTTGGATTGTTATAACCTGGAATTATGAAATAAACGTAATAAAAAATTAATAATTTTGATTGCAATAGGGACATATTAGTTTTATATATTAGTTTTTCCCAACTAATATATGGTTGACCATGTAACATTTTTCTAGAAAGCAGCTTAAATTACAATGTAAAAAAAAAAAAAAAAAAAAAAAAAGGTGTAAGAATACACTGCATTATTGAGGGAATTTATTTTTCTTAACCATCTTGAGATGTTATCAGCTATAGCTGTGTAACAGAGGCATACAGCGGAATGTTGCGCAGTTGGAACTGGTAACATATTTCTACATGGTTGTGGCAAGTAAACTGCCTCAATATATATATATATACACATATATATATATATATATATATATATATATATATATTGATTTAAAAAAAAAAAAAAAAAAAAAAAAAATGGAATAATCGCTTTCGCCTTTTTCAACACATAGAAGAAATTCGGTTTACTCGGAAATGGACATAACGATTTTGATGAAAGGTAGGGTTTAGTGATTTTTCGTGTAAATAAACGACTATGCAGAGTATGTATTTAGTTTATAAAAAATAAAAATAAGATTCACTATACAAAATATGCATTTAGTTTATATATATATATATATATATATGTATATATATATAACAATTATGAAACTTTTTGTTATTTAACTCATATTTATACTACACTTTTAAATTCATATTCTTTAAAGATATTGTTAAAAGTGTTTGATAAGTGCGATTTGTGGACCGAAATCGCTTCAAAAAAGTATATTTTTGTTTTTGCATATTTTTAATCTATATATATTGAAGAATTGAAATATGCATTTTTCCTTTCTAGAAAAGGTTTTTTTATATAGATTTTTATCATGAGAAACTAAGCTGTCAGAAAAACAAATTTCAGATGTTATCAGTAGAAAAAAAGAATAAATTTCAATTAAATTATAGTTATTTTTTATTTATTACACAATTTAAAAAAGTAAAATATATAAAACTTAAGAAAATATAAGGCACTAAGGCACGTACTAGGCGAGTCGTATTAATCCTGGACGATATATTTAACATCCCAGCCCGCCCGTTCCCGCTCTTCGATGTCTTTTTCTAGTCAATTTTGTCCTTCTATTACTTCCGGTGTGAGACTTTTTTTTTTTTTTTTTTTTTTTAAACACACTTGACATTGTGAGTTTTTTTGGTTTTCTTCCCATGCTATTTCTATGGGTTTTTTAGTTTTTTTCCCCTCTTTTCCTACATTCTGAAGTGGCGGTGGATGTACTTTGGAAATGTGGTTTAGTATGATAGAGCTCGAAACATGATTCAAGGGAAAGTCCAGCTTCACAGTATTTGCACCAGGTTCTTGTTTCTTTGCGAATCTGATAAATCATTAGGAATATACACTCTGTCAGTCGCTAAACGTTTACTAGAAGCCATTTCTGATTTAAAAAAGGCGGCAAATATAGTATACTGAAGTTAGAGCGGTAAATATAAAGTACCTTCAAACGCCCCAATTTAGTGGACGACAAAAGACATATGTTAATGACCTAAATTAAACGTTTAATACTGTATACAATTTATGTCTCTGGTTAAACGGTGAAATAATAGGATGCACTCCTTAATAAAGAAAAAAAAAACACATGCCCGTGAAAATCGCGGGATGAACAGCCAGATTGTTAAAATAACTAATGAAAGCGTTTCTTAGAAAATCACATAATCAAGTTGAGAATTTTCTTTCTTAATCGAAACGTACCAGTATCTTAAATTTCAAAACGCATATTCTTTTTTTAAATCGTGATTATATGCAAAATATATTTAATCACATAACTATAACAATGTAAATTAATATTAATTGTAAAAATAAAATGTCACGTACATCCGATTCAAACAAAAATAATGACGTCATACTTGAGAATCGATTAGCGTTAGTTTTCGCACTTACATATTCTAATTCTGAAAACTGGAGATTCCACTTTTTTTTTTTTTTTTTTTTTTTTTTTTTCTATATGACGGAGAAGTTTCATCTCTGCAAAATTTTGAAGATATAAATTGGTTATTAACAGAGCTATGTGACCAGATGTAAAATTGTATTCTTAATCCATTTAGTGGGGGAATTAAGAAATCCCTTCATAGCACGCTCTTATTCTATATATTCTAGGATCTAAACCAACTTCGAATCAGTGTTTCAGGTAAGATTTTACTCTAAGTGCTGAGGAAACTGTATATGGAAACTTACCTATAAAAATAATGGTAAAAAGTTTTGTTATAATAATGATTATTATTAATTACTGTATTAAAAAAAAAACAAATGCTTTAAAGTTATCAAAAATAAATTGTATGGCCTTTAAAAGTTAGTATTATTATTATTTTCTTTTTTAGTGATTTATTAAAAAATATTACTGCATCATACATTTTACATTTTAAATTTATATATATATAATTTTTTGTAATTCGCTCGCAGACAATAAGATGGCGCCAATTTGCCCGCAAGAGATAGACACGATTAATGATGTGAAGCGTGCATCGCAACTAATGACTTACATTTTGGGAACTTCTTATGAGTTGTAAACATTTCTTAATTGCATTTTGTACTTCGATTAGTATTTTTTTTTTTTTTTTTTTGTAAGATAAAGGGCTTTTTACACCGTTTGTTATCTTTTCTTTGCGCGACGCTCATGAAGCACTTGCACTTTACTATCACGTTTCCGACCCTCACCAACACGTGCCGCCAGGACATGACTTTTCGAAACACCCTGTATAGATACATATATACATATATGTAGAACAAAACTAATTAACATATCTATAGACCATAACTACTTTCGAAACAATTTTATATTTATACTTTAAATTATATTAATACAGGAAAATTATGTATAGATATAATAAGATATTTATTTGTATCATTTAATACTTCTCAGGATTAGAGAATTTCAAGATGAAAAATCGTTAGGGTTTATCCTGATATTCAGAAAAAAATCGCATTCGCTTTCAACCCTTTAACGACTAGTTGCAACATGTGCAAAAAAATCAGTTTTACACGGAAATGGGTATAACGATTTTGATGATAGACAGGGGTTAGTGTTTTATTTTTTTCGCGTAAATAGGTATCCTAATTATATCCTAATTTTCAGAAAATTTCTTGTTCGCTGGCTAACTGCAACATATCCGCATATTCTGGACAATTCACGTTCACTATTAACCATTCCACTGCTAAATGTGGAAAAATATGTTTTTTGTCGAAACTGGGTATAAAGACATTTATAAACGTTTGTGATTTTAAGGAACGTATGACTAAATAATTCGACTTTATATGAATAACAAAATTGACCTTTCAATTGATCTTTATACAATTTTATTACTTATATACACGTTTGTATAGAGTATCACAAATTATTTAGCATTTTAATAATAGCAGATTAGCATATTAATGCACTAGATGAATTATAATTATTTTGCTTGTTGTTTCCTTAATTATTACTTTTTATCTATTAAATGCATCATAATTTATGTAAAGTTAATGTTAGGTAACGTTACTGATTATTAGCAATACTTTGTTTTTTTTCTTTTTCTTTTCGCATTACATCGTTAAATCTATTTTTTGTTATCTTCTTCGTTATAAAATTACGAGAAATTCTTACATACTATAACTCACTATAAATTATCTATATATGTATATTTAAACAAAAAAAATGATAATTAGCATTGTTTGTTAACAAATAATATATTAACTTAATAAAGCTGCATTTTTTACAAAAAAAAAAAAAAAAAAAAAAAAAAAAAAAAAACCTTAATCTATAAACCTAACGCTATTTACATAAATAAAATATACTTTTGAAATAAAGTTACGTTCAAAAACGTTATTTTTCACAAGGATTTTTTTTTTTCCATGACCATGTATGAAGGCAATTCCATCGTATAAAAATATTCGTTTATAAAAAATTTGAAAGTAAAGAAGCATATTTCTTAATGTAAGAAAGAAATGAATGATATTGCTTCTAAACAACTTCAACGAGATGCTTTGCTTAGACCCTGCAGTGTATTTAAAATAAAATCTCCTCATTACGTGTCTGAAAAAAAAAAAAAAAAAAAAAAAAACATATTGCAGTTTAAAAAATAATCTAAAAGTATTTTCAGAGCAATTCGTTTCTTTAAAAAAAAAATAAATAAATAAAATATGAAGCATTAAATGTATTTTCTTTGAGGTTGTTGAAAATTTTATTAGAATAGTATTAGAAAGGTTCAGAATATATATATATATATATATATATATTAATTACCTATTAATGAAAGTTTATTTGTATAAAAAAAGCGACAAAGGCAGCACTAAAAATTATACAAAAATATATAATTTTGAAAATATGTAGAAACTTGAAGACAAGTATGCGTGGTCAACAAGAAGAAAAAATGTTAATAAAAACAAAGAAATAATGAATTATAGTAAAGAAGAACAATTGTAAAAACAATACTACAGGTGAAAAACACCCTTCCGCTTCCTCTGCAGTGGGCTGGAGCAGCAGAACAGACAATAAATTGAATTGAAAAAGGCCTAAAATGTTTCGGAAACATGGAGAAACTAGCATACTCCCAACAAAAATCTATGAAATTCTAAAACAAGATTAAATTACTGGTAAATTATATATAACAATATCTATGCTTTATAAAAGCAACAAAACTAAATTAATTTAAAAGTCCATTACTAAATCAATTTAATAATCCAAAAAATCCAAAAAAATAAATTACCGGCTGTACTGGAGTAATTGGTGCCCATTCCGATATCATGTACTTGTTTATAGATTTTTTATGAAATGTTATGAAAAAGGATATATGTTTTTAAAAATATCTGTAAAATAAACAAATACATGGTATCGGAATGGGCACATATTACTCCAGTACAGCCGCTAATTTATTTTTATTCTTCTATGAATATGCTTATGTTATTAATAACAACAAAAAATAAAACAATTACCGATATATAGATGATATTTTAGTATTAAATGTCAATTCTACAGATATTTTTAAAAACATATATCCTTCCTGTTTAAATTTAAATAAAACTAATAATATAGATGAATGTGTTAATTTCTTAGATATTTTTCTTGATGTTCAACATAATACATTAAATCTGTATTTATATGACAAAAAGAAAGATTTTTCATTTAATATTTACAGCATGCCTCACTTTTACAGCAATTTGCATAAAAAAAAAAATACATTAATATTTTAATTGGTCAACTAAATAGATTTTATAAGATATGCAATAAACATTCAAATTACAATAAACAAGTTTTTAAATTCATTGCTAATCTCTTCTACAATAATAACTATCCATTGAATTTCATAAAGTTTTACACCAATAATTTTAATAAATGTTTGCGATTGTGGTGATAGCCGCGGTAAGGTTTCTTCACTTATGGTACTTGGTGTCTGGTGGTGCTTGCTGATGAAGACTCATGGCCAAAGTCCAACTTGTGAAACGCCTTCTAAACGACTGCAGCAACTTAGTACTGAGCGACTCGGAGAGTTTGGACTATGATATTGGAACATCGGACAAGACAGCGCCATGTATTGAGCCACTACATGTGAATCTGCTACTTTCTCTTTAAAGACCTATTTCTACAATGCAATAAGTTAAATATATTTCAGTTCAATACAATATCTTTTTCCATTTCAGGTCTGGGTGGGAACATGACGATCTAGCATGTCCTTTTATTCTTATCAGAAATATCGACTTTGTAATTTTTGGATTATTACACTGATTTATTTATGGACTTTTAAATTAATTTAGTTATGTTGCTTTTATGAAGCATTGATATTGTTACATATAATTTATCACTAATTTAATCTTGTTTTAGAATTTCATAGATTTTTGTTGGGAGTATGCTAGTTTCGCGATGTTTCCGAAACCTGTTAGGCCTTTTTCAATTTACTTTATTGTCTGTTTTGCTGATCACACCCACTGAAGAGGAAATGGAAGGGTGTTTTTCACATGTAGTGTTGTTTTTGCAATTGTTCTTCGTAACTTTAATTCGTTATTTCTTTGTTTTTATTAACGTTTTTTCTTTTTGTTGAACACGCCCACTTTTCTTCAAGTCTCTATATATTTTCAAAATTAAAAATATATATATATATACTCTTTTTTTTTCTGATGACAAAGCATGATGTTATGACGTTTGCCTTAAAATTGCACATAGCGTTTAATAATAAATTTCTAGAAAATGAAAAAGAAAAAATATTTTACAATCAAAATTGTAAACTTTTTAAAGAAATATAAACGATATATTTTCCTAGATTTACACATACACACACAAAAATAAAATAAATAAATAAATGAATAAAAAGTTACACGCACACACACACACACACACACACACACACACACACACATACACACACACACACACACATATATATATATATATATATATATATATATATAATATGCATATATGCATATAGAATGGTTCTAATTAAATTTATCCAGTTTAGACTTGCGTAGATCTGGTTCTATTAGAAGTATTTTGCATCAATTCAGTATATGAATTACATCAACCGTGTAGCAAAGAAAGGTGCAATGAAAATAATAGTCCTAATTTCAACCGATATGCGGCGCTTTTCATCTAATTTAGAGAATATGTTATGCAATTTTGAATTTATTTAAAATAGCATCCGAAAAATAACACAGTCCTGTGAAATTGTCATCATTTTTTCCCCTTACATTGCGGTTGGTTTTTCTAATGTGTTTTAATGCGCTAAATTCAGAAATGATTGTCCTTTTTTCCTATCACGTGTGGAAATTTTCGGAAGAAAGTATGGAAATCGGATGAATTCATCTAGAGGCTATTATAACAAATTCACACTAATTTATGTATAAAATACGTTAAAATCGTTTATTATTTACATAGATGTGTCTCTTTACATCGAGCATTTTACCTTGTGCACTGCTGTAAAGCCTTAATGTGTGTGTGTGTGATTCACTATGCAACATCCAACAGTAATCTGCTAAAATGTTAACCTTCCCATCCTCCCTGATACCTTCTATACATATCTTTTGTGTCTTCAAGAAATAGCTGTTCTTCACACACATTACCCAGATTTTACTTGAAATAATATAGATGGAAGTTGTAAAAGGAGAGCTTTAGGCTCATACAATTCAATTTTTTGTCGAAACTGTATGTGTTGGATTTTTTTTTTTTTTTTTCCTTAATCAGGATACAAAATATACCAGAAAAACTTATTACATTTAAGAAAAATTTTATCGTTAATCTGCATAATTTTTTATTATGCCTTTATCATGCTCGATTCCTACGAACCAATTTTCTTCATTATAACGGTAGTAAATTTTCAACTGCACTGCCAAAATATTGACGTATTAAAAAAACGGAAAAGCATCTGTGTGAAATTTTAGAAGACTGGAGCGTGTATTCTGCGACGAAGGAAGTCGAAATTGATTAAAATATAACGTGTGGGGAAATCACATTGCCATAGATGAAAGAGTGTGCATATATCTTGTTAAAGTCTATTTTGATGAAAGCGAACAAAATTTTCTAAAGGAAGAGTGAGGACAAGTTAGTGCTTAGTCTCTAAATATATAGTTGACAGAAAAATTATTGAAGCGTTAACAATAAATTGTATTTAAAAGATGTGCACTTAATACTGTTTTTCTAAGTAAATATTTGTCGAATAATGATCTTGGTCTTTATTCTGTTTATAAAAACGTAATTTGATGGTAAAAATTAGCGATGAAACTAAAATATATACATGCATAGGAAAAATGTGGATGTGTGTTTCAATAATTTTGCCGCCGACTATAAAATGAGGAATGGGGACCACCCAGGTAGCACATAACGTTGTTATAGCATTGTAAATGTCTGAATAGAGAAAAATTAGTTATAGCAACGTTATAACAACGTTGTGTGCCACCTGGAAAAAGCAATACTATAAAAAATGCACAAATATGAATTTTAAATTATAAATTGAGACAAAAACTTTATAACAAAGGGTAAAAGAAGGTTAAAAAAAAAAAAAAAAAAAAAAAAAAAAACGTCAAAATTTGAAATATTCTTCAAAAAATGGGGACGTTTGTTCGTCTCTTTTCCAAAAAAGGCAAACAGAATTAATGCTTTTTTTTTTTTTTTTTTTTTTTTTTTTTTCAAATCCAAAACGTCGTTATTCTGTGAATAGCACTTTACGAAAACAAACTGTACTATAGATTAAACGTGATACAAATCATGGGACATTGCGATTAAGGTAGATTATTGGAAATCAGACACGTTTTGACCCCAAAAATAAGACTCCAGAATAACTGCATATAGGTAGTCTAAACCTGAAAGTGCAAACTTTGTTAATTAGAAAATATTTTAAAATACTGTAATTATAAATTTAAAATCGCAAAGAGCATTTTACAATTTAAATTATTTACTATTTTTAGCATTTTAACTTATTCAATAACTTTCTGGCAAAAACATTTATGC
>OZ005649.1:91756672-91779172 GCA_963930645.1 Salticus scenicus | reverse complement strand
CGGTGAAAACTTTGTCGACAACCTGAATATTGACGCGTATTATTATTTAAGAGCTGTGCTATGTAAAACAAAACTATAAATCAATAATGTGTACATATAAACATCAAATTAATATATAATCGCAAAAACAGTAAAGACCATAATGAGAAATCCAAAAATGAGGTTGTCAAATCTTTGACCACCAGAAAGAGTTTTCGAAAAAATTCATAGAAATATAAGTACTCCTTTACCAATAGTAAAGCTTAAAGGTGGCGCGAGAAGCATGCGGTAACTTAAAGACTTTAAGGATAATTATTGAAGACAAACTTAATCACCAAGTTATATGGCTAACTTAAAAGTCTCAGAAAAACAGCAGTACAGACAAATGTTCCGAAGAATACAGTTATCTGTTGCTCAAGAACAGAAACAAGAAAACAAGGAAAAAGACCGGACGTCCGAAAGCTTTATCCGTATTGAAATAGCTTCCTTTTACACGCATTGTTATTAAATGATAAGTTATAAAAATTTAACTATTTTTTTTACTATTTTTTTTTTTTTCGAAATTTCTTATATTCCATTAAATTTGGATATTATAAGTAACTTCAGTTTATAAAACTATGTCTTTATTATTGAGTTTTAATAAATAGTTCTATAAATGGAAGTATCAACAATATAATTCATTATAAAATTACAGGAAAAAAAAAAAAACTTTTATCTTACCGAGTGATCCAAAAGTCACTATACTTTTTAAAAACTTATAATTATTAAACTATTTACAATAAAATTTGCACATAATGCTCAGAGACAGGGGGGATTTTTTTTTTCTTTATGACAATTAATATATTTATATTTGTTGCATTTTTGACCAAAAGGTTGAGTTCATTAACATACTTATAAAATTATAATACAGTTTAATGATATGAATAAAAGTGTTTCAATTCCTACAGCTATTCAATTTGATACCCGTGACTGATAATTGACGACTGATGATTGAAGACACCCTGCACAGCGTTAAAAAACATGTCAGAGGGTATGACTGACACATGTTGGCGTATAGATTCTTTTAACTGAGCGAAAGACGTAGGCCGGTCACTGTACACACGAGACTTCAAATAGACCCATAACCAAAAGTCACAAGGTGAAAGATCTGGAAAACTTGGGGGATATTCGTGTGGAACACATCGACTCCAAATGTCAACCTCAGAAGTGTCGTGAGAAGACTATGTGCGGAAGCGCTCCATCCTGCATAAATGTTATTGAATGGAGTGCTTGCTTCTCTTGCAAAGAAGATATGACTATCATTCACCTCTGACTGAAATTTTTTTTAATGTTATGAGATAATGCACAATTAACACATCAGCTTATTTAAAGCTTGATAATATTATATTCTACATGAAACACTAACGCAAACTTTTGACGAAAATTATAACTAATATGCAATATACTTTTTTCATTAAAAACAAAATTCCCCCATGTTTGTGAGCATTTCTTTGCAAACCTCATCATTTTTTTGTAAATAGTTTAATAATTATTAGGTTCTAAAAAGTCTAGTGAGTATTGGATCACCCGGTATATCAACTGTAATATTTTCATATTATTAGATTAAGTCACCATTGTTTAATTATAAATATTAATGTATAAAAGCAAATCAATAAACTCCTTTTAAAAAACCAGTTTAAAAAACTAACATAAATGTACCCTTTACATATATATATACAGTGGAACCTGTAAAAGTGACCACCTTGGTAAAGTGACCACCTGACTAAAGTGACCATTTTCTCGACTAAAGCGACCCTTTTCCAATTTTAAAGACCCTTTATAAAGTGACCACCTGTGTATAGTGACCCTTTTAGCCGGTCCCTAGGGTGGTCACTTTAGACAGGTTCCACTGTATATATATATATATATATATGTGTGTGTGTGTGTGTGTGTGTGTGTGTTTAAAATAAAAATGTATTCAGCACCAGTTTTTTTTTTTTTTTTTTTTTTTTTTTCAAAAGGAAAAGGATTTTTACTCTTTGTCATCAATATCATCTTGAGTGTTACATATACATCAAAGAAATATTGTCTTGTTAAACTATTTTTGTGAAAAAGGAAAAAGAAAATTTACATCTTATCAAAAATAAAAATAAATAAATAAATAAATAACAAAAAAAAAAAAAAAAAAAAAAAAAATGCTTCAAAGAGACATCAACAAAGTGCTTATAAAACACCCTGCAGTGCATTTTCTGGGAAAAAAAAGAAAGAATGTGCTTTTATTATATAAATCTATATAATAAACAATTTAAATGATCTTCTGAAAATATTTCTCAGGGATTTTCTTTTCTTTTCTTTTTTTTTTTTCATGACTAAAAACAAAAGTATTTAATAGATTTTCTTTGATGTCTACGTATGTGAATTAGATTATTATTTCTTTTTTTCTTTTATGAAAATTACTGTTTAAAAAAAAATATGTCGTCTTTAATTTATTTGAAAATTAAAATTACTAAATTTTAAAAATCACCTGCATCAGATAAATCTATAAAAAATATTTATGTTATTTTTATTTTTTTATTTAATTAATTATTTATATTTTTACTTTCAAAATTTTCTTTTAAACTTACTTACAAAATATTTTAATAATTATAAGTTTTTATGGTTATCTTAAAAAAATTATCGAATTGTATGATTTTGTAATATATCATAATAATACACTCATTAAAAAAAAAAAAAAAAAAAAAAAAAAAGAAGGAAAGAAAGAAAAGTGAACTAACATACTGAAACAACAAATATTAAATTAATGAAATAATATCCAGAGTTCTTTATTTTCTTCATTTTTTATTAAATATTTTATTTCAATTGACATTTCTCACGCAATTACTAAAAATCAATTAAATCATTCCATTATACGAAATTAAAATAACCTAAAAAAATTATACTATTTAATTTAAACTGTTGTTAAAATTCCTTCCTTGTAAAGTAAGATAAAACATCTCATTTTCTATCAGAACATTTCATTTTTAAATAAATAGTGAGACACACTCTTATTATAACAAGTATTTAATTTCAAAGCATAACTTTTTATTTTCTTTTTCAAACACGATAAAATTATTATTTAGTTTACTTTAAAACATAACAGAAGCTCTTTTTTACTTTTATCTTAAGTAACAATTTATCCTAGATGTATAAAATAATTTTTTATATCTGACTTCGAAATACTTGTATGCCCTTGAACAAACATTTGTTTAATTGAGTAACATATTATTTATTTATTTATTTATTTATTTATTTTTTTCATTCGTTGCAAAATTTAAAATAAATAATTAAAAATGTTTCACGAGGGAAGTTTAATTGGTTATTTATTTATAAATAATATTAAAAGAAATTATTATTATTATTATTATTATTTTGTATTTTTACGTATAATATTTGTTAGACATGAAAAGCTTCTACGTAAAGTTTCATTATTAAATAATACATTAAAAAAAAAAAAAAAAAAAAAAAAAAAAAAAAAAAAAAGTTTTGTAAAGTAATATAATAATGTATTTCATCGAATTAAAAATACTGTTTATAATTTATATTTTTCTTTTACTTACTTGATAAAATGGTGTTAAAGTATTTTCCTTGTGTTCTGTCCTTCATGTTAATGAGTTATAAGTAATTAATTGTATTCTTTTTATCTGTGTGTATACAAAATGTGGCTCCTTTTCATGCACACACAAAAAAAGTTCGTGCCATTACGTTCTATATACGATATTCCTATAAAATTTATTTTAACATAGTTACATATCCTTAAATATAATGTAATATTATTAGAATGTTTAAAAGCATGATTTTCCGTGGAAAATTTCAGGCACAGAATTGGTAATTAGTAGATATGGTTACACAAAAGAATTCCGATACATTATGCAATCATTTTCAGGAATTTTGGTACAATTATCTATGAGTTACATGGGGTTGACACAAGACTATCAATTACATGGAATATATATATATATATATATATGTATCGATATAGATAGAAAGATATTGAAAGGGAGATACAGGCAAGGTTTTGAAGGGGGCTACAGCCCCCTCAGAAACGTATCTGTTTATTAGCGAGTCAATCGATTATATATATATATATATATATGGAATAAATAATATGGAATAAATTAAATATAATATGAAATAAATTAAAATTTTATTTTGAATAATGAGTGATGCAAACATGACGATGAGGCTCCTGATTTGTAGATGCACTTCTTAGTTATTTGCCGAAACGTCAGTGGAGGCCTCAATGTGGGGAGTCAAAAGCATTTTGTGTTCCGACTCTCTGTCTGTTCATCAGCTATGCAGTAATAGCTGTATAGTTTTTGTGTGTATTATGTTAATAATTCATGCACAGAGACACACCAAAGATTTTCTTATCATTAAAGCCTATGGACAGAATTTGTATGTGCCGCAACAGCGGCCACAAAAATTATTCGACTGACTTGCAAATTAGAACAGACGTTCAGGTTATGTATAGAAGTAACCGTATATTTTATGTCTGTATTATTTATGATTTGTGTAAAGGGACACTCTAAAATTCTCCCTATCATTACGGCCTATGGGAAAAATTTCGTTTAAAGTCTTTTCATAGTTACTTTTCATCGTTGCATTCAGTAAAATTAAATACATTATTGAGTTACTTAAATTCGTGTTTTCTGTAGAAAATATGTGTTCTTAGGCTACATAATTAAAGTACAGGAACTTACAAAAATGTTCCGACAATGTTACATAATCAAACAAATTATGTAACATTTCGTATAATTATCCATAAAAAAAATGCAAATTAGTACACACGTTCATGAAGTAATTTGGAGCGGAAATATACCCGCAAAGTCCTATATTCGTGAGGGAGTTAGAGCTCCAAAGTCCTTATCACTGGAATTCGCGACACTACGTTCCACATAATTGCAAAAAACGTGTAAATTTAGTATGTGGATGTACTCAGAAGTGAACTGGAGCAAATCAAAAGCAATTTCCGTTCAAAGCATTTTTTTTTTATTTCTCGAAGTTAACTACAGATTTCAAATGTGGAGTATTGATATTAAATATCACGTTTTATATAAGATTAAAATAACTAATGATAGCGTTGCTTAGAAAACCACATAAGCAAGTTGAGATATTTTTTCTTAATCGAAACGCATCACTATCCAAAAATTCGAAACGAATATTCTTTTTAAAAATCTTGATTACATGTAAAATATATTTAATCAGATAAATAACAATGTAAATTAATTTTAATTGAAAAAATAAAATATCACAGACATCCGATTCGAACTAAAAAGAAGAATGACGTAATAATTGGGAATCTATGTAATGACGTAATACTTGAGAATGTTAGTCTTTGAAACTCCATATGTATGTATACAGAATATATTGTAACTGGCTATCAGACGATAAGCTTTCGCCAATTTGCACGCAAGATAAAGACACAATTAACCAATTAACGATCGGAAGCGTGCATCGCGACTAAAGTGGCACCTTTTGGGAACTTGCTATGAGTTGTAACATTTCTTAATTGCCTTTTGTACTTCGATTAGTATTTTTTTTTTTTTTTTTTTTTTTTTTTTTTTGTAAGATAAAGGGCTTTTTACACCGTTTGTTATTTTTTCTTTGCGCGACGGTCACAGAGCACTTGTACTTTGCGATCACGTTTCCGACCCACACCAACACGTGGCATTAGGACATGACCTTTCGAACCCGTCTGTATATTGACATATATATGCATACATATGTATACACAGAGAAAGAGAGATATAACATAACTTATGTTTTATTTTCGAAAAAAAATAATATATATATATATATATTTGTATTTTAAATAATATTAATACAGGAAAATTATGAATAAATGTAATATTTTTTTATTCATACCATTTAATAATTCTCTGTATTAGAGAATGTTGGGATGAAAAATCGATAGGCCTTATCCTGATATTCAGGAAAAATCGTTTCCGCTGTTAACCCTTTATGGTCCAGTTGCAATGTATTGAAGAAATTCGGTTTGCTCTGAAATGGAAATAACAATTCTGATGAAAAATAATGTTTAGTGTTTTTTCGTGTAAATAAATGACTTGTCTTAATCTCATATTCAAGAAATTTTCCGTTCGTATTTTACCCTCTAACGACTAGTTGCAACATATTGCAGAAATCTGCTTTGCATGGAAATGGGTCAGTGTTTTTTTTTTTTTTTTTTTTTTTTTTTTTTTTCCGCATGAATAAATGATAGGGTTTATCCTAAATTTCAGAAAAATTCTCGTTCACTGGCTAACTGTAACATATCCGCATCTTCCGGACAATTACCGTTCACTGTTAACTCTTTCACTGCAAAATGTTGATCAACCTGGGTTTTGTCGAAACTGCGTATAAAGAAGTTTTATTAACGTTTGGGATTTTAAGGAACGTGTAACTAAATGATTCGACTTTATATTAATAACAAAATTGATTTTTCAATTTATCTCTTTGAATTTTTATTGCGTATATACATGTTTATATAATTTATCACAAATTATTTAGCATTTTATTAATAACAGATTAACATATTAATGCACTAGATTAATTATAATTATTTTGCTTGTTGTTTACTTAATTATTACTTTTTATCTATTTAACGCATCGTAATTTATGTAAGTATAACGTAGGTAACTTGATTGATTATTAGCATGATTTCATGATTTCTTTTTTTCTTCATTATATCGTTAAATCTATTTTTTGTTATTTTCTTCATCATAAAATTACGACATATTCTTACATACTATAACTCACTATAAATTATTTATATATGTATATTTATAATAAAGGCTTAATTAGCATTATTTGTTAATAAATAATGTATTAACTTAATAAAGCAAAATTTTTCACCAAAAAATTAACAACTTCCTCAAAAAACATAACTCTATATACATAAATAAAATATGGCTATAAAATAAAAACACATTCTAAAACTTTATTTTTCACAAGAAATATTTTTTTCTTGACCATATATGAAAGCAAAATTATCTTTAAACATATTCGGGAAAAAAAAAAAAGTAAAAAAGGATATTTCTTAACGTACGAAAAATATTAATTATATTGCTTCTGAATAACTTCAACGAAATGCTTTGCTTACACCCTACAGTTTATTTAAATAAAATCTCCTTATTATATGTCTGGAGGAAAAGAAAAAGTTTTGCACTTTAAAAAAATAATCTAAAATTATTTTCACAGCATTTTGCTTCTTTTGAAAAAAAAAAAAATAAATAAATAAATAAATAAAATCTGAGCATTGAATGCATTTTCTTTGATGTTGTTGAAAATTTGATTTGAATAATATTAGGAAGGTTCAGAATAACTTTTTTTTTTCTGATGACTAAATATGATGTTATGACGTTTGCCTTAAAATTAAACGTAGCCTTTAATTTTAAATTTCTAGAAATTGAAAAAAAGAAAAAAATATTTTAGGCTCAAAATTGCAATGTTTTTAAAGAAATAAAAACGATATATTTTCCTAGACTTACACACACACACACACACATATAAGGAAAAAAATACAGCACACACACACACACACATATATATATATGTACACTCATGTCCAAAATTATCTTTGCATGCGTAAATTCACGGATTTCTCAGAAACTGTGAAATATGATCTTGTGATTTTTTTTAATGTTATATAAGACTATGACACATATATAACAAAGCAAAAAAAAATAAAATAAAATAAAATAAAATAAAAAAATTAGGGCATTGCATATAATCTAAAATTGTAGAAAGAAACAATAAAAATGGTAATAAAATGTGACAAAGAGAGCTCAGAAAAAAAGGAATAACGCAGAACAGAATTAAGCCTAACGAATTTAATATGGAATATGATCTCCCCTGACTTGTACACACATATCACATCGTTTTTCATGCTGGCAATAACGTTGTTAACCACAGTTTGGGGGAATTAAGCTCCAATCTTCAAGTAATGCCGTTTTCAGAGCATTTAAATTCCTAGGAGGAGGATATCACTTGCAATTGCTCTTCCAAGGTAGTTCCATAAGTTCTCTATTGGATTAAGATCAGGAGACTTTGCTGGCCACGGTATTCGCTCAATGCCTTCACTTCAAGGAATTCGTCAACGACCTTTGCTCGATGTGGACGAGCATTATCGTCCATAAATAAAAAGTCAGATCCATATGCACCTCTGAAAAGTCTGTTTATAAGGCTCTAGGACCTCATCCTGATACATCTCGCCGGTCACAGATTCCCTATCGAAAAAGGGTAGGGGCGTACGTCAATTGACCATCATCCCCCCATACCATCACACTTGTACTAACAAAACGGTCATGTTCCACTATGTTTGAGGGATAATTTCGTGTTCCTGACTCCCTCCATATGTTAACACTTTTAGAATCACTTGTAAAACTAAACCTCGACTCATCAGTAAAGAGGGGAACCATTGATGGGGACCATTGATGTTGACTCCAGTTCTGATGTTCTTTGCACCAATTAAAGCGATCCCTCCTCTATTGTGAAGACAGTGAAACACATACCCTTGGCTCTCTGGCATAAAGGCCTCTTTCATTAAGCCTTCTGTATATCGTTTGCCGTGATACAGCAGTTCCAGTGGCGGTTACATACTCTGAAATTAACTGGCGAGCAGTAGATTTCCTGTTACGACGGACAGTTAGTGCAGACAGTGAAATATCGATCTTCAGAAGCAATTGTCATTCGTTTACTACCTTGTCCAGGCCTTCGTACAACAGTTCCAACGTTTCGAAACTGTTTCCATAATGCAGAGACTGTCTGTCTTGAAATATTCAGACATCGGGCTACTTCCGTGATAGGCTGACCTGCTTCTAAACGGTCGAAGAGTCGCCACTTTATAGATTCTTCCAAATGATACTTCGAAGCCATAGCAAACCGAATTCAGTCCTTACACACTGAAATCAAACGCTATATCGCAGAGATTCACTAAGTTATTCACTTTGCGCAAAGCGCTTGATCTAGCGTCGGAAGACGTAAGCCTAGATTTGCATATCACAGAATCGTTTGATTACTTTTGATTGGATAATGTTAATTAGGCTTATTTTTCACAAATTTTCTGCAAAAATGGATCACATTGCTTGGATATTTCATTGAATATCATTAGTTTTGGATATGTAAAGATAATTCTGGACATAAGTTTATATATATATATGCATATAGAGTAGTTCTAATTAAATTCTCCAATTTAGATTTACGTAGATCTGGTCCTAGTAGATGCATTTTGCGTCGATTTCCTATATGGTTTTCATGGACTGTGGAGCAAAGAAAGGTGCAATGAAAAAAATAGTTCTAATTTTAACCGATTAGCGGCGGTTTCATCTGATTTAGATAAGACGTTATGGAATTTTGGATTCATTAAAATAGCATACGTAAAATAACACAGTCCTGCGAAATTGTACCTTTTTTTTTTTTTTTCTTGCATTGCTTTGGGTGTTTCTAATGTGTTTTAATGCACTGAATTCAGAAATGATTGTCTTTTTTTTTTTTTTTTTTCTATCACGAGTGAAAATTTTAGAAAGAAAGTATGGAGATCGGAAGAATTTATCTAGAGACTATAACAAATCCGAACTAATTTATGCATAAAATTTGTTAAAATCGGTTATTATTTATATAGATGTATTTCTTTACATCGAGCATTTTACTTTGTGCGCTGCTGTAAAGCCTTTGGGGGGGGGGGTGTCTCTATACAGCATTCAACAATAATCTGTTAAAATGTTAACAACCCCATCGTCCCTGATACTTTCTATACATTTATTTCGTTTCTTGATGAAATAGCTCTTCTTGTTCCTCACACACATTACCCAGATTTTACGTGAAATAACAGAGAAGGGAGTTGTAAAAGGAAAACTTTAGGCTCATACAAACCCAGTGGCGGCTCGTGGCAGGAGCTGCAGAGCTGCAGCCCCCCCAGAAATATTCGAAAAAATTGTTTTATCAACTTTCAAAATATTTTGAAAATAAATATTATTATATTGTATAGTATTGTGCATATAGAAAAGCAGATTACTTCGTTATCATGAAAAATTATAAAAAAGCAGAGAAAAGTTAACCATTTTTAAACGTAATAGCACTTCAAAAATTCGTAAAGGGACTGCTCATTCATGCAGCTCCCGAAAAAAGGGATTTCTTTAGGGAAAGAACAGTTACAACCGCCCCTACTCGTTTTCCCTACCAGTTTCGACCATTTGGTTGGAGCTGCATCCGGTGCAGCTCCCATCCGATTAGGGATTTCGGTAAGGCTGGAAAAGAACAATTTCCCTTTGTAATCTACGTTTTGTCTTCACAGTTTTTAATGCGGTAATCGCTGTGTTTAAAGATTATTTATGTATGAGAGGTAAAAAAAATTAGCATGAAGGTTATTCGCCATTATATGAGAAAATAGATGTCATTTTTATCTATTTTTCAAACAGATTTTTCTTTTATATCACATGGAAATTTCGCACGGTTTTTCGGTTTCTTGCTTTGCCAATGGCAGAAACGTTGAATAAACAGAAGCTCAATTTTTATATAAATTTTGCCTTAAACATAATATTTAAAATTTATCAAGTGTTCAATCGCTTTGTTGATAAGGTTATTATTATTATTATTATTATTTTCACTTGTATTTTAGTCACTAACGTTTTTCTATTTTGATGAGAAATATTAGCAGTCGAACCTTTCTTAAAAACACGAGATTACTAAATTTTTAATTTTTGATATTTTCGTACAACGAAGTTGGAAAACATTTATAACTTCGTTTCATCTGTCTTTCTGTTTGAGTGAGAACTTTCAGATATATGCTCGGAAATTTAAGCATTTTAATATCCGTTCTTTAGATTGACCACACTATTTTTCCTATTAAAAATGGGGTATGTTTCGTTTTCAGTTCATTTAGAGGAATGCACAAAAATTTCTTACTCATTACACTTTATAAGAAAATTAATTTAAATACATTTTAGCAGTGTTATTCTGTTGCAGAATCTAGGAAATTTATATAAATTATTCTAATGCATAACAAACTTATCCATTTAGAAAATGTTGCATTTTTCATTTATACTTCTTTTACAAAGACACACAAAACATCCAGAATGCACTGCTGGCTGGGATAATATTTCAAACCAAATTAAACTGATATATACTATGAAAATCTTTTAAAATATATCTAAAGAAAATAGTGTTTTAACATTTGTAGATTTTTACGGCAGTACAGAAGATGTCGGATACGTCACTGACTATGTGCAGCAAATTTTGGAAATTCATTTTTAATTATACTAAGTTTTCATATCTAAATGAAATTTTAGTTTACTGTACCATGTGTGTAAAGTTCGCATTTAAAATAATAATAATAATAAAATGTTCGTAATGTTAGACAAGCATTTCATAATCTATGTGATGTGTAAGATTTTACGTCAATGTTAACTCTTTTAATTAAAATTTCAAAGGATGTTCTAAAAAAATTAATGAAACGCATCATTATAATTGCACTTTTAAGATACGGGCATTACATTACTATAACGTTTTGAGGTCTCCTGAGCTCATTTTTGCTATTTTTACAGTGTTATATGTATGGTGTGAGTAAGTGTATATATGTCAGTGCATATCATAACATCTAAATGCTTGGTTCGATTGAACTGAAAGCTGGTAGGTATGTAAAAGGTCACCATCAAACGAGCTGTATAGAATTTGATGGATGTGAGACTTATAGTTCTGTTACAAACAAGGACACAAAGAAAAATTCCTTATCATTTTGATTAATGGACTTAACTTTATAAAGTGCGATTGCGCCTAAATGTTTTATCCAATTGAGCTTAAAAATTGGTAGGTAGGTTACAGGTAATCGTCACGCAATTTGTATAGTTTTGATGAGTACAGGACTCATAAATTCTTTTACAGAGACACAAAAAGAAATTCTTTATCACTATGGACTATAAATTCGAATTATTTGCAGTTATTATCGCAATAACTGTACAGATCTACATAAGTATGTAATCAAACTATTTATTAGGTCTTTGCATAAATTTGTGCGGTTTTTTATTGCTTCATTTCATTAAAATACTTCAAATCAAATGACAATTTTTAATCAAAATACTCTCCATTACTTTCTACAAGCTTTGCCCATTTTTCGGGTAACAAATGTATACCACGGCGATAGAAGCTCTCGTCTTTGGAGGCAATAAAATGATCCGCGTCCGCACGAACTTTTGCAACGACCTAATATTATTATTTTTATATAAATCATTGTGTGTATCTTTTAATGTGCAAAAGTTGATTTACAATCACGTATGTAAACTTCGTACCATCTTGGAGAGAAGAATAGCATGCAGATGAAAAATATTTTGTTGAGGGAAAATTGATTATCATTAATAAATAAAGTTAACAAAATAAAATCTCCAGATATTCTCTTTTTTTTTTTTTTTTTGTAATGAATGTCCAATAATATAAAATTTTAAATCTATGCTGTATCCTGTATTGCTCTGCTTCTTGCTCAGTCTGCGCATATAAAACCCGAAAATCATTTTCGCTTTTTTTCTCAAATCTTACATAGACATGCAGCTATGCAGCCCCCTGTAAAGGAATCTCACGAGCCGCTACTGTACAAACCCAAACCTGTATGTGTTGGAATTATTTTTATGTTTTTTTTTCCTCAATCAGGATCTAAAAATGTAACAGAAAAACATATTACCTTGAAGAAAAAAGAAAAAAAATCATCGTCGATCTGCGTAATATTTTATCATGCCTTTATCATGCTCGATTCTTACAAACCAATTTCTTTCATTAGAAAGGTAGTAAATTTTCAACTGCACTGTCGAAATATTGACGCATTAAAAGATTAAAGAAAAAGGCCTCTGTGTGAAATTTTAGAAGGCTGGAGCATAGGATTTACTGCGAGGAAGAAAATCGAAATTGATTTAAATATGAGGTCTGAGGAAAGCACATTGCCATAGACGAAAGAGTGTGCGGATAACTTGTGAAATTCTATTTTGATGAAAGAGAACAATTTTTTCTAAAGGAAGAATGAGGACAAGTTAGTACTTAGTCTTCAAATATGTAGATGGCAGCAATCTATTGAAGCGCTAGCAATAAATCGTATTTAAATGTGTGTACCTACTACTGTTTTGTTAAGTAAATATTTGTTTATAAAAAAGTAAGTTGATGATAAAAATTAGCGATCAAACTAATATATATATATATATATATATATCAAAAATGGGGATGTGTGCTTCAAACATTTTGCCGCCCACTGTAAAATGAGGAATGGGGACAAAAGCAATACTATAAAAAAATGCACAATTATGAATTTTAAATCATAAATTGCGACAAAACTTTTATTTTGAAAACTAGTTCGTACGAGAGGGAAAATCTTTATATATATATTTCTTTTGTGCGTGTGTATGTCACTGAACTCCTCCTAAACGGCTGGACTGAGTTTAATGAAATTTTTTGTGTGTCTTCAGGTGGATTCGAGAATGGTTTAGATTTACAAATGAAAGTTGTAACTTAATTAGTTCTTTCTTAATTAATTTTTAACCAACTCTTTCAACAACTTTTCCACCTAGATGGCGTGAGTTGTCGTAAACACGATGTCAGAATTTATTTAATGTTGAAATGAATAATATTATAGTTTTAAAAAATTAAAGAACACGCTTTTATAGAAATGTGAACTAAAAAGCACGAAATTCAGGGTAAGAGAAAATCGTGTGAGTGACACACCGTAATATTTACATACTTTTAAATCTTTAATTAAAATAACTTAAAATTAACAAAAACCATTTTTAAAAAATCTCCCCTGACGGGGATCGAACGCTGGACCTTTAGATTCGCAGCGCGTCGCCTTACCTCGACGCCGCATCGTTCACGTAGGGAAAGTATTTTTTTTACAATATAATTTTTTTGTTTGCTCCCAGAGAAGTTACAAACAAACATACATACATACATACATACATACATAACGGTGAAGCTAATAAAAGCGTGTTAAAAATGAATTTTTAACCGTATCTTACGAAGTGTTTAAAATATTTTTTCAAAATTAATATTTTTAGAATCGTAACCGTACCTTACGAAGTGTTTAAAATATTTTTTTCAAAGTTAATATTTTAGAATCGTAAACACGATGTCAGAATTTATTTAATGTTGAAATGAAAAATGAATTTTTAACCGTAAGTGTTTAAAATATTTTTCAACGTTAATATTGTTAAAATGTTAAAATTAGTTAAAATGGTATATTCTTTTAAAAAATTCGTCAATATCCGACGGAGTTATTTTATGTTAAAATGAAAAATGAATTTTTAGGCCATTATTATTTGTGCAGATGGAAAATGTACTAAAAGTTTTCCGAAAAATTTCACGATCACAAATGTTGACGGATATCCAATATATCGTAGAAGAATTCCCGATAATGGCGGACAATCTTATCATCTATGGCGGTCATCTATGTCAACCACATAGATATTGACATTGATAACCGATGGGGGGTCCCATATTCGCCTCTGCTGAGCAAAACATTCAATGGTCATATTAATGTTCCGTTCTGCAGTTCAGTGAAGAGCATCAAATACATTTGCAAGTATGTGAATAATGGCTGTATTTCGAGTTGAAAATACCAATGTGAATGCTCCTCTGGTGAATAACAACGATGAAATAATACTTTACCAAACTGGCCGGTACGTGAGCTCCAATGAAGCTGTTTGGCGTATCTTTGGTTTCCCAAGTCATGAACGGGATCCAGCAGTTCTTCATTTAGCCGTCCATCTTGAAAATGGCCAGCGCGTATATTTCACGAGCGAGACAGCGATTGATCGTGCTATAAATCCACCAAAACTACACTCACCGAATTTTTTGAATTGTGTAATCGTGCGGATGCTTTTGGTGCTTTTGCACGGACATTACTCTATTCAGAAGTACCACGCTATTTCACATGGGCTCCAACAAAAAATGGATGCCCCGAAAGCAAGGCACGCCGATTGATGCATGTCCTGGTTTATTCAAATCAAACACCTTGGAACGAGTATTTACGGTCAATCCAAGTCAGACTGAGTGCTTTTATCTTCGACTGTTATTGGTTAATGTCATCGGCCCTTTGTCATTTCAAGATTTACGTAAAGTGAATGGACAACAGTATCCAACGTATAAAGATGCATGCCTTGCACTCGGCTTGCTGGTAGACGACAACGAGTGGGAGTGTATGCTTGCTGAAGTAGGACTGAACTGTACAGCAAAACAAATTCGTCTACTATTCGCTATAGTGTTGACTACATGTTTCTCGGCCCGAGCAGAGACATTATGGGATAATCACAAAGATTCAATGACTAATGATATATTGAATCAACATCGTTCACGGTGCAACGATCTAACGATAGTATTCAGTGACGCTATGTACAATGAAGCATTGATTGCTATTGAAGATCTTTGCATTATCATTGCCAACTTACCACTCAGTCATTTCGGTATGCATTTAACAAATCGAAATGCATCTGATTTAATAAGCACTGAATTGAATCGTGAACTACAATACAATACTGTAGAAATGGCAGCGATTGTTGCTCGCAATGTCCTACTAATGAATGAAGAACAAAGAATCATTTATGACCGCATCATGCTCGCAGTTTTGGCAGGACAAGGTGGATTCTTTTTTTGGGGGGTGCACCAGGTGGAACTGGCAAAACATTCCTTATTTCGCTAATTCTCGCCGAAATACGATCAAATAATGGCATCGCATTGGCTGTTGCATCATCTGGCATTGCGGCAACTTTATTGGATGGATGCAGAACAGCTCATTCATTATTTAAACTGCCACTAAATATTCAAAATAACCCAGACGCAGTGTGCAACATAAAAAAAAACAATCGTCCATGGCCACAGTGCTGAAATAGTGTAAAATTCTTATCTGGGATGAATGCACTATGGAACACAAACATTCGATTGAGGCGTTGAACAGGACATTGAAAGATATAAAAAACAACGACAAACTATTTGGCGGCACTCTGTTACTCTTTTCAGGTGATTTCAGACAAGCATTTCCCGTTATTCCGTGTTCAACATACGCTGATGAGATCAACGCGTGCTTAAAATCATCGTCATTGTGGCTTAATGTTGAAAAAGTACAACTGAAAGTAAATTTGTGCGTTCAAAAGCTTCAAGATCCATCCGCTGAAACATTCTCAAAACAATTGTTAGATATCGGCGATGGAAAAGTTCCTACAGATGAAACTGGATGCATAAAATTACCGACCGATTTCTGCACAATCATTGATTCGCAAGATGCTCTTATTGACCAGATATTTCCCGATGTACACAGACGATACACAAATCATGAGTGGCTGGCAGAAAGAGCAATTTTAGCAGCAAAAAATGGTTACGTCAACGAATTGAATCTCAAGATACAACATTTGTTACCAGGAGACTTGGTGTCATACAAATCTAATGATACAGTTTGCGATGCCACTGAAGCTGTAAATTATCCAACAAAGTTTTTAAACTCAATGGATTTACCAGGCATGCCACCGCATATTTTACAACTGAAGGTTGGATCTCCCGTTATTTTGCTTCGTAATTTGAACCCACCACGGTTGTGCAACGGCACGCGATTAGTCATAAAAAAATTAATGAAAAATGTTATCGAAGCCATCATTTTAAATGACAAATTCCGAGGTGAAAATATATTACTACTGCGAATTCCTATTATACCCTCAATTTCCAATTAGATTGGCAATTGCAATGACTATCAATAAGTCTCAGGGCCAAACGATGTCTGTCTGTGGCTTAGATTTGAGCACATCATGTTTTTCACACGGACAATTATACGTGGCTCTCGAGTGGGCAAACCATTCAGTTTGTTTGTATTGGCGAAAGATGGGATAACAAAAAATATTGGACCCTCTGTTGCATTAAGGGAATGATATTGTTTTTAGTAATATTGTTATAAGTAGCGATATGTATATAATTTTAAAGAATCAATTTTAATAAATTAAAAAAAATAAATGATTGATGTTTTGTTAGTTTTATATTCTTCCACCGTTCACAGCGCTCCATACATCTTCCACTTATATACCACATCCTAACACACTTACAATAAGTTAGTTATTTTTTTCTAGCAAAATATTCTCTAGAAATAATTTATATGACAAAACAACGTTTGTCGGGTCAGCTAGTATATATATATATATAAATTCGGAATATTCTCCAAAAAATGGGGACGTTTGGTCGTCTTTATTCAAAAGAAAGTAAACAAAATTAATATATATATAATCATTCTGTGTTATTGGTTATTCTGTGACTAAAACTTTACAAACAGAAACTTCATTGAAGATAAAACATGATAGAAGTCACGTGACATTGAAATTAAGGAATAATATTGGAAATCGCATGCGTTTTTACCACAAAAATATTACTTATTCCCCAGTTTCTGTCATTTTCCTTGGAGTATACCAAAATCTTTTGTGACTTCAAGTTTAGAACTCATCTTTCCTAAACTCTGTCTCAACAGAGGTCAACATAGCTTGATAGAATAATATTTTATAATGGTCACACGTTCCATAATAACTGCATTTCGGTAGTCTAAACCATTAGCTGAAACAGCAAACTTTGTTTAATAGATAATATGTTAAAATACTGGAATTATATATTTAAAATTGTAAAGAGCATTTAGCAATTTAAATTAGCTACTATTTTTAGCATTATAATTTATTCAATAACTTTCTGGGAAAATAATTTATACAGAAATTCAAATTAATCTCTAAAAAATATTTCTTATTTATTTAATCTTCGTAAAAATACTTTAGTTTTTAATTCACTTTCCTAAAGTTTAAATTGAATTTAGATACATAAGAAACAGATTTTGTATGCATAAATTGTTTCTGGAAAAAAAAAAAAAAGTTATTACTTTTTTTTTTTTTTTTTTTTTTTTTTTTTGAGTAAAGGAAAACGATACATACAATTTAAAGAAGATTAAAAGATTTGCAAAGTGATTTTTTTTAACTAGTAGAAGTAACCAGGAATATTTGATCAAACTTTATTTAATCATTTTTTTTCACTTTATGTTTTTCTATTTTTTCAATAATTTTCTAAAATTGGCTTCAATATTCTATAAATTTGTCCTTTGTTTTCGAGTTTGTACTATTAATAGGGAGGCTATATGTTACTAGGAATACACACACACACACATATATATATATATATATACAGCTAAATATAGAAAGAGAGATACAGGCGGAAGTGGGGGGGAATAGCGAGTAGCTAATTCAGGAACTTGTATCGGCGAGTCATTTGGTTATATATATATATATATATATATATATATATATATATATATAACATGAAATAATTAAAAATGATCTGTTGAATAATGAGTGATAGAAATAGGGCATTGAGGCTCCGGGTCTGCAGATCCACTAGTTTTAACACTATAATATCGCATAAAAATAAGTAAATAAATAAATAACGTGTCGTGTATAGAAATTTTACAAATTAATAAAAATTAAAGAAATTGAATGCGGTTTGCGAAAAATTATTCTCTTGAAGCTTTTTGTTATCTTTTTTGATAAAGAAAAGAAAAACAAACAAACAAAAAAAGTTAAAATTTTGTCGATAGGGGGTGGATGGGGACAAAATCTCACGTGGACAAAATATCGCCTACATAAATGAATGAAATGCAAAAGGGAGGTGGTAATTATTAATAATGTTGTATAAAATTTCATGACAACACATACCATAGTCAGAGCACTTATATAGACAAATTCACCTAAAAAATGTTATAAATCTTGCTTAAAAGAGTTTAAAGAGTATGTTAATTAACTTTTGTTATGATTAGTCATAAATAATTCAATCGTACTTATCTATTTTAAAATTTTTAATTAAGGTTTCTGAACAATGCTCAGCTTTGATGTCGTCAATGATGTACAATATTTTTAAAATATATTTTGAATGGTGAAAAGCAAATGATAAAATAACTTAAAATTAAATGTATATAAAATAATAAAATTCCATTCTGTAATATATCTATTTATTTTAATTATCTAATTTAGATTTCTAAGGCTCTGTGACTTTCACCAGAGATCTCACGTGACACAAATACAAATTTTTAAATAGATCGTACTATTTTTTGTGCGATATTTTGTCCGGCGGTATTTTGTCCCGCGTTATTACGCCCGGATACTGATAGGGGATTTTGTGTCTGAGGAATTCACACATATCCACGAAAAACTGTATATATTTGTTTGTATTTGTTCACAAACATATAAATCCTATTATACAGACCGTCATTATCACAAATTATAGTTTGGAAACAAGTTACAACACTACTATGTGCAGCTTTAGTCGGAGGTTCTCAACTGAGGTAAAACATCTCCATTAATAACACTTTACCCACCAATTCAACATCATAATGAAAATTTCACGTTTGCACAATTAGGAAATTAAGAAATGAGCTATCATTTGTAAAAACTACGCAATTTATAGGAATCACGTTTGCATATTTGTCATTAATCATCAGTGCAGCGTCCTCTACCGACAGGAATTTTACTCTAAAAATAAAATAAACCCTCACAATAATAACTTTTTGTGAATAGTGTTAGTATGATTAGTCAATAATGCTAAATTTAAAGAAAATCCCTATCCCCCGGATATTTATTGATCTTACATTTTAGCCGAGTTTGTCCTAGGTAGATTTATACATTACAGTACGTAAATATTAAAGATTTTACCGTACTATTTTAACATTCTATACAATATTTTAATATTCTATAGAATATTATGCATTTTGAAGAAAATATATTATAAACACTGTACTCTGCATGTGATGGTTGAAAAGAATGTATATTAATCTATATTTATATACATACACGATATTTAGAACAAGACGAAATTATTTTGACATATGGTTTATTTTAAAATTTTGTATAAATGTTCATGTAGTCCAAAAATCTATGAGATATGTAATACTGCTTATTTCGTTGAGCTCAAAACAAAATAATACACTTGAAAGTAAAGTACGCACAAAAAAAAAAAAAAAAAAAAAAAAAAAAAAAAGAAAGAAAAAAAAACATAATCACCTGATTTACACGTGGATTGACTTAATGATTAGGTGCGGATTGACTTCCGCTAGGCCGCTGGTAGCTGTGAAATGTGTGTCACGACCAAATGTTTGGGTACAAGGCATTCAAGAGGCTTTTCTCTTTTCCAATACATGTCTATGGAATACTCTTTAAGATGGAAGGCGTAAATGGTTGGTAATTGCATTTGTCCATCGTCTGCATGAAACACCCTTCTGGACCACTTGTTTAGAACATAGATATAGTGATATACAGTGGTTCTCATAATTATAAGGACACCCGTTTTTCTATATTAACTAAATGCTGAACACTATTATTTAAACAAATATATTTTTTATTAATTTGAATTTCATTAATAGTCTATATTTAAAAAGTTTGATCGTTTTTCTATCTTAAAAAACTTTAAATATGGTCAAAAAGATTATTTTTCAGGTGTTCACAATTATAAGAACAGCTCGAATCTTAGTAATTTATTTCAGTAATTATTTAAATTAATATTTTATGGGGTCTCTTTTTAGGGTGAAACAGTCAGAAGTTCTCTCTGGTATATATATATATATATATATATATTAATATTCAGTTTCAATATCATTTCATACAGCATAGATGATATTCTGAATACATTTAAACTCTTTAAAATTGCTTTCCATTTGCATGCACTTTTCTAATATGATAGGTTAAGGTTTTTTAAACATTTAGGCCACGGGAAAGGCAATAATACAGAAGTTACTTTCTTCAAACTAATTCCTTTTGCGCTATAAGTAGAGCAACAATTTAAATCTTGTTGAAAAAAATATTATTACCCCCCAAAATCTAACAAAAATCTGAGAATTCCACGTTTAAAATTTGCGGATATTCTCTTGATGTTCATAATAATAGAAAAAATTACTAAATTCATTCTGCCTTCAGTAGAAACAGCTCCCCAGAGCACCATACATCCACCTTTAAAATGACCGATACATGTGTGCCTTTAAAAAATCTGCTGTGTCTTTCCTATCTTCAGATCATGCCAGTAACTGTTAAAACTATTTGTTTAGTCAAGAATAAAATGTTTTTCGTCCGAAAATGCAACATTTTACCATTTAATATTGTCTTTATTTAACTTTAACACAGATGTTCTTTCCCCCATTAAACTCTTATTGATTATTACAGGTTTTTTATTTATTTTAACATATTATTAATTATTTTAAACATGCATAACTGTGGACCACAACCTTTCGTTAAAAATTACGAGCAAATTCAGCAGCATTGATTATGAGTAGAATAGTAAGAGGAATTATGAGTCTTCGATCTCTGTAAAACAACTCAGATTTTGCATCAGATTTCCCTCCTATCGAACCAACAGTTCATCGTTTGATCACATTTCCTTCAGAAATTTTAGATCTTCGAATTTCATTAGAAATTCGGCGGATTAAAATTATCCTTCCACTTAAAAAGCACATTTATCATATTTCACTACATGAACGTTCTTTCTTTCGAGGAATTATCAGTAATGTCCGTCCAAGAAGATTGAAGGCTTATATATGAATTAATCTAGCCCAGTAGTTAACAAATTCGCATATCAACTGTAATTTATCCGCTAGTAAGTTAAATAAAACGAAAAAATCTTAATTGTCCCTATAATTATGAACATCTAAAAACGTGAAGAAAAATTTTTTTTTTATTATTTTTTATTCCTTTTTTTCATATTAAAAAAATTATAGCAGCTTTGGTTTCTAGAATACTAGATATATTAAGTGAACTTAGTATAATCTTGTTTACAATTATTTTTAAGTTAGTTATTTAAAAATATAAAGTGCTCTTATAAATATGAGAAGGAGTGTATATAGATCTATCATCCCCACGTTCTCGAGCAAAACATTTTTTATGCTGAAAAATAGTTCTAAAATCAGCCATTGAAAGAAAGAGTATTGAAAGAAAGAATAAAAAGAAAAATGAATTTGAAACTGTATCTGGAGTTTTTCATTCACCTTTAGTAAATAAATTATGCATAAATTTTATTTATTAAAGTATCCGTGTGTATTCCTGTGTGTGATTTACTCGGGGAAAGGCAGCCATTAGAGTGACTTTTCCCGAAAAGAAAAAGTTATCAATTTTTCCCTCTCGCTGACCAATCTATGTCTTATTACTATATTTATGGTTTAGACGGTAGTTTGCTAAATCCTTGGTCGTTGTTACAGAAGGGTTGCACTTAAAATTATGCACAGAAGAAGACTTAATGGACTATGTGGAATAAAAGTCATATAAATAATTGTTTAGTAACGCTAGTTACTAGCTTGTATGCAGCGTTTAAATGGTGGAGTATAAATCCAATAATCATTTCTCGTTTTTTAATACAGGGTGAATAGAATTAAAATTACGATTTGAAAACGCTATCATTTTAAAACTACCCATCAGAGCTATTTGATATTTTACCTGAGCAATCGTGAGGCAATGAAATTTTGTTTAGCAAAAGAAAAAAAATAGTTGCAAA